>JASCZI010211454.1:70358-83146 GCA_036250425.1 Stylosanthes scabra | reverse complement strand
AAAAATATGAAACCAATATATATATATATATATATATATATATATATATATATACCTCATAATAATCACTAGTCTATCTTTCAATTAATCAATTCTCCTACAAATTCATAAAAAATTACATGTTTCGAAAATTTAGGATGTATTTAATTTGCGTTTTCATTTTTTTTTTAATTTTCTGAAAAAAAAAGTAAAAATAATAAAATTATATTTTTTTTTCACAAAATCTAAAAATACTAAAAATAAACATACAAACCAAATGCACTTTTATTTTCACAAATTTAATAACTTCTTATTTAAATATTTTTCTAGATTCTCCTACAAAGATCATATATATCATCAGCTAAAATCCATGTATCATGGTTTCCAGTCTTAAAAAAAAATTCAAACCAAATAGAGCAAAGATGATAATTATTGGTGGAGAAAGAAGAGATCGAGTAGAGTGGGAATGAACAAAAAGGTTAGCATGCAGTTAGCAGTTACCATGGAAACAAGGCATTGCCTATATTATAGATATGATACGATATGATATGTCATTCTTATTATATGTGAAAAAATAGCGGCGCAATACACATTAAACATTACTACACATTTCTCCTTCTTCTGCTTGCAATTTAATTTTAATTTTATTGTTAATTTTGTGCGCCTCATGATCCCAATAGCTAAAATAGTGAATTATTGTTGTGAAGAAGAAGATAGATAGCATGGAGAAAAAAGATGGAATTAGAGACGTGTATGATAGGGAAGCCTATTTACTATTTACAGAGAACATACAGGTTACAAGACAGTGTCTTTTGTTGTGTTGTTGCTCAACATATGTTTAATCGATCATCCCAATCACTCCACTACTCTCCCACACGTCAATCAATTTTCATTCCATCATCATAATAGCTGAAAATTCCTAACCAAAAATTATCTTTACCTCAAATATAAAAACCAAAAAAATATATAATTAACCAATAATTTTCTAACCAACAAATCAGCATATATTTCCTATATTGGTGGATAAGAAGCTCCAACTGTGGAAAAGGTCTCTACTCTCTGCTAGTGGTCGAGAAGTACTAGTTAAAGCTGTGGCTACTGCGATCCCACTATATTCCCTCTCATGCTTTAAATTACCTGATTCTCTTCTTGATGATATTCAGAGGAAAATTTCCAATTTTTGGTGGGGACATAAACAATTTGAGAGGAAGATCCAGTGGATAAAATGGGATATGTTCTGCAGGGAAAAGAAATATGGTGGATTGGGATTTAAAGACCTCAGAGCTTTCAATTTTTGCAATGCTGGCCAAACAAGGATGGAGAATCCTGACTAAGCCTAATTCCCTACTAGGGAAGGTTCTCAAGGGCAGATACATCCCACAACACTGATTTCATGAACGCCTCTATTGGCTATAACCCTTCTTGGGCTTGGAGGAGTATCCTAGAAAGCAGAAATGTTTTGGGAAAAGGATTATTCTGGAAAATTGGGAGAGGAACAAAAGTTCGAATTTTTGAGTCTCACTGGATCAAGAACTACAGACCTCTATCACTGTTTCATCAACGAAATCCTACCACAGACCCTCAATGGGTTCATCAACTACTAGATGATAACAGACATTGGAAAACAACATATATCAGAAATCTTTTTCCAGAACAGATTGTCATGGCTATCCTACAAACTGAAGTAGCAGAAAATGAGGAAGATTATCTAACTTGGATGCCAGAAAAGCGAGGAGGATACTCAGTGGCTTCTGGTTACCAGATTGCTCTGCAATTCTTTCATGCTCCCATTGAATTACTCCCTACCCACTGCTAGTTGAAGACCCTCTGGAGTTCTCTTTGGGATTTGAGATGCCCACCGAAGCTGAAGATTTTTCTGTGGAAGGCCCTTCATAATGGCCTCTCCGTCCAAAATCGATTGAAGACTCGAATCCCCTCAATCTCGGATGTGTGCCCTAGATGTGGAGAATTGGGGGAAACAATCCTCCATTGCTTGGTCCAGTGCCCCTTTGCTTCTGAAGTATGGCAGCAATCAAATCTTCAATTAACCCCTGCTACTGGCGATTTGGACGACTTCTGGCGATGGTGGCTACGAACAGTCAATGCTCTCAAACATCAGCAACAAGCTCGCCAGAAAATGAGTTACTTCACGGCGATTTTATGGAAGCTATGGAATGAAAGGAACCTTCAAGTTTTCGAAGGTGTCGTCAGCTCAGTTGATCGGGTTTTATCCTCTGCTATGGAACTGCTACACGAGTATCACCTTCACCATCCACTTTGACTCTCCTCCTTCCTCATATTTTTCTTCTTCTTCTCACAGTTTAATTGATGTTGCTTTAATGTCTTAGTGGAGATCCCACATTCTTGTTTGTCTTGGTTGTCCAAGTTGGACCCACTCCTTATGTATTCGTTTTATTACATCAATAAAATGCAATACAACTATCTTGGAAAAAAAAAATCAACCTATAAAAAGTAGAACATCTAAAATTACTGTTTATAGAACATCCACAATGGAAGCTATAGAACATCTGAAATCTAAAATAACTTCAACCAATTTTATATTTTTTTTATAAATAGAATATCCGAAACTTAAAAATAGAACATTCGAAACATAAAAAAATAGAACATTCAATTTAAGTTGTTGGCTGAATTTTTATTGGTTACCTAGCATGATTGTTAAAAAAAAATATTATAGTAAACTTTAAATTAATAACATCTAACTAAATTAACAATTATGTACTAATATGAATAACGATCGAATTCTAAATTTTTCAATTATAAAATGCCATAATACTACTTATCCTAAAAACTCAAGCTGATAAGAAAATAAAAAACGTTGATATCTTCAACATTAATGTAAACATGTCATGATTAAAAATCAAATATTAACTTGTCACATGATGAGTATTCGTTTTAACAAAAATATTAACTTTAGTTAAACAAAAATAAAAAAGGAACTATAAATAACTACTCATAAAAAAATAAGCAAAAAATCTATTAAAACATATACTTTCACATGAAAAACAATTCTGAGCATTTTCATTGGTTCCAACGAAATTCATGAAGTAATACAACATACTACCACTACAAGTTTTTTTGGATGGTAGATGATGTTTAGTTTATGCTTGAGGTTTGTTTCATGTCAAGCTTTACATGACTGGTTTTTATGTTTTGCTTTGTAAATGAACTTCACATCCACCATTTCATATGGTTCTTTTGATGTGATTCAAACTGATAAAAAAAAAAAAAGGTTAATTAGGAAAACAGTGTCATTATAGTTAAAGATTACTCTAATCACATATAATGCTTTTCTTTGGCAAGAACGAGGAACTAAACCGTAGAAGAAAAACATTGTTGTGAATTGTAACTGCCTTTTTTTTTTGGACTTGAATTGTAATTGTCTAGATTAGGTAGTGTTGGGTGAAATGCATAGCACTCAAGTATCAAAACGGCTATGCATATATAATAAAAGATTTTTAAAAAAAATATCATAATTATTTGGGCAACCAGCTTAATTAATAAAGTGTATTATGTTTTAGTTGTGTTTAATTTGGAAGCTGCCATTGATTGGTTAGTTGCTGTTTCAACAATAATGACGACATAACTTCATTATCGATCGGTTGGTTGTGTGTCTGTCTAGAATTATAGAACAGAGAAATGTTATGTTTGTGACTACTCTATTTATTATTAAGAGTTTTTAAGTTGATAAACATAAAAGAAATATACTTTATTTTTATTGATAATGATCGAATTCTTGTCTACATGATTAAAAAAAATAGTGAGCTGCTAAGTACTTTTATGTTATTATTATTAACTAAACAATATTAATTGGATGCTAGATAATCAATAAGTATTTAACCAATATTAACCAATACAAGTCCAATAAGCAAACTAAAGTATATTTTAGATTATTATTTATGAGTTTTGGATAATCTATATATAGTTTTGGAAGCGTCCAGGCAGAAAAAAAAAGGGAGGGTTGACTGATATTAGTAATATTGTTGATAACCAATATTTTCTTTTAACTAAAATTTGAAATTTCTTATTTAATAATAAAAAATAAGTATATCAATTTATTAGTGAGAAGTGATATTCTATTGTTTTGTTGGTTGATTTTTATTTTTCGTCTTTAATATTTTATTTTTCATGATGATAAATAACATTTTTATTGAAAAAAATTAAAAAAATACATAATAAACTACCAAAATTAAATGCAGATAATAATGTACACCTCACCATAAGAAAATAAGAAATTACACATGCACAAACTAACCTCGTGCACGTATATATGCTGCTTTAATATGTGGCGTGAAACATAGGAAAAAGTTTGAGATATCATCTTTAGTCAGATAATTATATGAATATAGTTTTCTTTTATTTTCTGATTTTATATAATTTTAAATATTAAAAAATATAATTATAAACATTATATAAATAAAATTATAAATATTAAATTAAATAAATTATTTTATATTATTATCCATCTAACGTTACTCGAAGTATATACATGCTGCAGGGGCGGATGAAGGGGGTGTGTATGGGTTTGGGCCCAAGCTTTTGGAAAAAATTTAATAATAGGTGTTTTTGTGTTTATATATATATAATTTTATTTATATTTAAAAAATATTATTATATTAAAAACTAAATTATTAAATATATTAAATATAAATAAAAACTTAATCTAAATATTATCTATATTTAATAACCAAATGACAATTAATAATATTAAAAAATTAATAAAAATTTTATTATCAATTAATTCTTTGATAATATATATTTATTATAGATATATCTTTATAACACATTTTAGATTATATAACTTATTGATAGACTATGTTTTATATTTATATACATTTAACTAAGATTGTAAGTAAGTCAATTTAGGTTAGGATCTAATATGAAATTGATTGATGACGATCTGTTAAGTCGAATTCTTGATTTTATAAGGCGTCGAGTTTGAGCATGAATTTAAGATATATATATTAAATGAATCAAGTTTGAGCTTAGATAAACTCACCTAACTTAGCTTTAAATATATTAAGTATTATAATTATTTATAGTAACACATGTAATTATATATTTTATGATTTTAATTTATAATAAATATTATTATTTTAGACATACATGATTATAAAATATATATGAGTAATGCTAGCAAACCAATGTTAGGAAACCAATAGAGAGCCAATGAGTGTAATTAAAAAAATAGTGGGTAGTAAAAGAGAAGAGAGAAAAGAAGGAAAAATAATATTAACTCCCTATTGTCTCTCTAATATTGGCTCTCAAGATTTTCTCAAAATATATTTATTAAATATATAATAATACTGTGTTGGTTTTTATTTTTATCATATCTAAATTATAATAGTTTTGTTTATTTTATTAAAAGATAAATGAATGATAAATATTTTTTATATATAATTTATAATCTATTTATATAAAATTATTAATTATTAATGAGTTAAGTTAAATCATGAGTCAAGTTTAATTTTTAAATTTAATATTGCATTGAGTTAACATACATTTTGTTATATTTTCAGTCCCTGTATGATTAACTTTCTGAATCCTTCCTTGTAGATGCATAGACAATAATGAAGAATGTAACATCATAAATTCATAGCAATTCAACGTGGAACTCTCAAGTCTTTTTCTTTTCTTTTTCCCCATGTATAGTGTCCATATTATTTCAAAAAGCATTGAATTTCAGAAATATATCATGTTATGTCAAGGCGTGAAGTCCGCGAAAGGTGCAAACATACGTGAAGCAATTCTTCACCATTCATTCGCGAGGATACATCTTGGGTGAAATTTTAGATTTAATTTCATGTGAAATTATTATTTTAAAATCGATAAATTATTTTTTAATCAAATATATCAAATCATATAACAACTTTTAATAACTAATTTCACATAAAATCAATTGTATCTGAATATTATCACATGCATTTTTATATGTATTTTTTACTTCTTTTCTCCCTGTATTAAAAACCACCTTTAATAAATTAATTTTTAAAATTAAAGTATTTTATATGATTAAACCAATAAGATATGTTGGCTTTGAAAATCTCAAGTGATGCATCATGCATGGTTAATGAATAACATGAAAATAACTTCACATGAAAGAGCTTTCCCACATAAGAATGGACCCATGTTCCCTGTGAAATGGGTAACTAAGAGGAAGAAAAGAAAGAAGAAAGAAAAAAAAAGAAAAAAAAAGACGACAAGTGGTGAGAAGCAACAAAATTGAGCAGCTAGGAAGGTATAGTACCTTGTCTGAGAGGGTAAACAAAACATGGACAAATTGCTCCCCATTGTGTTTCTATGCGCACAAACATTAACTTATTTTGTCCCTATTCTCCACCTAGTACATACATATCATACCATACCATTTTCATCCAAGGTAATCATCATATATATTAAATATTATGTACTACAAAATTGAAAATTCACTTAATTTTTGGTTGGATGTGTTACTTTAATTTCTAATTTAAACTCTTTCTCCCACCTGATTTGTTTTGCTCTTTTTTAGTAAAAATAGAAAAGGCATAAGCTGGTTTTTTTTTTCCCGATAACGTGAACTAAACAATCCTCAATCCTAAGTTTTCACTGAACTTGGGTAGAACATTTTAAGAAGCAAGTGCATGCGAAGGTCTTAATTGTATTGTTACCTTTAAGTTTGTTTTATGCATATTATCTAAGTTTTCTTGGGACAGGATTTTTTTTTTTTTTGGTATTAATAGGGACTAAAACCCACAAAGAGAAATTACAAATAAACTAATCTAGACATGGGGACCCTTCGATTTTAAGTTTTTTCACACAAAGACAATTTGTTCATCTGTTACCTTTTCTATAAACGTATAAAAAAAGTCTCAGTTAATGGATATGTCTTCGGGTCTAAGTTATTATTATTATTTTTTGGACAGGGTCTTTCTAAGTTTGAATTAATGCAATTTATCCTTATGTATAGAGCTTTTCTTTTCAAAACCAAAAAAAAAAAATAGAGCTTTTCTTTTTGGTCTACAAAGATTCATGGATACTGCAATATACTGCATACATATTTTGATGAGTGATTGGGCCTGCATTCACCGAATTTTGCCATGCTTATTGGGTATTTCTATGTAATGAACAACGCTCCAAAAAGAACATACCTTTATTGTGGGCCAAGTTATTATAACAAGCTATTCTCTTAAGTCTTGTCACAAACAAGAAATATGCAGCTATCTGTCCCCAAAAAAAAATAAAATAAAAAAAAGACTCTAATATACCCGGGTTTAATTTTAAAACTTGGCAAAAACCAAGTAACGGGTGGGATCTCTTAACTCGTAAGTATTGTGTGAGAGTATGTCAAGTTATTTAATCCATTTGACGGGAAAAAAAGAAAAGGAAAATAACGCGAAAAGAAATTAGATATAATGTGCAGCTCGTTCCTATAACATCTATGTTTGAATGTTTCACATATTCAAATAATGAGGGGTCCGTATAAGTTTAAAGAAAGAAAGGAAGAGAGAGCAAAGAGAATTTCCTATACATGTTTATGAAAAGAGAAGATTGAAGAGGACATGTCTATATATAATGAACAAAGAAACACCTCAAGGAAATACTTTTGTATCAAATGGATAATTATTTCTGTTGAAACTAGGAATACGATTTTTTTTTTTAATTTGATTTTTTCCATTTGACCATTTGGAAACATGAGTTTATTATCTTCTCCCAGAAAACTATCGTGATGATTGGTGGCGAAAATATCGTCGTGTTTGAATGATAACCTTGAAATGTTTAGAAAGGCGAGGGCTTCTGTCATGTCAGTATAAATTGAATAGGACAGAACTCTGACAACCACATAGTCTATTTAACAGTCTAATTTTGTAATGAACATACAAAGCATAGGTCGCTTTCTAATTCATATCTGATTAAAACTGTCCAACAAAAACTAAACACAAGATTTTTAAATGGAATCTTAAACTAGACACTATGTCCTACCAGAGAAGAGTTGGCACCTCTGCGTTCTGCATTTATTTTCGTCTTCATCTGCTTTCAGAAATCAGAACATAGTCTGTTGCTGGTTAATGAAAAGCAATTGATTCCAATTTTACCTATTTCATTATTGCTCTTTCTCATCAAACCAGTTAACTCTGAATGTCCGGTGGTTAACACTAAAAATAATACATACTTTTGTGCTCTTCAGATTAAATAAATTTGGCTTACTTTCGCTGTGACATAACCAAGCATGGAATCCAGCTTTTAAGATGGGTCAGAAGTATTGAACTAAAAAGAAAGAGAGAGAGAAATATGCCATACAACAGGTGGTGGTCGCATCTTCTGTTCATCCATCTTGGTAGGCTGGTTATTTAATGCATTCCTGTCATTCTGATATATATGATCATACTATAGCAATGATGTTGTATGCACTAAATATTAATAATGACTATGCCAAGGTGGCAATAAATAGATTTGGATTTTGGAATGCAAAGAAAAAAGAATTACATTATTATTTGCTCATATTTTCATCTGATTAGCTTACATGAATTCATGGATGGATGTACTAACAACTGCCAACTAGCAGTCAGTTGACACCCATCGGTAAAAAAATATGGAGTAAATGATTTTAAAAAAAAAAAAAAAAATTGGAAAACTAAGATGTAGTTTGACCTTCGTCGGAAAGATGGTCGGAAGGAATTTGGCCAAAGATGTCAGGGCAGGAGTCCCATGTCCCTTCTTCTCTGGACTCCCAATATCCTCCCAAGTATCGGTATGTGCCAGTTGCTTTATCCTTGGCAAACCACCGAGGTTTCCAACCCCTCTCTTGCATCTTCCGAGCCTGCATCCCATTCAAACAAATGTTAGATAAGTTGTAATCTAGAAATAATAAAACTGCTACAATGTTAGAATATGGCATACAATCAAGTAGCAGCATATCAATTTCATATTTTCATCATATCTAATTATTAGTCAGCTTTCATGAATTCTAAACAGGGCATGGGGCACCCAGAAACCAACTCATAATTCTCTAGTGAAATAAAGAAACATCTGCAGAACATAAAATAAGTACCTGCCGCTGTCTCTGCTCTAGTCGTAACTTCTCTGAATTTGCCATCTCATATTCCCCATTCTCCAGATACCTCTGGTCTGGTCTTAACCTGGAATCAGTCGGTGGCAACTTTTCCTACGCATTCACAAATTGAATTGATGATCAGTGTCCAACAAAATGGGAAAAACATGACAAAGACAAAATGTGCATGAGTAATTTATTTGATTTTTCTGAAATAGTGTATTTCTTTTACAAAAATGCATGGTACACAAATAAGACGACATCACAAAGTCAGTGTTATCGGAACACACCTTCAACCCAGGGGTAAGCTCATTTAATGTGATGGCAAAACGAGTGAAGTTATATCTAGTGGGAAATTTCGGAGGCTTGCTTCTCTTCCAGAGTAAACGGGCTTCTGATAAGGATTCATGAGCTTTTCCCTTTGCGCTGTAGTCTCCGTTCACATAATGCATGCTTTCATCCCATTTTCCAAACAAAGTAGATACTGTTTTTCCATTCCTATCTTGAACGATACCATGGACCTAACAACAAAGGCAAACCCCAATAAGAGACAATAATCTGCAACAAAACTTTTACATATATGCCCACTAATAGCAAGGGTCTCATTATTTTTTCCCAAAAGGAAATATGCCCACTGAAGCAAAAGTGCATATAAGGACCCTAGATAAAAATATATATTAATATGAAGGGGGAAAAGAAATAGAATTCATATAGTAAATGTAAAGTACCTGGTGAGGATTTCGATCAATTATAGACTGTTCCTTGAATTTCAATTTACATGAATATTCTTGATTTCCCTGTATACGCATTGTTCCATAGTGATCACAGTACAGCTTTCCTAATATAAGATTGTATATTGATGTAGTAACCTGGAAGAACAAGTGAACTTCAGTTTTGAACGAAACAGGACATCAAATAAGTTGCCGAAGTTTTAAACTTATTAAAAGTACCTTGCTCCACTGGAAAACCTCCCCATCATCAAATTCCAAGGTCAAAATACCAACAGGGTCAAGCTGTATGGATCGGCCCCAAAATTTGCTCTTTAAGTTGCTATCCCCAAAAAATTTCCATCCTGTACCCTCACAGTGACACGCAACTATCATCGGGTGATGACTGACCTGAGATAGATATGTATCGTAAGGTGAATCAGAGATGAAACTTAAGAAAAAATTTTATTTGATCGAGATGAAAATATGTAGTGCATCAATAACATCACTATGTGAGAAAGATCAGACCTTCTCTGAGAAAAATCGAAGGCCTTTGTCTGGATAGTTAGCCTCATATGTTTCCCCGAGTAACGGATTAAATGGTTTGCAAACTCTTCCATCAGTTGAAGCATAGCCAGATACAGCAAAAGCAGCAACACAGAGAATCCTCATGAGGCTATTACCCTGAGAAGAATGCAACCATAACCACATTTAAAAAACTGACAGTAAGAAAAACTGTATGCTGGCTAAAAAAAAAATGCAGACTTGCAGAGTAATGGAGACCTGTCGGCCAAATTTGGACTTACCCTTCTTCCCCATTCGTATGCTTGGTCCAGCAGATGCGAATATTCCATTTCTTCATAACATTTTTGCAGGGAGGAGAGTGGCTCATTAAAATAAACAGGGAGGCAAACTTTAGTTAAATCCTTCCCTATATTATCCTTAATCATTGACCACAGACTGACACCCTTCTCTTTCTCTACAGGGTCAGGCAATTTCTTACGCCGCTTAACATGAGGGTAGTTACTTCCAACAGATCTAATTGCTGGATCTACATCATCCTCTGATTCAAATGCATATAACCCATCATCATCCGAAGAGAAAGATGATACTCTATAATCAGAACCATTACTTTTGAAAGAACTGGAGGATAGAAAATCGCGGGTGTCAAAAAAGGCATTGTCTTCATCATCTGTTTCTTCCTCTGCAGCATCATTTCTCTCGTTATCATCCTCAGATTCACTTGCACTTCCTTCTGAATCAAAAAATGGGAAAATGAAATTCAAAGTTGTAGAAAGATCATTTTAGGTCATAATATCAGTGTGCTTCAGTGCATCATATAAGTACTAAATTACTTCAAACTGATGGTACATCAACATTAACCATGCTGCTAATGCAGAAATGCCTCATTTCCAACCGTTATTATTGAAGGAGGACATAAGCCCATAAGAAATGAGCTAAGACCAAAAGACTTTGGCAGTTAATCATAAGGGCTCACTAATGCCTAAAAAATGCCATTCTACAAAAACTTACCACTAGATTTTTCCTGCCTTAACGTGGAGGAAGTCTCTTGATCATTCCACTGTCTTTGGCTCTCATCAACAACTGTATTTTCCAGATCAACCTTTTCTGTCTACAATATTATGATATAAAGAGAAGTTTGTTAATAAAAACAAAGATAAAGAAAATGCAATCCTTACTGTGGCAATAAATAAATAAAATAAAGAAAGCTGCATTCAAACACATAAATATCAAGGCTTGCCACGGTCAATCAAAAGAATTTTATAATCAAGGCAGAAGCCCATGAAAATGCTGGATGTAAACATTAATGGCTACATTCATATCTTCAATATAGGATTTAATGGGTCTAATTGTAGACGGAAGTTGGTTCCACAGGTTCTGCAAAGTGTTGTCTGCCAGAAAAGCGCTGCGTTTTTCACTCAGGAAGGAAACTAAATCTTCTCTTTTTTTTTTTTCTGTAGTTAGTTGAGAACACTGAAATTTAGATTATCAACTTTAGCATTGGAGTGGATCATTTGCAATGGCCTTTAACTTGCAAAACACTCCTACAGCAAGTTAAAAATGAGCACAAAACAACAACATACATAAGTCTGATGACAAATTTATATGAAGTTTGCATTTTGCATTTAGTTGAACAGGCATATAGATAACTTAGAGGCATAGTTCTGCCATGATCATGCAAATAAGAATAAATGGAAAAAGAAAGAGCTTTGAAACTTCAAATTAACTGTCAATTAACCATAGCTTGCAACTTTGTAGACAGAATCGTATCAAACTCCCACCTCTTTCAACCATGAATACATACATACAAGACATGGAATTTATTTTGTCCACTCAATACAAGGGTTGTAATTTGACATACTACAGACTACCGTCTATGCACTTTATCTATCTAATGAACTATAGAAACTAGAGAGTAGCCTACAACTTTTGACTTTCAGAGATGAAGGTACAAAAGTATAATCAGGTTCCTACTAGATTCTCATGAAAATTGAATCCTTCAAATTTTAGGAAATACCGGACTAACTAGAAGAAATGTAATGAAAAAGGAGAACACCAAATTCGATTGCCATGATTCATTCATTCATTCAATCATTCATCAAGTGCTGTGCATTTCTACTCTTTTTGATTGGATGGTGTACCTCTAAGTGGCGCAAAGTGTCAATGAGCATGGACTGCTTCTGCTTGAGGAGCACAAGCTGGTTCTGCAGCGCCGCAAACTCAGTCCTCATGATCTGCTCACTATCCTGAATGGCAGCCTCACTCACCCGTTCTTCTAGAAGCCTCTGCCTCAGCTTCTCCGTCGAGACGCTCACATTGTCCAGTGGCGCCATCAGTTCGCTGTTCGAGATCCTTGGGAACATGTCCTTCACCGCTTGCAGCGCCTCCATCCACGCCGTCCGATCCTCCCTCGTCTCTGCCCTCAGGTGCATCCTCTTCGTTCCCGTGAACACCGAAAACCTCTTGTCATCGGATTTGCTCTCTCGAATCGTCGAAACCTACATGCACAGAAAATTTCACAAACACACAAAAAT
>JASCZI010211454.1:54857-70291 GCA_036250425.1 Stylosanthes scabra | reverse complement strand
GGTGGATTTCGCCGAAGGGCTTTCGACGGTGGTGATGGGATTGGGAATTGCGGTTGCGGGAGATCCTGCGCATGGATTCCTCGCCGATGACCTTGGAGCCCTTCTCCGTCTCGGGATTCACGACGATCTTATCAGGACCGTGAATCTTGTAGTAGGAGAGAACACCGTCTTGGAGCACGAACCACCGTGGCCTCCATCCTTTGCCATAATTCACCCACTTGTACAGTATTCCCGAGATTCCATTCCCGACGAGGTCGTTGATCTTCACATCAACTACCACCGGCGGCGGCGGCGGTTGCTCCCGCTGATGTTGTTGCTGGCTCCCCCGCCCTTGGTCGCCGTTGTTGTTGTTATTGTTGTTGTGACTGCTGCCAACGCCGGCGGAGGAGTGGTTGCTTCCGTGACTGTGGCTGTGGCTGTGGCGTGGAGCCGAATCGGATCTGATGGCGGCTGCAGGGAGAGGAGGCATGGTGAAGTCCGCGAAGTGAGAGGCGGGCGTTGGTTTTACCGGAGAAGACTGGTCGGAGACGGCGGATACGCAGCAGAAAGGATGCATGTGTGCGTGAGATTCTCTTTTTTTTTCTTAGCGGCGTTAGTGCGATGGGGAATCGTTGAGTTCGATGGCGGCGCAGCCAGTAACCGCGGCGGTTAAAATAGGCTTCATGTTATAAAGAGCGATCAGTATGAGAGAGGAAAACACACGCGATACGGAAGGTAGAAGAAGTTCTATCCGAGGCGGAATTCGCGTGAGATAAAAATAAAAACGGTTACGTCTCAGCAGAAGAAGATTTTATGCCAATAAATAAATATTATTTATTAATATTAATTTATTAATTTAAATATATTTTTTATATTTAATATTATGGAAAATACTTAATAATAATTAATTAGGAAAATTAGAAAAAGGGGAAGTGATTAATGGGTGTGACGTGTGAATGTATGAGTAAGAAAAGAATCAGGGAAGGGGGAAGAGGGAGGTTTTTTTAATTTTTTTTCCGGTGGGATGAGGTGGCAGTGTGGAACAAGTAACAGGAAAAAGGAAGAGAGAGAAAAGTGAAGTGGAAGGAAACAAAGGAGGAAAGTAGAAAACCGAAGGAGTTGGAATTAGATTAGATGCCACTCTTCTCCTTCTTCTTCTGTAATTATAGTTACGAGGGGGGGGAACGTAGGGGTGAGAATTATGATGACGATTGACTCGTCGCAAGCACCTTCTTCTCGTTGTTGTTGTGCTTTGTTTGTTTGTTTGTTATCTGAGCCCAAAATTGAGGGGGAAAAGGGCCGGGGAGGGGATTATGATTGTGTGCGGCGAGGGTGCAGGGTGAATGAGAGAGCGGGACCAGTCATTGAATCAGAGCCTGACACGTGGAGTGTAACTGTGGGGACATGTGGAGGCTGCTGAGTGCGATAATATGGTGGACGCAAATGGAGTGTTACTAGTTTTGGAGGGAAGCAAAATCAATTTTAGGATTGTGGGACTGGAGCTTCGAATTTGCCTTTGGAGCATGTTGGATAATAAGAGAAATTCTTTACACTAAATATGTTTAAGAGTGAATGTACTTAAGGACGATAGTAAATAAGTTTCTAAATAGTCAAAAAAAAAAAAAATTTGTAAGTTAGAGATGATAATTTATATATTTTATAGGTAGTTAATTTTATTTTATTTAAATGATAACAATCTTCAATTATTTAGGATGATAAATTTTTTAAAATGTTAAATAATAACTTTTTTTTATTAAATATATATTAGGAGAGATTTGAACCCGAAACTTCGAAAAATGGGACAAATACCAGCTATGTCTTATTAGCTTTTAAATAATACTTTAAGAAAGAGACTAGAAAGTTAATATTATGATCAATAAAAAGTCAACGCATAGTTACAAATAATAATTTATATAAATTTTAGATGATAATTTAATCTTGAATATATAAGTTATGAATTATAAGTCATATAAATTTTGGATAATAACTTAAGTATTGGCTACCTATGATTTCGTAACATTCTTAATAACTTAATTATGAACAATGCTACGAAACCAACGTTAAAGAGCTCTTAGGAAATTTTAGGAAAACAATAATTAAGTTATCATTCAAAATTTATATTCATATAACTAATAATTAAGTTATCATCCAAAATATATATATGTTATCATTCATAACTAATGTATATATAATATGTGTTAGTTTCTTATTATTATAATGTATTAGTTCTTAGTCTTTTTCTTAATTATATATTTTTTTCTTAACAGTTGGCTACATAATAAGAGAATTCAAACCAAATCTAAAATCTAATCGGATAAATTAGCAGCCATGTTATGCAACCAAGGAATATTTTTATTCGCGGATGTTATATAAGAAAGTTTTTGACAGCTCCTCTAGTTAAATTAAATATATGAAAAGGAAAGAATTTTAATGAAAAAAATAATTTCTTATACATTGTTATTGAAAGTTTTAAATCGTCTTTTCTCATTTTGTAATAAATATTCTTAGAATTCTTAGATGGGCAATATTAGATGGGCTTATTGCCCATGCCCAAAAAAAAAAATCTTAGAATTCTTAGAATAATTATTAGAAGATCCAATTTTTAGGTTGGTACATTCTTAAAAATATTTTAAGAAGCTTTAATTGTGATGCATTGCTTTCATCGTGGTGTAGTATATATTAATATTTAAGAATTTAATCATGCATTGTCAGTGTAAAAGAGTTTTACACATACATTCAATCATATGTTACCACATCATCAAGAATAATTAATTTTTAAACACACTACTTCTCAAATTAAATAAATGCATGAATCTGATTGGATAATGACCGTATAAAACTCTTTATACCGTCAGTGCATCAAAATTTAACTCTATTAATATTATAATTAATAATTTTACACAACTATTTAATAATGAGATTCTTCCATTTACTTGACCATACGAACGATGCTAATGAAAGTCAATGCTGGCCAATATGGAAGGCATTTTTAATTAAGCAATAATGAAAAATAAAGAATTTCATATTTTTTTGCATTTTAGTTCAATTCTTCTAAATTAAAGCGTGGCAATACATTTACTCCATTTAATATAAAATATAGAAATACATTGTTCACTTGTAGCACTAATCTTATATCATTCTAGACAATTGTATATGCGTTTGGAATTTGGATATATATTCTTATGACTTTTTATAACCTTTCATTAGTAAAAGTCACAACCACAGTTGTCTGAGTTAAACGGGCTTTACAGCTCATCGTCACTGTACTTTCTCCAAAGAAAAAAATGATAATCTCGTATTTTAAAAAATAAATAAATAAGCGCTATAAAGTATAAACTCATAGTAACATTTTACATTTTATTATTAACAACGTTTATTTTACTAGTTAGCCAATTTGGATGGATAGACTATCAAAATATACTTTAAATATTGTTTTTAATGAAAAATATTACACCCTAAGCCTTACAATCTACTAACGGTGAAATTCTTTTATCAAAAATAATTTTGGAGTTTATTATGATATTCATACCAACTTTATTGTCCAATCCAAATTTTAATTGACTAGTCAACTTATTTATTTGTTTAAATAAATGTCAAAAATTCGAAAATCATTTTGTGCATATAGCAAAATATTGGTAAAAAAAAAGATAATTTCGATTTGTTGGTGTACAAAAAATTATTCTTAATAAATAATTATTTATTTCAATAATAAATTAAATGTCATTAATTTAACCATGGAATCCAAAGTTATTAACAATTAGTTGATAAAATCTAATATGAAATTATATTCCATATAACTTTAAAACTAAAGTAACATTTCATCATGTTAAGATACATCAGCAACATTGATAAAAATGACTCATATTGCTCGTATCTCACATAATAAAATAAATTAAACTCTCATTTACACTTCATTAAAACATACACCTAAGAAATTATCAACCCATAGATACATTAACGCATCACCATGAATATTGGATTGGATAGAAAAAGTATTCATCATGAACAAAAACACCAATTTACACAAAAGATCCTAATTTAGTTGGGCACTAATAATTCTCTAATCTGTTATGCTGTGTTTGGTTTCTGAGACTGAGATTGAAACTGAGCGACTGGAACTTAATATTGTGTTTGTTGGATAAGAACTCAAACTAAAATTTCAATCTCAGTATCCAAAATTTAAGTATTTTCAATACCTCCAGTTAGGAGGGATTGGGGATGGGGGCTGAACTGGGTCTGAAATTTTAATAACTTTTTTTTTATTCAAATATATTCACATAACATTAAAATTTTTAATATTAGTCTTTGTTCTTTTTCTATTAATTTAATTCAATCTTTATCTTTTAGTTTTTCGTAAATTTAAACTAAATACAATAAAAAATTTAATTCAATATCAGTCTTTTAATATCAGTCTCACGATCTCAATTTTTGTTTCCATCGCAGTCTTACAGTTTATAGCACAAAAGACTACCCTAAAATAAACCAAAATGGCAATCATTGAAGATAATTTTTTTTTATGAAAACTAGTATATAATTACATTCATCTAGTTGGAGTAACCATAAATGACAAATAAATATCATGTTTTAGTTTAAACGATGAGGTAACAAAATATGTTTTTTGGTATATATATATACGCAAATATTAATGTTGAAAAGATACTGCACTAGTGTGTGAATTCTGTACGCTAGAAAAACAGTCATTCTTAAAATAAAAAATTAAAAAAAAATTTGAAAAGACTGAGCCAACTACCTTGCGGAAATGCCGACATTTTTGGAGTCTTACATATGTATTGGCATGTATGTAGTGATTGAATTTCTCTTCTTTTATTTTGGAAACCATGTTTAACACGATAAGAAACTGAAAAGGAACACAATTGATCGAATGACATTGACCACGTCCAGTTTCTGCGGTAAGTAGATTGATTCTGTTGAACCCTTATAGTGATAATGATAATGATAATATCACTTTTCTGTAAGATAATTCATCATCCTTGATGTTTGTTTATGCTTGACCCACTGGCCACTGTCAGCCGGGTATGATGCATTTAGATCCGGTTCAATTATATTTGATTCTAAAAATTAAATGAGTTGGCTCGTTTAATTAGTTAATTATTTATTTTTTAAAAATTTAAACAAAAAATTCATTTTTTAAATTTAAAAAAGTTGGAAAAAATTCATTTTTAGCAAAAAAAAAAAAAAGACTTTTAGAAAACCTAAATTTTATAGTGGATAAATCAAATTTTTAGATGGAAGAAGAGAAAATACAAAAAAAATATATATATTAACTTTTTTGAAAAAAAAATAAATGAACAAGCCCGTTTATCACGTGGATTGACACATTTAGACCATATTTTAAACCGATTAATCGAGTATGCCCCGTTTAGCATAAATTTTAAACCGTCTAAATTTTGAATAAAAACTCCATCTATTTAGCAGAGTAAATAAGATGGCCCGATTTATTTAGCCTATTTTAACGCCCCTACTTGACCATTACTCCCTGTTTTAATAATAGTAAGAAATATTATTGTTGAGGAATTCATAATGCACGAAAAGTTATAATTAAATACTGAGTAATGCTAGAGAATCAACGTTAGGGGATCAATAGGAAGCTAATGAGTGTAATTAGGAAAATAGTGGGTGGTAAAAGAAGAAAGAGAAAAGAAGGAAAAGCGATATTAGCTTCCTATTGTCTCCATAATATTGGCTACCAAGACTTTCTCTTAAATTATTACTAAACTCTAAAAAAAAGTAGGGTAAAAGATAAATATATTCATGATTTTTTTATACGTAGATAAAAACACCATCTACTTTGTTAAAATACACACATGCCTTCAATCTTTGAGAAAAATGGACATTATCCCTTCCGTTGATCTAACCCAGTGTGACCATTATAAAGGTGTGTGATGTGGCTAGTCAATGGTGCGTCGATAGTTATAACGAGCCACGCTGTATAGATTAGGTCTGTAATGGACATTAGACAGCAAAATGAAATCGTAATCATTTTTTACATGAACCCTTCGAAATTAGGGTTTCATTCTCCCAAAGGAATCAACTTCGTTTTGTTGTCTAATGTCAATTAAGGGTCTGACCTATACAGCATGGCTCTGTTACGACCAGTTAGGCGCCGTTAACAGCCACATTACACACTTCATAACGGTCAATATGGATTAGACCAACGGAAGGGTAATATTGTCCATTTTTTTCAAATGTTGGGACATGTGTGTAATTTAGTAAAGTGAGTGATATTTTTGTCTAATTTTAAAAAAGTAGGAATATATTTGTGTTTTACCCTAATAATGTGCAAGAGTAAATATAATATGGCAAATGTAATGGATGTCCAAGTCAATTTTTCAAAAATTAGTTCATAAGATGAGAGATAGTTTACAATTATAAATTCTCAAAAAATTATATTCTTAAGATGTAAGACTTGTAATGCTACTGAAGATATTAAATAAGTGATATTTTAGGTTTTGTTTGGAAAAGATATTAAGATTGAGATTGAATTAAATTTATTATTGGATTTGGTTCAAAATTAATAAATACTAGGAGGTAGAAATTGAATTAAATCAATAGAAAATAAATAAATGCTAATATTGAAAACTTTAATGTTAAATAAAAATATTTAAATAAAAGAAATTATGAAAGTTTTAATCCAAGTTTTCACTATCTAAAGGTATTAAAAATATTGAAATTGAGGGTGAAATTTAATTCTAATATGTATTAACCAAATAAAATACTAAATTTATATCCCCTAATTTTAGTATTCAAAACTAAATGCTAGCTTAATGTTTATTTATGCTTATAATGCGGTTAAAGATTATACAAGAAAATGTTAGAATAGTTTCTAACACCGAAGGAATTTGCTTTTGGTTCCTTTTTGTTTCCCCACAAATTCAATTTCACGTTATGAAAAAAGTAAAATCTTAAAAAAGCCTCCGACAATTATGTCAAAAAATAATGAGGTCTCTCATAAAATAAAAGATACAATTCAGTCCTTGATAATTATCGTTGTTAAACATATTAGCTTTTTCTTCAATTATTTTTCTCCGAATATATCTACGTGGCAAGTTAAAGTGATGATTTGTTTACTAAATAACATTCATAGCTTATGGTGGTAGATAACAATCGAAGAATTGAAGAAAATTCTCTGCAGAAAAAATAGATCCTATAAAATAGGGTTTATTGTCTTGAGATTGAGCAAGTTAAGATCGAGTTTTATAAAAATCGATGGGCTAGGTTGGTTCATAACATAGTGTATCGTCCAAGCTGATGTTTAACGACTAAATCACCATTTAACGTGCTACATATTCAATTCTTTTAACCCTAGATAAAGGACATAAATAGAAGGGTAAATTTGTCCACGGTGATAAATATTAAGGACCGAGTTGAGGTATTTTTTTTTTATCAGGAACCTCATTGTCTGTCTAGCAATTTATCAGAGCCGGGACGGATATTCTACGGAAAAATATTCACATTATAAGATTTGTTTGGTTTGATTTGTATTTTTGTTTTCGATATTTATTTTTTTTAAAAAAATATATTTGAGAAGAAAAAATAAAATTTTCTTTAGGCAATACTATTTTTTAGTCAACACCTAATGTGAATATGATTGCTCCACGTGTTCATCAATGCTTCTGTTTCCTTACGGTGCACCCATTTGCATGGAATTCTATTCTCTCTGACTCTGCATCATTATTTTACTATTTTGCATCTCAATTAATATTTTTGAAAACAATTACACAAGAAAAATTATATGGTTGAAAGTGAATAAGCCGTCAAATGATATTTGTTCTTTTTTTCTTAATAGAGTTTTGAATTTAAGTTTTCCCTAAAAAATTATGTGTTTGAAGTTATATTTTCCATATATAAAATAAAAATAAAATATGCAGGATTTAATTAAGAAAATAGGATCATAGAATAATATTAACAATAATTCTATTTGAAAAAGTGATTTTGGTTAATTAAGTTCAATCAAGTCATTTATTTCTATGGTAAATAGAAGACTATGTCGATGTTAAATAAAAATTTAATTTATGTGTAATTTTTTATATTATTTGATACTGAAATAATATTTATTTAGCACAAAAATAAATTATGTGATTGAACTTGGTTAGTCAAAATCACTTATTCAAATAGTGTTACCCTGATATATTTTTATTTTTGATAATATTATTTTATTTTTAATTAACCATGTAACATATATAAGAAAAAGTAATTATTAAATCACTCATTTATATATAATAGGTTGAAATCTGATTTAGTAACCGAATTTTTTTTATGTGCGTACATGTATATTTACGTAAAAAAAATGAAAAGTACCATATCAACTGCCATTTTGCTAATTAATTAATGCATATATCCTCATTAGGTCCATCATCATTATATTTAGATACAGGATTAGATATGTATCCAGAATTTAATGGCTTTTACGATGACATAGAGGTTCATCATTTTTGTTTTTTGTTTTTTCATTGAAAAAGGAAAAGAATGGCAACTATCCAAAAAATAAATAAATAAAAAGGGAAAAGAATAATGGCATGCTGCAGTGCAGCCTTTATTTGAATTTGCTTCAATGGAGGTGGATATATAGTACATTTGTGCTTGCAATATTTAACATACTTTAATTTGAGATCATGTATGTTCCTCACCAAGTCACCATATAGCATTTTGAATCTATAAAGTATCATTATACATACCTAACAAAATTGTTTTAATAAAATATAATTCATTATTTATTACACTCAAACTTAAACCCCAAGAAGTCACAAAGAAAAAAAGAAAAAAACTTAAACCCCAAGTTAAGATATATAAAATTGTAGCATCTATCTAGAAGGTCTAGTCTTGGTCAAGAAATTAAATATATAAATAGCTAGAGGGAATACTTTAAATATTAATATGGTTTGATTTGATTTAATCTTTGTTGAGGTTGAATTTTGACAATATAAAATGAGAAATTTTATATTACTAATATTTTTTATTTTTGAACTAATATTAATTAATTTTTTATTTTTAAAAAAGTATGAGAACCAACTTTTTAGTTAGTCAATATTAGTTATTCTTCATTTTTTTAGATTTCAGGGTTTTATTAGAGTATGAGGTTTATAGTTTAGAATTAAGATAAATAAAATGGTTTTATAAAAATTGGTTGACATAAATTAAAAGAAGCTTTTGCACTAAAAATATTGGTGATCTAATATTTCACATACATATAAAATGATTGCTTGTTATTTTGTACTATAACAACAACAATAACAAAAACCGCATGCCCTATCAGCTAATCCAAATGATAAATAACTTAAATTGTTTAAATGTCTAATATTAAATTTAAACTTTAAAGACAGTATATATGTAGAAAAAAATGTGATTACATCAAACTCTTCGAAAACACTCAAAAAAAGGTAAATGATTAGTTTGAGCATGCGACCGGATGTATAATACTCTCCTAAACAAAAACAATAATAACAACAAAAAATTTCGGAAAATTTTGATTTATAGTGCATTTGGTTGAATTAATTCATGTTATAATATAATGATAAAAAAAAATCATATTGTCCTTTAAACGAGAATAATATAAACAAAAAAATGGCTACAAACAAATATTGTTAAAAAATAATGTCTCCTCAAACAGAATATTACTTTTGCTCTAATATATAAGCAACAACTTTGAGCAACTACATGTAAATTATTATAGACTCTTCCCTACCTCTTTTGGTAAAAAAATTAGCGTTCTTCTTTACAGATTCGAACAAATTCACTGGCATTATTAATTAAAATAACAATTAATCTAGGGATACATTTTTTTTTGTCGTCCAAGTGAAAAACGAACAGAAATTTATATATATAACGAATATGTTTTTATAGTTGACACGAACAGGTTTTAAAACGTGTTCATTTGCTTTTAAATTCTCTGTTCGTTCTTGTAGTAATATTCTGTTCATGCACGAACATAAATTTATATATACAACGAACATGTTTTATAGTTGACACGAACAGGTTTAAAATAAACATGTTCGTTTGCTTTTAAATTTTCTGTTCGTTTTAATAGTACTATTCTGTTCGAGTTCATTTGGATGGACTTGAATGGAGAAAAGAGGCGTACATATAGCATGACTCTTAAAATAATATAATTGATAAATGTTCCCATTCAACTAATTTGGATAACGCATGAAAAAAATCTAGGAAGTCATAATTTAATATTTATAAATTTATGTACATGATATTATAATTATATATTTATAATATTTAATATTTATTTTATTAATAGCTAGTGTATTAATAGGCACATTTTAATAAATTAAATAGAAAAGTAATAATATATTAGAGATTAGTTTAAATAGATGTTACAATCAAATTAAGAGATCATTGGTTCAATTTTTTGTTTTAATAAAATAATAATCTTTTTCTAGATTGTATAGTGAAAATAAAGGATATTTTGAGTAAAAGAAATTGGACACATATTTTCTCTTATATCTCCATTATATATAGTAGTATCGATAGATTAATGAATATAAACAAAAAAAGCCAAAATTAGTAAATTATAATTATCTATAATTTCTTAATTATGGCCGCCAAATATATAAAAGAGGGGCTGAGTCATTTTTCATTCAAATGCTTTCAAAGTTGGGAATCCAATTTTATGATATCTAAAGGTTACGGACGTAGACATGAGTTTCTTCAATTGACTCACCAAAAAGAAAAGGTCCAAATTAAAGCAGAACAAATTTATTATTTTAAATTCATCATGGAACTTATCAAATCAAATAATTAATTAGAAATTTAAGATTTTTTTGTGGAATCTTAGTATCATTCTATTATTCGATCCCAATTGTAAAACAAGTAAACAACCATATCCTATTAAATAATTTAGAGACCATTTCTGGCCCTAAATTTTTCGTTTTAAATTTGCATGAATCGAAATTTTTTAAGCAATTTCTAAATAATTAAAAATAGGACAAATCAATTTTTGAAACATACAAATTGATCCATGAAATTATCTGAAAATATATTATAATATTGTATCAGTGATTAATTTATCATATTTTTTAATTGTTTAGAGCCGCTTTAAGTTTCGATTCATTAAAAGTGTTAAATACTAAAAAAATTCAAAGATCGAAAAGGGTGTTTACTCGATAATTTTTGGTGATATGTGTGACTTTGCCAAGTTGCCAACTTTTTTGGATTCTATTATGTTTCGTCCTCTTTAATTTCCCTATCTATCAAAACCAGGAATTAACCAACCAATGTACCAGCAGAAAATAAATTTCTTTTTATGGTTTGTGGTTTTTATTTCTGTCTTTATTATTGGTATTTACATAAATGTTTTTTGGACAAAAGTTCAACTACTTTATTTGAAAATTGTGACTGTTTCACGAATTATTTATTTGTTTATTTAGATAAAGGCTTAAACTCAAAATTACTAATTAGATAAAAGACAAACTTACCTATCATCGTCATTAAACTAATGACATTAGTTTTATAATTTGTAATAAAGTAGTGTAATATAATATCTGAAGCAAAGATAGAATTTTCGAATCCATGATTTAGGATATTCGTACATACATATTATATATTATTTATTTAGTGGCATATATGCAACGATAAAATTGACAAGTTTTATCTTGACATACGAAGCATTAGATTTTTTTCTTTTTCTATGAATTTGACGGCAGCTGATTCAAAATAGATTATGAGAAGATTTAATTTTAGTAGATTAATTTCCACCTCAAAATTAATTTTAGGAATAAGTATGGCGATTTTAGTTGGAATAAAAATCAAAATTATAGTTAACGTTTTCTTCTTTTATTTGAAATCAAAATAAATAATTTGATTAAATAAAATATGTATACATATAGATTTATTAAAAAATGTACTTATATTTTTTTATAAATTATATCTATCCTTTTAAATAATTATTATATGTGATGAAATATTAAAATTAATTTTTTGATAAAGAATGTGAAATTATATATAAGTAATAAAACGTTTTATTTTTTATAATAATAATATATAGTTTAATTTTAATATATTGATAATATTATAAAATTATTCAATTATATTCAAATATTTAATTAATTTATCAAATAATAAATTTAAAAATTAGTTAAAAATGTGATAATATATGAAAATTAAATTAATAATTCTATTCGCACATTAAAATCAATTATCAATATATAATATACACTAAAAATAAATTAATTATATATATATTTTATATTAATAATTAATTTTGATTTACATCTAACATAATACAAGTTAAATGGAAGAATGCACTAAAATGAAATGTATAAATACAATGAAAAAACTTTAAAAAAAAAAAAAAGAAAGATTTGGGGTGTGTGTGTTTTTGTCAGGGAGTGAATAAAGAGCACGTGCCGAAGGGTCACTTTCCGTTGGGGGTGAAGAGTTAAGTGTTAAGGTGTAGCAGAGACACAGAGGATCACGGGGCTAACCGTTTTTAGTTTGACCAAAAAGGTGTGAGTCAAAAACGGTGCGTTACGGCTGACAAGAATAACACCGACACGTGGTGCCCTTATGCCGTGTTTGCTGGGCTCTCACTTTCCTGTAGATGCGTACCTTCCTTCAATCCTTCTTCTAATCAACCACTACCCTTCAAAACCCAACTCCCACCATCCTTTCATTTATCCACAACCAAATTATTATTCTTTTTCTATTCCACTATCCACACATCATTTTAGATATTAATTTGATATCCGTATAAAATATGATAACTACTTTTTATTTATTTTGGTCCATTTATAAAAATCGCATTTTTATATGGGTGTAAAAGTAATGTCTATTAAAAAAAATATGTGGATAGCATTATTCTTATTTTTTATCATCTTAGGGTTTTAATTATCAAATTATGCTCAACATGCATATAAAAAAAATAATACTAAACTTCCTATGAAGTTATTATCAATAATCATCAAATTATTTGACATGTTTAATTAAATTGTCATCTAACGATGTTAAAGTATCAGTTTCACATGAAGTGTAAATTTTCAATTAAATAAAAAATAGTCATTAAATTTTCAACCTATTAGATATCCTGATGCACACGAAAAATTAAAAACCTCTTACAAAGCATAGGAAAAAATTAGGGCAAATCACTTAAATAAAACATTTTGGGAAAATAATTATCAGATTGTCCTAAATCGAAAAGTGGAATCAAATTGTCCTGTTTCTCCTTATATGTAATCCGTGGCAGGGTAAAATGGATTACAGTTTCCACGTAATACGCTGCAGGCTACCACGGATTACGTGTGCATGGCAATTGCACATAATACGTTGCAGCCTCCCACGTATTATGTTACATGATACATTTTAGGGTCCCACGTATTATGTGTGTTACCCAAATCCATGGTACCTCTTAGGTATTAGAAGTGAGGCAGTATAAATATGTAACGAGATGCCATTTGTGATTGTAGTGTGTGAGTGATGGCTGGAGCTAGCAGAGATTCATTCCTAGCACTTGTTCATCATAATGGAAAAATAAAAAAACGTACAAGAGAGGGTGTGAAATTCAAGTCTGAGTGTCCAACGAATGTGTTTATTTCTGGTGGCATCTCTCTCGCAGACTTACAAGCAAGTATCGAACGTAGGCTTGGATTAGATGCAAGGAAGAGAGTTACCCACATTTTCTATAGAGTGCCTGTAGCGGTTGTGTCTAGTGGGGTCAAGTATGATTGCTTTAGCGTTGAGAGCGATGAAGATCTTCAGGTCTTGTTTCACTGTCGGCAACAGTTCCCAGAGGTCCGGACCACGGAGTTATATGTTGAGATAGCTGATCTCAGGGAAAGTTCAGGAGGATCGAATCCGCGTCCACAACCAGTCCACGTAGGCCCTACCCATTGTCAGCCGGCGGGCGGTGCTCCCGTAATGGGAAGTGTGGCATCTCCCTCGTTTGATGTGAACTTACCACAGGACGATGATGATAGGTGCGACTTGGGCGACAATCGCTCATTCGGCGAGCTTGCGATCGCTGTGGCGGCCACAACGCAACCTCCGTCTCCACCAATGGGCATCGTAGAACCGAATCCATTGGTCGAGGAGGCTTTGAGATGCGATGATTCTGACGATGAGCCGGAGATGATAGAGGGTGATAGTGATGAAGATGTGGGAACCATACCTGCTTCACGCGAGGTTCCGTCAAGTTCTGGAACGCAACAGTACCCTCCTCACTTTTCCAATATTAATTTGGAGGATGGTTCTGGTGTTGGTCCACAGGATGGAGTTTCTGGGTCATATGTTTACGGATCGATTGGTTCCAGCGTGGGCGGAGAGTTTTAGATAGGTCAAATATTTCAGAGCAAAGAGGAAGCTTTGCTTGCGCTGAAGAATTATAGCATCCGTCGTGGGGTTGAGTATAAGGTTTTCGAGTCGGACCACGAAAAGTACCACGGCAAGTGTAAGGAATTCGGGAATGGTTGCAACTGGTTGATTCGAGTTACAAACCGGCGCAGAAAGGGTCATTGGGAGGTGAGGAGGTACAATGGTCCACACACTTGCTTGGCCACAGAAATTTCCAGCGACCACAGGTAGCTTGACTATCATGTTATATATGACTTCATCTTTCCGTTGGTGCGAGCAGATGCGTCAGTTACCATCAAGGTTCTTCGGCGTGCCACAGAATCAAGCTATGGGTTTATGCTGAGTTACAGAAAGGTTTGGAAGGCTAAGCAGAAGGCTGTTGCGCTTATTTATGGTGACTGAGAGGAATCGTATGACGAGCTATCTCGGTGGGCACTTGGACTTCAGTTGACTATGCCCGGAAGTGTTGCAGAGATTCAGAGTTCCCCTGTAAGGGTTGGTGATGCTGTTGACGAGTCTGTTGAGTATTTTCATCATATGTTCTGGACCTTTCCCTCCTGTGTTGAGGCTTTCAAACATTGCAAGCCTCTGATCAGTATAGATGGGACCCATTTATATGGGAAGTATGGAGGGCACCTGTTGGTGGCGATTGCACAAGACAGGAACTCAAACATCATACTTGTTACTTTTGCGCTTGTAGAGGGGGAGAACGCCGAGTCCTGGAATTTTTTCTTGACACATCTCAGGCGGCACGTTACCCCGGTGTTGAGTGACAGGCACAATGGTATCAAGGCGGCGTTGGAGGACCCTGAGGGTGGCTGGTTGCCTCCAGCCGCATACCGAGGTTTTTGTGCAAGACACGTTGCAGCAAATTTTGCGCAGAAGTTTTCTAAGGCAACGGATGCGAAGAAACTACTCATGAATGCAGCATATGCAAGGAGCGAGGTCGATTTTACGTACTGGTTTGGGAGGTTGGCAGAGGTTGACCAGAGTATGTGTGAGTGGGCTCAGCGTATGCCGTTAGAGCTCTGGGCGCAGCACATGGACAGTGGGCGAAGATTTGGTCACATGACCACGAACATCTCAGAGTGCGTAAATTCTGTGTTGAAGGGGACGCGTAATCTGCATGTTGCAGCGTTGGTCAG
>JASCZI010211454.1:25521-44331 GCA_036250425.1 Stylosanthes scabra | reverse complement strand
TGAAGGTACAATTTATGTATGTGTATATAGTCTTATATACATATATAGAATCTTCATTTCCCTGAAGCCTCTTGTAATATAGTGACACAATTTACAGTTAAGTTATCAAATCCTAGTGTGGAGAGAGTAGAAACCCTCTTAATAATGCCAAGAAATCAAATAGTACTTTAGACAGCTAGAAAAGTTAGGAGTTAGGACCTACTGCATTAATTATTTATTCATTGTGTTAATCAAATATTAATATTCTTGCCATAATTCATAAACATGTTCAGTATATTACAGATGTTATGTCTGATGGCGACATGTACCAAATTTGGTGTTACCAGCTATGTTTTCCATAACCAATGCCTAAAGAACTCCATTTGTGGATGTGGGGAGGGAGGGGGGCTCGAGAAGTGATCACAAATAATAGAGCTGCTACCAATACCCAATTGCAGCTCACAACAGAATTATTCCTCTCACTTATGGTATAAGTTTTTGTTTTTTTAATTATTTTATTATTGAATTGAGTATATTTGAGTCTGATATTTTATTTAGTGATGGATAAGAGTAAATCAATTGAATATAGATATAATTGTTACATGAGAATATTTTTCTTATTTCTACTTATTTATTAGAGGAGATTACAATTCAATTAGTTTGAATTTAATATTTTGTCCAACGACAAAAAAACTTACTAGTTTAGGCTTTATGATGACTATTTACGTATTACGTGAAAATATTTTTATGTGAAAATGATAATTAAGATAGAAACACATGTTATGCTAATCAATTTAATTAAATATATCGAATCATTTAACCCTCTTAATTATTATTTTTTATACAAAGAACGTGAGTAATTTTCTTAGTTTAGTGTAAGAGAACAGTGTGTGAAAATTGTCTCATATGAAGAGCAATGCCCCATCTCACCTAAAAGTTGAAAAAAAGAAACCCAAATTTAGCGGAAGAAGATGCACCTTTGTCTATAGGGCATGCTGGCAATATCAAGTTCTTAAAAGGAGGGAGAAAAGAAATAAATGCAGTTTCTTCAAGCTTCTATCACTAGACTCTTTTTGCTCTCCTTTTTGAGAATGACTAAACCTCTATGATTATACTATATGATGGGGACATTGGACGTTACATTAGACTATTAGAGTTCATGCTTATAGTGGCATCATCTAACATATTGATTAGGAATTTTGTTGAAATATTAAGGGATAGTGTCCATGTGTTGGGGCGGTGAGTGGTGTGCTATCATACGTAACCTTAAGGAAATACAAACAAATGGAGACACATGTCTTGAAAGAGAAAGAGCAAGTATTCATCGACCACACAACATGTCACTCCCCACCATAGAGAGAAAATTTCTGAATGCATATGTGAGTTGAAGTTTTTGGAAGAAAACGCAAAGAATAAAAGGGTTAGAGAGTAATATGCATAATGAGTTTATGAGTCACAACCATTGGTGCTTTAATTGAAAGTAACCTATAGTGTGTAATAAATTAGTTTCTTTTCCCGACACTATCTTCTAATCTGGGAGGCCAATCACTAATTCACCGCGTAGATAGATAATGAGTTGGTGCATACTAAAATTCAAATCACTGAGACTTACACACTCCACCAACTTGTTAAATTATAACGTTTGATTTTCACTTTTGGTGATAATAACAAAGTAATTAACATTTAACGACAAGATCCACTGCAATATAAAACTTATTATTGAAAGCCCAATGCAGGGGTAAAATTTTTTTTTTTTTAAAATGCATGTTTGAAGCAAAATCTAGTGTGTCATAATGACCTAAGATGAGTCCATTTGAAAAAGCGACATAACCTCGAAATTACAGAATATGACACCTTGGTCATGATCGGGGTGGTGGATGTGGATGACAGGCAGTCAACAAAATCTGATTGATTAAGCATCTAATTCAAGCATACTTTAGTAGGAAGCAAAGATGATTAATGAGCACAACAACGAATCACATTAACATTATTTTAAACATGAAAATTTTCAGATCATTATATTATAGCTGGCCAAGGCAAGGAGGCAAGGAGGCAAGGACCATCTAACTCTTTGCAAATGATTGGTTAAGACAATCATGACTAATCAATATATAATTATATATATAATATATACATAAATATAGAAGATCTTGCTTGACCAAAACAAAGCAGGCGCCCAACAAATTTGAAGGAAATTCACTTATGATGTATTATAAAATAAAATTTGATAATTTGAAATTTTTTAGCTAGAAATGCCACCCCCAAGACCTTACTAATAAATAATAATAAAACAATTATATAAACAAAGTGTGTTAGTGTGTGTTGTTGTTGGCTTGTAAATGCATCAAGGAATCTTCTTTAGTCAAGTTAAGTTTCCTTCTGACAAGTCCCTTTGGAAAGGTCAAAACTGTCACCACAAATATAAAATTATTTTACAATTTCAAAAATGGTATCACAGACATGTCATGCAATAGCACATTTGAAATTTTCATTTCATTTATAAACTGTGCATAGTTGTTGTTCAGCAGTATTTTGTGGAATCTTAATGTGGTATAGCACTAATGAACCAAGAAAATGGTCTCTAATCTCAATCAATGTATATATATATACACATGCATATACATATACATAGAAATATAGAATAGAAGAGAATTGTTTTATGGCCAAATAATGAATGCAGTTAGAAGGAAAATGACATGTTATGTTGTTGATTATCTATTACCATAAGGGTGGAGCTCACACAATTGATTGTCATCACCGACAGCCAACAAAAATACTGATCATGTCAAACCTAAACACCAAACAGAATTAAAAAAAAATTGAAACTTGCATCAGTTTCTAACAATGGTGACAACTGACAATAGAATTTAAATTATCAAAATGCCATTGAAAATGGTTGGTCAATGATATACATTTCCATATACATATACATATATATACACATATATTACAGTTCCATTTTTTAAAGTTTTCCAATCTAATCATTATTGATCATTAAACAGTGGCAGAAATTGACAATTCACAAATTTTAAAGCAAAGTTCTGACTTGATATTTGGGCAAACGATATCTGGCATACCTGGATAGCTAGAACATGCTAACTATATTGTCCTCATTCTTTTCTAGCACAACTCTGTTCACTGCATGGCATTTTGAATGTATATAGATGATCATAGCTAAATCATTTCACATATATGCATTAACAGGATGTGAATACAACATAATGTTTAAAGCTACAGTTTAACTGCTACCTAAAGTTCATTTGGGTTTGAGACTATGGAGTAGTAGGGTTGAGGCTACTCAATCAATAACTCAATATTCTTGATTGATTGTCAATGTAGTAATGTAGCCGCACAGGATTGAAATTTGTTCCCTGAAGAATCTCTTGAAATAATAGTTATCTGATTTCTGGTAGGAAAATTAAAAGGTGGCAATCTCAATCATTACCCCAAACTCTACCATGCTCACAAGAAATCATAGGTATGTTCATTCTTATTCCAAACCTGTAACCAACTCGGATTCTCTTTGCAAGAAGTACTTACACAATATATATAGAAAAGAAAAATACTGTTCTGCAGAAGAGATTGCTCAAATCACCTGAAATGAGTGGAATCTTCTGTAGAATTCCTATCAATACAATGTTATCTTCCAGTCACGAGTGTTTTCCCATCTCAACAGCAAAAATTTATTCTTATTACTTGTTCTGATTAATATTATATATCTTGTCAAATATTGGAACAAATTTGGACACTCATGGATTAAGAATTAAGGGAGCTATATTGACATGAAACCGAAACTGGAAAAAGGAAAAAAAGTTAACAGTTATGTAAAGTATATTCTGCTATCCCAAATGTTAGATTCCTAGATTCACTTGAAACAATCACGTGAATGATGACACACACACACACACACATAAAAACTGAAGAGGTTTGCTAGTTGCTACATAACTTAAAACGTGGTGCGTGCATGCATGCATGCAAACCTGTGCAACATGTCATATATTATAAGCTTCTCTTGGGTTTGAAATCCAGCTCTCAAAGGAAAAAGCTAAATTCAACACTGCTTTAAGTGGTATACACAGTGATGTAAGTAATGGGAGCTGTTTGTTATTAATTAACAGAAAATAGATCAAGCTTAAGAAGACATAATCCACAAACTTAAGCACATTTGTTATCTTGATCCTCCAAAGATGTATTGACACGACTTTGGCCTTTGATTTATTGGCAATTGGTTTTGATAGTCTTAGGACCAATCTAGTATGAATATAATTCCCCTTTATTATTATTTTCTTTCTGAGGATATATGTTAATAGACAAATACCAAACAAAATGAGTTCAAAATTGCAAACTACAAAACTCCCATATTTCTCTATATATAACGACAACCGGTTTGATTCAGATTATCAGTATTTGTATTTATTTGTGTGTTTCACTGTATTGCTTAAAGAGAGAAAAATGAACATAGGTGTAAAACTATTAGATGACTGTCATAATTGAGTACAATGTCATGTAGGACAACAACTGCAGCAACAATAGTCAGTCAATTGAGATGATTAGCTCAGCACCTTGATTCACAAATAGAATAATAAAATTTCTCAAATTTGTTTGTAAAGAAAAGCTGCCAGAGCATTTTATCCAAATCACTAAAATGACTTCTCTTTATTATTGATAATTTTGCTAGGAATGCTCAAATATAGATATTACTCCCTTTTTATTTTTCAAACTCTAAACCATGGTATTGAAAGTGTACTTAAATCTTAAATAACCTTCCACATACTTTTCATCTCAGTTCACCTACCCCCAATTTTTTCCTTTTCCAATTGATATTATTTGAATTGAAAACCTTAATTGGGAACAAGAAGATGGAACTACTTGAATTAATCATTCCCTGAACTGAAAATCTATTAAGCAATTGATATTTAATTTCGGTGTTTTATTAATTTAGCTATGAAAAAAATTGTGTTTTGTATTTAAAAGTGCTCAAGAGATCTTGTAAGAATGTATAGAGGACAAACTTTGAATAATTACGAGTAAACAAATCTAAAGAAAGAATGGTTAACCTATACATATCAGTGAAAGTGTAGCAAGAACCTGAAAAAACTGCATGGTATATAGATAGCAATAGGCAGAGGACAATCATCACAAGGACCATTCAGAGCGAAGCATTAAAGCAGCTACCTTGGAATCCCCATGCATCACATATGCAAGGCCCGGCTTCAAGCAAAGTTTATTACCCATGTTAAATTTTAGATAGGATTCAACCTGAAAATGATCACTGGTTGAATCTCCAATCATCCCACCGAGACTAAGGCCCCAGCCAAAAGGATCTTCAGAAATATCAGACATGGTTAGAGCCCATTGAACAGAGTTGAATTTCGGATTTTCCATCTCAATCCAGCCTCCGAATTTTACATAGTCAGCAAGTTCAGACTCCGCCATCAGAGCAATGGAACCAATTGAGACCTGTGTCCTTGATCCCACCCTTGGTGATACTTCAGGTACTGTCTCGGATACTTTACATTGCCTTGACAAGACTATTGGAATCATATGAGATCCAACTTTTCTAAATTTTGTAAATGGTAAAGGCACTTGGTGAAGACCAAGAAGAGACAACTTTCCCCAAGAAAATTCAGATACAAGTTTCCCAAATGTGCTGGATGTGCTCTCTATTGTATTAGTAACAGATGGCATTCCAAGTCCAGCAACAAATTGAGCCAATGAAGCAATTATATTTGACTTCCTCACAGTTATGCCAATACCACTACCATTATGCAGATTTAGAAGGGGAGGTCCAAAAGAGGAGAAGTCCGTAAGGCCCTTTCCAAGGTAAATGAGCACAATATGATATTATTATGTCAGGTCTCAGACTAGCAAAAAGTAGAAAATAACAATAAAAGCAAAAAGGGAAAATAGAAAAGAAAAATATGCACTGGCTGTATACATGAATCATTGTGGTGTTTTCCTACTCTATACAAAGTACAATTATCTGGTACCTGATCTTATAAGAAGTATATCTAAAGTGAGCAACAGTCTAAAGTTATGAAATACATCAATCCAGTTAAAACTTATGTAAGATAAACCATGCATTTTGATTCTAGATATACACATGGATAAACCTCAGGGTAGTGTAAAACAAATTCACAGACAAGCCACATTCATGGAGAGAAAACACCTTTCTAAGCATTTTAAGATCTCAGCCAATCATTGACACTTCTAATACAGAATTTTTATGAGAATACCACACTTACTAAATGGTAGTTCCATCACATTCCAACAGTGAATTTTACAAAATTCATCAAAGAGACACATAGAATCAAATAGTACCTGATCAGAAGAATTTGAAGCAATTCCAACATCCCTACATCTGGCTCCTATAGGGATAGCCATCAGAGATAACCAATCATTAACATTTTTAGTATAACTGAGTTTTGCTAGAGAAAGTGGCATTTCAAGGACATCATCTGGGTGCTCCTTCCCCATTTTACAGGTCACAAACTCTGCAGCAAGAGTATCCTGCCCAATGTTGGTTTCAAAAATGAACTTCGAACCAACGCCGGTTCTTATTCTGGACGTAGTAATGGCATCTAAGCTCTGTTGATCAAGGCTATCCATAATCAATAAAGCACCCTGCATATCGACCCTTCCTCTTACATGAGTGGTAGATTCCTGGAAGGGACCTCCCTTGGATGATTTATAGAAGGAAAGCAATCTCTCAACCTTCTCTTGTCTGTCTCTGAGTTTCATAATATCAGAGAATGCTTCCCGGTTTAAACGCTTGAGGATTTGAACCTAGAATGATCATAGTGGAAGCAACCATCAAACAATCACAAAGTATCACTGATTAACTATGCATCCATTTTACAGGCACAACTTTTGGTGTTAACAATGTGAAACAGACAAAGAATAGCTTAAGAGTTAGTTGAGTTCGTTATGCCAGCTGTCACTTGTGTAATTGACTTTGTTATATGATAGCCTGCTAAGCAATCATCATAAATTTTCAGTCCCTTACAAAAATGTGTCTAAGGACTATTCATGTACACTTATTTCAGTGAGTAAAATCATCAAACACTTTCTGTGCTTCATTTCTGTTTCAAGCTCAGCACTGCAACCTTCACGGCGGTTCTACTTTTGAATCATAAAAAGGAAGTAGTATATTGTGAATGCAGTAGCAGAACAAGGTTAACATTATCCAATTTAGATGAAACCAAAACAAATAGGCAAATGCAACAGGTTAGACAGAATCAACAAAGAGAATGAACGAATGAAGAAGAGTGAAACCTAAAAGCAAGAGATAAGAAGAAGGAGAAGAAAACCTACCGAATTGTGACGAGAATCAAAGAGTCCATGAAAGAAGTCGTGACCGGATTTAGCGACGGCTTTCAATTTGTCGAACACTAAGTTTACAGGCTCCATTGAACCTCGACCTTAGCTGAACTGGAAATACTACTTGTTACTAAATGAAGCCTCCGTCGAGTCGACGCCGCCAAGCTGTTGCCGTCGCCGGCGGAGTGTCAAGTGATGATGGAGATGGAAGCTTGGAGACAGTTGCGACTTCGGGTCCAACTCCAAGGGCTGGGAAATTTTTCGTGAAATATTCAGAACTTTTTGTTTACGATGGGCCACAGAGCCCAAAAAAGAGGAAGAGATTTATGTTTGGATAAAAGATTTCAAATAACACATTGGGCCCTAGCCCATCCATTTATGCACAAAAAACCTTTTTAAATATCATACAACCTGTGACCCAAAAAAATAAACATCAACCTAGGGGGTCAAAATTCCCCACGTCTCCAGGATCCCTGCGGAGAACGCCCCTAATGAGGATTCGAAGGAGGGGAATTTTCTCTGTGGGGACGAGGATGGGGCAAAATCCCCCGAGGTAGTGGCGGGGACCCGAGCGGGGAATTTCCGACCCCATCCCCGAAATATCTTAGATACCTAAAATACTCTTATTTATATAATATATATTGTAATTTTTATGTAATTTCACATTCTGAAATTTCTCGAATTATTTAAAATGCCTTAAATACCCTTATTAATTAATTTCTAGTACATGTTTTTTAGTCATTTTACATCTCATTATGTTGTACTGTTTTATTTTTCTGAATATAATGTTGAGATTTAAATAATTTATTATTTTGGACAAGATATATTTAAATGATGTTTCACTATATTAGTATTAATTTTTTAATTTTTTTATTAAAATATCTATTAAAAGTAATAAAGATAAACGAGGAATGTGGAACCCGTGGAGAATGGAGAATTCGCGGAGAATAAAAATGGGGACGAAAATTTCCCCGTGGTGGGGACAGGGAATGATTTGGGCTCCCCCGCCCCCGTCCCGTCCCATTGACACCCCTATCAAGTATCAACCAACCTACCATAATAGTGGCTAAACGTTAAAGACAAACGATACTTTATCCTATTATTATTTAATCAAACACTTACACTTTTATGACTTTGGAATATTATTCAATCAAATATTTTTGGTGATGTGGGGGTATATAATTGAATATTATTATAATTTTTTAATGTTTCATAGTGCATGAAAATTAAATTGGTACAATATATCTGTGCATTACGAAGATGCTAATTTTTTGTTTACAGCATTATGCATTTGTTGAGTTTTTCTTCATGAAAATGCCTACTCAATCATTTGTTTTACTTATTTTTTGAACAAAAAATAAATATAAATAAAGGATTTGGTTCCTAAAACCATTATTTGGTGTGAAATTAATTTGTGCCATTATTTTTTATAGAGTAAGCTTTGGTCTGATGCTTACTTTGATTCTCATACTAATATCGAAGATTAGAGAGACAAATACTTCACAAAATCCAACATGAATAAATGAAGTAAGCTTTTGACTAATTGTTATCAACAATGCTAAGTAAATAAGTTATTTTTACTTGGAGTCTAGATTAAAAGAAATGCATTAACTATTTTCTTGGTATAGTGTAGAAGATCTAATTGCTTGACCAAATAGTGCGCCAACCAAGTTTGAAGGTGATTCTCGAATGGAACACAAAAGGCTCTAAACTTCTGATCATATATTATACAACAAAATTTGATTTATTGAAAACAAATTTAGCTATAAAACCAACAAACACCTTGGTAATATATACAAAGTGCGTTAGAGCAGTTGCATTAAGGAGGCTTCTTCACTCAAGTTTCCTCCTCACAAGTCCTTTGAAAAAATCAAAGCTGTCACCAAAATATAAAATAATTTTCAGTTTCAATATCAATTGATATTATAAAAGAATTTAATTTTAATCCCTAACTAGTGTAAAGCAGTTTCATACGTACATCCAATCATGTAATACCATATTAACAAAAATAACTACTTTAAATTGACCGCGTGAATGATCATTAAAAAAATAAAAGTGATTAAGGGGCATAAGTACAAGTTTGAATTGTTATAGTGTTGGTTACCTATTACCATCAGGGTGGAGCTCACACAACTGACTATCATCACCAACAGCCAATAAATATCCTGAAGATGTCAAACCCTACAAACACAGATAATTGAAGAAATTGAAACTTATATTACATTCTAACAACAGTGATAACTGTCAACATAGTTTACATCATCAAATAACACAGTCGAAAATGGTTGGTAAATGATATGCATACTCACATATTAGTATCATACACTATTGAAAATCTTGGTTTGTTAATATTGATAATTGTTAATTAGTAACATAAATTTTCCAGTTTTTATTTTTGGTAGACTCTATCCAATTCCATAGTGAGTTGGGGAAACAATTTTCATCTGCCATACCTGAATAGTTACGACATTCTCGACCACATCATCGCCGTTCTTTTCCTGCACTATTACTCTCTGTCCACTGCATGACATATGGAATATATAGATGTACGTAGGGCCGTTAAACCATTCACATATAAGAACAAGCAGTATATTTATATGCAAATAAAAGCATAAGCTGTATCTAAACACGACTAAGACTTGCCTATTAGGTGGAGTCAGCTATACAGATCAAATGACACCAAAATGCCCTAAGATTTGAGTTTGGTGTAGCGATGCGAAACTAAAGTTGCGAAAGGAAGAAATAAAGGTTAAAACTAAAAAAAAAATTGTATACTAGATCAAACTATTTGTCCCTGCATCAGCTATATTATTACCAGATAATCATTATAGAGACAGGTTCTGCCTTCCAAATCTCTCAAATGTTCAAAATAAAGTGAATATTCTTTCTAATCTGTATTTCTAAAAATATGAAAGTTTTCTATATTGAGATACTAGTGGGGTAACTTGAGAATTTGAGATAGACACCTGTGCAACCATGTCTTATAATATAGCTCCTCCAAGGTTTGAAATCCTGCATTCAAATGAGAAGACCAAATTTTAGATTAACTTAGTTGCATAAACAGTGATGCAAAATATTGGAAGCAAGTCAATGGAAAAGCTTTAACTGTATTTGTTGTATCTTTTTCTGAGAGGATTTATTTTGTTCCTCCAAAGATGTAGTGAAATCAATTTGCTCTTTGATCTATCTATCTATTGGTTAGTCTCGGTTTAGTTAGTTTTAGGACCATGTTGGTGTCACTTTCAGGATCAATTTGATGTCCACTGCTGTGAGGCTCTATACCATTAGATGATTGTCATAACTGGGATATAATGTCCGAGAGGACAACAACGACAACAATAATCAATTGAGATAGTTAGCACAGCACCTTGGTTGATAAATAAACGATAAAATGTCTCAAATTTGTTGAAAAAGGCTGCCAGAACATCTTCTCTTTGAAACTGGTATGCCTCCACCGACAATTCTCTAAGTGCTGTATTTAAGCATGTTGTTGGCTTCTCGTTATTGACATTCAAGCCTATACCTGCAATTTTCAAAGCATGGGATGGCTATCAACCTTCATCATGAGCATAAGCTTTAAAACCATTCTACTCCAATCTAAAGGGCATTAGGGAAAATTAGATTATTTGCAGAAAATAGGGATTTAATAATACATGGAAATACAATCAGTCATCCATTTATTAGCCTTTGTTATACAAGAATGTCTTACTACCTGCACTGACATTGAATTTCTTCGATTTATAGGTAGAGGTGCAAAGAATGCCGCCAACTTTTAAACCATTCAAATAAAGATCGTTTGGCCACTTGATTTTGACGTCAACGTAGGGTAATCCCTGAAATGGAAAGTTGTGGAATAAAAAACGCTTAAAATATATATAAAGCTGAAAACAATTAATATCGCAAGCACAAGCACTAAGCATTAAGTAGAAGTTCTTTTCTAAACCAATAAACTCAAAAGTTGTTCAGATTTTGTAACATTATGATGCTGAAAATTGATCTTTCTATTTCTTTCAGAAAACTTGCAGCAAAAAGTGGCCCCTATATAGTTCACTGGCAGACTAGGAAATAAGTCAATACTATAAAACGAATCACTTACATTTTTCTTGCAGATCTCCTTCACTGCTTCTGTGATAGCCAGGGAAACCACATACTGCACTAATGGAACTATTCGCCCATCCTCCATTTGCAAAGTAAAGGAAAACAGGAGACAACCTAACGGAGACTCCCAGACATTCTTTGACCGACCTGAGAGTAAGCGCTTAGATCAATCATGGAACAAAATATAAAAATTATGGTCAAACAGAACAGAAAATCACAACAACTCAAACGTTATATCAAACCTCGTCCCTTGGTCTGAACATCAGCAAGACATACTGAACCAATAGGAAGCTCACAAAAGTTGCTACACAAAAATTGTACAAGATTTAGGATGATACAATGATATTGTGCAACGACGAGAGTGGAAATCAGCAATTAGAAAACAAGATAGCAACTTGATAAAAGTATAGAAATTCAGATACAAGACAACTTTTCAGCTGATCCTTCACAGTCCAACCAAAGCATAGTCTAAAACACAGATTACAAAAAATGCAACAGAAGTGATTGCCCAGTAGATACGTACTTTGAAACTACATCATGTGTAGAAGCTAACCGCGGCGACCAAACAAGAAGCCTGCCAAATGTATCAGTGCAAAGAGAATTCATGAAGGAGTCAACATTGAAGGACTTTCTCATAACATTTTCACCATCCAATTCTGATTGCAAAACAATGGATAGTTCTCCATTATCAGGGAGCTTGAGAGTGTTGTTGCTCTTAATAGCTTTAGCAGCTTCTTTCTCTGCCAATGACTTACCGCATAAAACCAGTGTGCTGCAATCCACTACTAAGAAAAAAGAGCAAAAAGGCATACAAAATTACTTCATTTGATTGAAAGCTTCTAACTTCATTAAAAAAATTAGTTTTTAGCTTCTTCAATTGTATAAAAGATCCGAACTATAAACCCATCCTTAATTGCTCAATGAATAAAAAGAATTTGATATCAACCCCCAAATTAGATACAGTGAAGCTTTGAGCTTTTCAACTACCTAATTGTTTAGCAACGTTTTTGTAAGAACAGAAAGAGATGGTGACTGAACCTGAAGACGCCATGAATGTTGATGCAGAGAGATGATTGAAGTAGCAGTAACAAGCCCTTGTTTTGTTCAGTGGTTTTGAAATCAACGAACGATAGCGCAGCAGAGAGTGGAAGAGAAGAACCCGCAACAGCATCAACCTACCTACGCCACGTTTCTTTTTCAAAGTCTTCAACTTTATCGAAACGTTTCTTTTCTCCAAGTTCGTTAAAAACAAAGTGAATAGGGTTCATAACCCGGTTTTGATCGGATCAGACCGACATAAATTGGGTCTAGGTTGAAGTATTCGGGTCGGTTTGACCCAATACATCGATAGTGAAATTGGAGCGAAGAGAGTAATGAAAAGGAGAAAGCAAACATAGGTGGTTCTAGAGAGTAGAGAGCAATGGAGGATTTGCAGAGTGTTCTTGTGGATCTTAACTTAACAGTTTCCAGTGTTCCAGAAAAGGGTCGTTCCCTCTTTGCAACAAAGGATTTCTACCCTGGTAACCTCTCTCTCTCTCTTTAAGCTGAGTTGTGTTGCTAGTTTGTATTATAGAACTTGCATGCTGCTTTTGGTGTTTGCAGGGGAGGTAATCATAAGTCAAGAGCCTTATGTTTTTGTTCCAAACAACAACTCGGTTAAGAAAAGGTGCGAAAGATGTTTCACTACTAGCTTTAAGAAATGCGCACGCTGCCAACTTGTGTTGTATTGTGGAAGGTCTTGTCAGGTCTGCTGCATTTATTTCTTTTTACTTTTTAGTAAAAAAAAATTCTTTAGGGTATAAACTCTTGATGATGCTGAAATTCTTGTTAATTATGAGGAATATCAGGTTTGCTGGTAGTTGCTTCAGTCTTCAACTGTTATGTACATTTTTTATTGTGAAATGCAGAAGGCAGAGTGGAAGTTTCATCGTCTTGAATGCGAGGCCCTCTCTCGGCTAGATGATGACAAGAGAAAATATGTCACACCATCCATTCGACTGATGGTGAAACTTTATCTTCGAAGGAAGTTGCAAAATGACAAGGTAAGTGTATAGAAAGATTTGGAGTTATGTTAAGTGCTAATCAGTAATAACTGGTAATGGGGTTTTATTATTACTGATGCTTGTTTATATTTACCAGTTAAATATTCTGGTAGTATGGTTCATATTATTCTGTTGGTAAGAGGTCTTAGTAGTTGGTTTGGTAATCACTGTAGTTAGTAATTGGAGACTATCTGGGAAGTTAGTTTTGAATGTCATTGGACCTTGCTTTGCTAGAATCTCCCCTGCTTAAATTGCTGATTGTTTTGCTTTATCTTGTTCATTAATTTATACATATATTCTACTTCTTTCACATTTGGCTTAATAAAGATGTATTTGAGGGCTTAATTAGGCCGAAAGTTCCTATTTATGCCTTCAGTAATTTTCTTCTGTGCATTTAGAAAGCATTTTTCAACCATTGATCTGAACATTGATTACCTATGAGAAATTGTTTTATTATTCGTTTTATTGCCAGATCATACCAAGCACTGTTATGGACAACTACAACTTGGTGGAGGCTTTAGTGTCTCGTATCCTTTTAATATTTATCTTGTTTCTTAAGGTTCATTGTGATGAACTTAGATTTTTTTAATATCTTTTCATTTATAAGGTTTCCATGATCATTGTTATTGTTCTCTTTAACATTCACTTCCATGAAGACATGTCTGACATCACCGAGGAGCAACTGCTGCTGTACGCACAGATGGCTAATCTAGTAAACGTGATACTACAGTGGCCTGAAATCAATATAAAAGAGATTGCAGAAAATTTCTCTAAGGTCGTCCCCTTAAAACCGAATTTTGCTTATGCAATTGTTATAAGTTGTTCTCTTTCAAAAATCACTTACAGCACTCTGGATTGATGAAAAGGCGTGGTCAATACATTATGTGGAATTGACTCTCAGATCCTTCTAATCCTGCAGTTTGCATGCAATGCACATACCATTTGTGACAGCGAGTTGAGACCATTGGGAACAGGATTGTATCCCGTTATTTCCATTATCAATCACAGGTGGGGTTAAACCGCATCCTTCTAATGAATAAAAAGCACTATCGACCTATTTCTTCTTGTTAGTCTTCTAATGATGGCTATGTCATATAGCTGCTCGCCCAATTCTGTATTAGTTTTCAAGGAAAGGACAGCGTCAGTACGTGCTGTGCAACATGTTCCCAAAGGTAGTGAGGTATGTATTTCTGTGTCTTGTCTTGGTTCAAATATGAATTCCTGTTATTTGCACATCAAATTGAATGGATAGAGTTTTCTTTACTTTTGAAGGTACTAATAAGTTACATAGAGACTGCTGGAAGCACTATGACTCGACAGAAAGCTCTCAAAGAGCAGTACCTATTCAAGTGTACATGTCCTCGCTGTTCTAAACTGGTACCTGCTAGATTATTTACACGGAATATCTTCTTCTTGGCTTCATAGCATGGTATGTTTCAGTAAAATTCACATGATGTCATTGGCTAATTCAGTTATGTTAGTTTTGAAGGGCCAGTATGATGATATCCAAGAAAGTGCAATTCTAGAAGGATACAGATGTAAAAATGAAAAATGTGACGGTTTCTTGCTTCGTACTACTGGTATGTGACTGACTGTGGCTATTAAATTTGTAATCTGATGTTACATCTTCCCCTGATGAACAAGAATGAGATCTAAGATAAAGAGTGATACCTGCCAAGTGATTTTATATGTTTCTTATCAATGACCTCTCTTCTTTTTCTTGATAATTTGCTGAATTTGAAGATGGAAATGGATTCCAATGCCAAAAATGTGGACTGGTTAGGGAAAAGGAAGAGATAAAGAAAATTGCAACCGAGACAAAATCACTATCAGAAGAAGAAGCTTCTAAGCTTTCATCTGCTGTCCGTATCCTTTAATGTTTCTAGGAAGACTTACGGTGTCATTATTTTATCCTAAAATCAGAAAAACTTGTCGTTAGCTAGCATCTTTTAAGGCAAGAAGTCAACTCCTTGACTACTTGTAGATTGTCAAGAAGCTATTTCCATATATAAAACGATTGAGAAACTGCAAACAAAACTCTATCATCCTTTCTCCATCAACTTGATGCGAACTCGAGAGAAGATTTTGAAGGTAGGCTCCTTCTAGTTCTCTGTCTATTATGCTATTATATGCCTATTATGTAATACCTTGCATAACTTGCAGCATGATTTCTTTTTCTTTTGCCAAATAAAAACCTCCGGTTTTGTGCTATCTCATATCTTTACGTTAAAGGGCTCGTTCTTTGTTGGCACATGACGTAACTATGTTTGCTGGATAATTAATGTTACAACATTGAAATAATGGATTGAAGGATATGATGTTTTTGTCCTCTGCAGTTATTGATGGAGGTGGAAGAATGGAGTGAGGCTTTAGCATACTGCAAATTGACCATACCAGTCTATCAAAGTATGTGCTATATATATATAATTTAATTGACTGGAATAGTGCAAAACCTAAACCATCTTAATTATATTTACCATAGTTCGGCTTCCCAAATGGCTTTGTCAGCTATATATAATATGATTTACCATTAATTGCTTATGTACATGTCTGAAAACTTCTTTACTCTATTGCAGGTGCATATCCAGCTATTCACCCTCTGCTCGGTTTGCAGTACTATACATGTGGAAAACTTGAATGGTTAGCATCCCTCAACTGAAGCTTCAACTCATTTAGTCTTAAAACGGATATAGGGTTTTCTCCAAGTCCTTTTTTTACTTGGTGGAGCATCTGCAAGTGTCTTATATAGCATGAGATGTGTTGTAGGGTCTAGAAGGGCTTTGTTAATTTTTCTTTATACCCAGGTTTTTGGTCTTAATATACAGGTATCTGAAAGAAACAGAGGAAGCTGTTAAATCACTGACCAAGGCAGTGGATATACTAAAAATTACTCACGGGACAAATACACATTTTGTGAAGGAACTTTTGATGAAGTTGGAGGAAGCCCGTGCTGAAGCATCTTACAAATCTTCCTCTAAAAAATAGGATTGTTGGATTTAACTGTACAATACTTCATACTATTAGGGTTTAATATCTAAGAATGTGGACCAAGCTAAGATTTGACAAATCAGACCTTCAGATGGTGCTATGCTTGGATGTTTTGCACTTTTCCCCTTCCTATTTCAAAAGTGTTGGTGTTGCATGCAGTGGGTGATAAAAACAAAAATAGAAATATAGATTCTTGAAAAGAAGAACTGTGCACAAAATTAATTTTCATTGTTAAACCAATAATTAATGAACCTGTTCCTGCTGTTCCACTAAGAATATTTATACAAATCCTGTACTAAATTGACTTGCTTGTTACGTATAAAGTACACACAATTCCACACAATATGGTTGACCAATACAACTGCATTTTTCACAAATAGATTGAGGAGAACTTGTTTAACAAATCCCAAAAATTTTTAATTGCCCCTGATGAAAATCTCTACCTTTCTTTTTTACCTACTCGTTATCCATATTTGCCAAACGTTCCTGCAGCTGAATACAGAATTCAGACACTCTGGATAGCAGTTGTCTTTGTTGATCCCGTGAATCTAATGACTTAGGAGTTACCAAATTTAGGGGATCACCAAGGACCTGTTGGAGCTGACGGCATAGTTGGGATGCTACAGGGTCATATTTACAAGTTTCAGCAATAAGCTGAAGCAACTTACAGCCTTGGTCTTGGGACAAAGATGGAGGACTTGGTACAGGAGGAACAAGAAAAGGATGTTGGAGTAGCTGAGGGATTCTCCACCTTTCATTGCGATCCCATGCGAGGCATTTCTTCATAAGATCCATAAGCCATGGGTTTGGGACTGGTTCGTAGGTGATTTCATGGTTTGGATCAGTTATGACTTTGAATTTTGCCCAAAATGTCTTGTATTCAGAAAAAGGTGTTCTTCCATATACCATTTGATAAAGTATGCAGCCCAGGGACCAGATATCCGACGGCCGTCCACACTTAATTATGTTTCCGTTTGCATCGGTCTCATTACACATAAATGCCTCTGGAGACATGTAACTAAGAGTTCCCACCTACAAGAGTTGAACGACTCAGTAAAACATTACTGACATTCTCCCCCTAAACACCCCCTACCCAAAGAGTATGAGTAAATGTTTATAAAGACTGCATCGAAGCCCTCATAAAATATGACTTGATTTTCAATAAAATCACTTTAAAAGTTCATAACATCATGACTATGCAAGTATTCACCGCATGTAGGAATAGCACAATACAAACAGAATAAAAAATTTTAGAATAAAGTTTTATTTTGGTCCTTAACGTTTAGGGCAAATCCTATTTTAGTCCCTAACGTTTAAAATATTCTATTTTAGTCCCAAAACGTTTCAATTTGACTCAATCAAGTCTCATCATTAAAAGTTGGATGAGAATGTAACGTCGTAACTGACATAGTCATTTCTCTCTTCGTCTTGAAGAGTCAATGTAACCTTAACTCGCTATACAGGTAAGGTTGAACCATCTACCAGCAGCAACAGAGAGTTTCTTGGTTCGATTCTCGAGCATTAATGATAAATGGTTAAGGTTTCAAGTTTTTATTTAATAGAAGAATGAGAAAAAAAGATGAAGTATCAAACTTTCCAATATGAAGTTTTTGAATGAAGGAGTAAAGCAACTAATTACCAAGCAAACGGCCATATCAGCTACAATGTTAAGTTCTTGTCCAACCTTTAATGGTAGAACTTGATTGAGTCTAATTAAAACGTTTCGGGAATAAAATAGGACGTTTTAAACGTTAGGGACTAAAATAGAATTCAACCCAAACGTTAGGGACCAAATTAATACTTTACACAAAATTTTAAAAGAAAAATTAAGGGCAGGCATACCATGTGAATAAAAAGGAAAATAAGCATTACCTGTGACTCGCGTTGGATATTAGTTGTATCACTCATTATTGCTTTAGCTATGCCAAAATCAATTAGTTTGAGGGAACCCTTGACCAGCAGGAAGTTGGCTGGCTTCAAATCAGAGTGCACAATACGCTCCTCGTGAATGGTGTTGACAGCAAGAAGAATTTGCTGCAAAAAAGATTCAATAAAATCCTCAGGTAACTCACACACGCATACGGAAGGTCCAAAACAATACAAACTCTATTACATCCAGTAACGGAAGCAGTGGAAATGGAAAAAAGGAAAAATTAAAAAAGGGGACATATGGTCATAATTGTCACCAATATTATATAGACACATGAATTATTAAATATCTATCACATCCTCTCAAACAAGAACAAATTGAGATTGAAGCATATGCACATAAGTAGTTTTTTTCATACTCTGCAATTCACAATATCTGTCACTTTAGTCATATTCACACACATTGTTTTGGATAATTCAAACAAGAGAACTTAATGACTGGACATAGCAAAAG
>JASCZI010211454.1:14419-25394 GCA_036250425.1 Stylosanthes scabra | reverse complement strand
ACATGTGAGCCAAATCAATTTCCCCATATTCAAGTACCATGTATATATATCCATCATCCTTGACTCGCCCATCCTTATTACTTAAGGATCCTTTCATGACTTCCGCGAGCAAAGCTTTGTCAGTCACCTATTTACAAGATTGAGTTAAAACAAAATACATCAGAACACAAATAAGATAATATCTACAAACCCAACTACAGAGATAAAAATCCGAAAATATTAACTGTAACTTGTCATAAACTCAGACATATGGAGATATATGAAACATCAATAGCAATAGCTAGAAGGACGAAGCCATGTAACAAAAATGAAAAAACTGAATAGAGTACCTCATAATCTATAAGCTGTATAATGTTATCCTTTCCTTTAAGCCTATTTAGATACTCAATCTCTTGACAAAACCCATATGCTGTAGCGTAATCCCGACCCTTGAGCTTGATCTTCTTAAGTGCATAGATCTTACAATCCGAAGAGATCACCTTATGTACCTCGCTGCTTCCTCCGCTTCCTATCTTGCCAAGCCTCTGATAAAGCCTGCCATTGACTTTAAAAAACAAATCAGGGTCATAGGTCCTTTTGCGAGATGTTGTTGAACCTTTACTGCTTGCACCCTTCTCTCGTTTTTCTAAGTTAGAAGACTCTGACTTCACATCTGAACAAGAAGTTTGGGGACCAGGAGCCTGGGATCGTAGGTTGGAAATCTCTGCAGGCTCCTTTGCTATAGTTGACTTATCATCAAGACATGAAGAATATTTTGAAATACTATTTTCTTTTAGCATGCCTCCCTGTTGCTCCTTAGATTGATTGTGCTCCTTAAGTCCCGACTCTGCATCAAAAGCAGAACTGGGAGCTTGGCCAGCAATTGCTGCCTTATCAATTGACATTCTATTAATGTCTTTCTGGGAAGTATTTGCAGGTTCAATAACCCCCTCAGCTACAGCTTTATGATTAACATTAACCTCCCCCATAGGTTCCGCCGTTACACACGAACCACTATCTACAAGCAAATGAGAATAACGAGTTGTTGAATTTAGCATGGGAGCAGAAGTTGAATGGACTGAGGTAGTTGTAGCACAAGAAGGTCCCACAACTGAAGATTGAGTTGCTGGCTGACTTAAAAAGTTTCTGAACTGCTGGAGATTGTCCTGAGTAACAGTAGTTCTCTTAGGCAACATAGAACTTTTTCCTCCCTCGGATCTCAAATTCATGTCACATTCTACCCTTTGGTGATTTGAATCTTGCTTAAATCCAACTGGTGGATCATGTTGGCTGCCTTCAACCCAATCCATTTCTGTCAATCCAAGTGAACTCATATAAGATGACAAGTTCTCCAACTCAGTGGCCTTTGCAACATGGGCCCCTGCATGTTAAACGAGGAGAAAATATATGGCAGGCAATACCGACATGTTTGGTGTATGCACAACATCAGAATCTAATTCCAACCCGAAGAAGAAAAGATAAAGTCTTTGACAGTTGACACTACAAAAATGAACCATCCAAAAAAAGCAGTCTCTTAAGTGGGAAAGGAATAGTAAAATTACCCTGCACGCCAGTGCTGGCGTCGATCGAAAACTGAACTTTCTTCGGACCATCCACATTTGAAGATCCTACAAGCAGAGAAGCCACACCAGCATTGTTAACACCCTTCCCCTGATGTTGTTGCCCAAGTGCATTGAATGAGTTAAAACCTTCGCCATCATAGGTATCATTGCAATTCCCCGAAATCAAAGGAGGCGTGATAGATGCGTCGCTTTGACCTTCAGCTGCAGCAGTTGCTTTGTTTATTCTGCGCGGAAGCAAGCCCTTCAAAGGCACATCTAGAGGATTGTTCACATCCACAGAAGCAGTAGAGGCAGCAGCAGCAGCAGCAGCAGTTGCCGTTCCGGACAAGTTTCGTTGGGGAAGCACCGAGCGCTTCGGCCTTATGCAATTGGACTGCATTGAACCTAAGAAAATTCCCCCAAAATACAGGAAAACAGAAACCCTAGAATCAACCACTAGTAACACTAAACCCAAGGAAAAAAGGAACCTAAATTTAAAGTTTAAGAATCATTGAATCATTGAAGCTTCTCACTTAAACAATGAATGATAAAGAGGTTGCAAATTGAAAAAGAGGATTACCGAGAGGGCGGTGGCGCTTCAAGGCAGCTTGAACATGGCGGAGGAAATCAGTAGGGGAGTTGGAAGAAGAGGAGGTAGTGGTGGAGGTGGAAGAAGTGATGGTGGTGGTGGTGGGTGCTGCGGTTCCGGTGGCGGAGTTGGTCGGAAGGTTAGGCTTCCCATCCATGGAGCAATAAACTCCGCCGCATGCTGATGAAGGGAACACCCCCTTACTTACTTCCACGGATCCATTTCATTGATTTTCGACTACTGAAAATGCAAATGGTGACTTTACTCTTACCTACGAAGAAGAAGAAGAAGAAGAAGAAGAAGAAGAAGGAGGAGGAGGAGGAGGAGGAGGTATCCAAAGTATGCAATTGGTAAACAGAGAAGAAGAAATCCAGAATTTTGAAAACGAAACGAAAATGCCGGTTTGGCGCTCCCTCTATCCCCTTCCTCTTCTCGTGGGCTTCTATTGGGCCTTTTCAGATCCAATTGATAATAGGCTGGTCAAGTTGTCTGTTACATTTTCAGCTTTTTCTTCTGTTTTGGACCTAAGACCACTCAGCATTTATTGTGCTGTGAAAATTCATTTGGGCTTCCTAAAACAATTCATGAGGAAAAAAGTGAGAGAAAGAAAACTTCTCACAGGGCCCCAAAAAATACTTCGGTTGATTAATTCAAGAATAAATTCTTTTGGGCCTACGCCTGTTTGTTTACCCAAAAAAATTAATACATTTTTTAACCAACTTTGTTCCATGACCAAAGAAAAAACCAACTTTATTGGGTCAAATAACTAATTCATTTTTATACAAAAAAAAAAAATTAATTCATTTAAGGGTTTAGCTAACATGATAAGTTTGTTATTAATAGAAAATTTTAAATATTTATATTTATGAATATAAAATAAATACATTGAAAACTTAATTTTTTTGTATTTCCAATAAAAATTTTCTTAAATTATAATTTTAACATGTGCTCTTAAAATATAAGTTAACTATGTCCTTTATTTTAAAATGCAGTGAATTCGAATCTTATCTATTATATGCACCAAATTACAATTTAACGCCAACAGATCATAACAACAACAAACCGCTCTGGTATGAGACGAATTATTCCTTAGCATGCAGGATTTAGGATACTTGTGAGAAGAAAAAATTATTAAAGATTTCAAGTGAAAACAATTTTAACTTTTAGAGAAATGAACTAATCTAATATCCATGTTTCAAATGATCAGTCCTCAAATATTTTATAATTAATTGACTCTTAAATTAAATTGTTCTTTCAATTCCGAGCTATGACATGGTAATAACATAGCTTATCTCTTCAATACCAAAAAAATAAAAATAAAAAAAGAACTTAGCTTATCTCTTAACCATATATTTAGATATTTGAATCTCTCTCTTGCTGAAAATGAAACAAGAAATATTTTACATTCTTTTTCTTTGGTAGGGGAAGGACGAGGAAATTGGTACACTTAAAAACTAAAACGTAAAGTTCTTTTTTAAATTTTTCAAAAAATTGAGAGCCAAAAATCAGATTTTATTCTAAAAAATTAATACACATATTCCCAAAATGGCAGTAATACTGCGTAGTAATTTAGTTGTTGGACTGACATAGTTAGGTATAGAAGTCAACAACACAAATGTAGTGAAAGCTAATGAGCTTACCAACTAAGGATAAAGCAAGTGTCAATCTTCCAAGACTTTATTAATCAGACAAATTGAAAATCTTACAATATGCATGTCTCAGGCACCAAAAAAATGTGTAAAATAACGTACAATTAATTTAGAAATTAATTTTTTTATTTTGCATATAATAATTTTATTAAAGAAAAAAATAAATTGGTTTTTGCTTTTTAATTAGGGTAAGGAAAAACTTTGTATGTTTTGTTCCTTTTGTTTTTATCAACATATTCTTACGGGAACTAACCATTAAAGCACTGACTAAGAAAAATTCCTATGAAAATGTCACCAAAAAAAAATATTCCATAACGTTACAAAAGAAAAAAGGAAAAGAAAGAAATTAGTATACCGAAGAAAAGGTCAAATGACAAATGGTAACCTAAAATAACCGAAACCAAAGAACCATCTATAGCTACCAGTCAAAAATAATCTTTTGAAATGTGATTCTACTAAGAGTGTAAATCACGAAAATTAACTTTAAAAAATTTCTAATTGCTCCAAAAAAAAAATCGAGACAAAAATACAAAAAATACTTAGATAAATAATAGAAATAGAAGCAGAAACAATTAACATTTAATTTTTTTTGTCATTTTTTTACTAAAGATATGTTTACAGGAGGGATTCGAACTCAAAACATTTGTCGAAAGAAAGAAGTAAATGTCATTCGAACTACATCTTATTAACGTCAAAATTTTAAATTTTTGGAAAGTATTTTTGTTATTTGAATATTTTAGAATTTTTTGTCAATTTTAAAATTTTTTATAGTTATTTTGATAGTTTACTCGATTTTTAACTGCAATTTGTTCGACATATACCCGAGAAACCCTACTTTCAATAGATACTTACCCTTTTAAATGGATAGTTGTGAATATAGAAATTAAAGCTGTAAGAACTCTAAGGGAATATGTTTTGTCTTTTAATTTGAGAAATAGTGAAATTAATTTTCTATAGTGTACTAGTCCAAAAATAATTTATACTTTTAATATTTGTTCTGACATTTTTTGCATGCCAACTTGGAAAATATCAAATCACAAGATGTACATATAAGCCTTTATTTATTTATAAAATTTATGAGGTTTTAAAAAAATTTTGAATTTTTGTTCCTTTATACTAAAAATATTAAATAGTCTTGTTGTATAATATCATTATTGTAATGTTTTACTTGCAGTATAGACTGTACAGTGATAAAATAATTATTCAATTTGGAATTTTTTTTATATTTATCGTTTGACTTCCTATAAATAAAAATATATTTTTTTCTATATATATAAAAAAATATATGATTGGTCTCTTAATTTTTTATATAGCTAAATTAGCTTTTAAAATTAAACTAGACTCACCTGATTTCATTTATAAGTAATCAGTCAAAATAAATAACTCAATTAAAATTTTCAAAATATAAAATTTTATTTAGATTTTTAGTTATATACATCCAACAAAATCAAAGCTTCCATAGATCTGCGATCTGCGTGTGTCACATCTTTGTTTTCTGGCATCACTTTTCGTGCCATTTAACTGACACACTTCGCTCTATTCTCTCCACCAACTCTGAAATTACATGCCTTAACAGCAACTTCATTACCAAATCTTTTCTTATGCTCAAATACTCTAAAATTTTAAATTTTCAACAAAACAAAATAATTAAATTTGTCCTTTAAAAATTTTATAATTTATCTTTATCATCTTTTTTAATACTAAATAATTAATATTTTTTAGTTTTATTTATTACTCACATTATTGATCACCATGCATCCTTTCTCTCTACTACCACCACTAGACAGTTTTTTAAAGGTGGTAAATGTTTTGTGAATCTTTTAATGGTTAATGGTTATATGGCATAGACTATTTATAACCAAAAAATTAATCAATATAAAATATATATTAAAATAATATAATGATAATTAATTTATAATATATATTCAATATTTTTGTAATAAACATGATAAAAAATAATTTTTTAGCAACTAAATCAATTATTAAGTATTCGTGTATAAGTACATATATTATTTAAATTATTTTAATGTATATTTTATATTTCAATATATATTATTTTATACTAATGTACTAATTTTTCATATACATCTAGCATAACTTAGAGTGTAAAAGGATAATATTACTAATGAACTGATGATCTATCAGAAAAGAGAGTGGAATGAAAGTGATAGGCGCCAGCAAACGGATAAAATTGAAAAAATAAAATTAATTAACGGTTAATTATAAGAGAAAAAAGTTAATAGTAAAAAATAAATTGAAATGTATTATGAATGCTCACAATCAAATTAAATATTAAAAAATATTTTAAATTTTTCAAAATTTATTTTTTTTAAGAATTTAATTTTAATATATTATATGTATAAAGTAATTTTATATTTGTCTTAAATTACATAATATCGCATCATAAAAAATAACTATATTAGATAAAAAATTATACAAAATATTTTATATCGTTAATATATCAACATTAAACTCTTAATTTAAATAGTTAAACAATTCTTACATTAGGCTATATATTAACTTTTTTTAAACTACTTCAAGTACTTTAATTTTAATAGTTTAATTTACGACCATGCTCTCATCACAAATGCTAATTTAAAATTCAAAAGATGTTTATTGACTGCACTTCTAAAGTTCTTATCTTAATGTCTAACTAAAACAAGTAAAAAATTGCATATATATGATCAGCTTTGCAGAGTAAAAGAGAGTTTCATTTTCCTTTTTCCAACGGAATTGTGAGCCAAAAAGGCACAATATTGAACGCAATTAAGCACATAACAATGCCACAATCTAAAGCCTTGATATTTCTTTATTAACTTATTATACATACGGATGATTATGAGTTCAAAATTATAGTGTAATCTTCACACTTGTTCTCAAACTCCAAACAATGCGACCAAAATAGCCACACAAACCTTTACTTAGCAACGTTTTTTTTTTTTGGGGGGTGTGGTTGAGAGTTGTTTTAATTTTGCACGCTTACATAAATTGTTAAATTGGTCTTTATTAGTGATTTTTTTTCAATAATTCTGTGTACATCTATTTTGTTCAACTAACTCCAACCAAGTCATTTATTATATTCAAATAAAAAATTATTTCGATATTAAATAAAAGATTATTTCTATGTTATTTATTTGTATTATTTAACATCAAAATAATTTTCTATTTTACATAAAAATAAATGACTTAATTGAATTATGACTTAATTGAATTTGGTTTGACAAAATAAATATACATATAGCATTATTTTTTTGTGCGACTCTTTATTAGTGAATTTTAAGTCAAATATGTTGATTCTTAATAAATTTGTATTATTCCAATATTTTCAAAAGTTATTCTCATTAAATAAATTAATCTCTTTATCATTTTTAATAAATTTTATATGCCTTGATTTGTGGATCGAAATATAACAAATTTTCTAAAAAACATCATCCTAAAAATTCTCGAATCACTTTGATATTTGGATCTTAGTATTAAAATTTGGACTAATTTTAATTTAAATATTCTCAAGATCACTAAAAAGTAAAAACAGAACTAAATAATCAATACACATTCATGCTTGCTTACATTTTGGAATAATAATATAAAGCAAGCGGTTAAAGAAAATTTTTTCAAAAACTTTTTGTGGGTGATTAATTTTAATTAGAATAGTTACTGATTTTGATGTTAATTAAAGTGTAGAGCTTTATTCCATGGCATATGGGTCTCGCATGATTTTGAGGCAAAAGGAATCAAATTACTAAAATGATCAGCTTTTCCCCATTATGGGGTAATTAGTGGAGTGCCTTGCAATTGCTGCAATCTGCTTACCCCAAAAAACTCTACCTTGGGCTCAGTTACAATAACGACAACCCTAATTAATTCCCACACCCATAAATTCGTGCCGGTTGGACCTGTGAAATTTAAAAAGAAAATTTTGAAAATATTAAAAATATTTAATAATTATATAAATAATCATAACTTATTTATTTAAACTTTTATTTGTATTTATTAATGAATAATGTTATTCGATTATTTCTATAGTCTTTTAGTGAATACTAGATTTATATCATATAAAATACAATTATTATTAATTAAATATATATTTTAATATTTATAAAAAATTCAATACAGTTAACTCACAAAGCAGTTATCATATCTTATACGGGTATTAATTTGGTATTTGCTAAAAAGGTATACACGTAGCTGAATTATTTATTAATTGTTCCTAAAATAAATATATAATATTTAAATCTTATAAAAATTTAACATGGATAATTAATTATGTATTGTCATATTAGTAAAAATAATTAATTTTCAAATCAACTATTTCAAAAGACATATAAACATATGAATTTTACTGAATAACCATATAAATTTTTTTATTGTTAGTGTATTAAAATTAAACTATTTTATAAATATATAATTACACCCGTTATATACATAAACTTATAAATTTTAAATTATAGCTACTTAAAATTACTAAAATATTATACCTACTACTTTCTACACATACAAATGTACAAATTCTTATTTTCATTCGTGTGTATGTATATTTAATTATTTATACAATATAACAATTTTCTAGTTAGATATGCTACTAATGTTTTTGTCCTATATAATGGAATTTAATTATTAATAAATCAATTATTATATTATATACATGTGAGATCTGTTATGAATTTATGATATGGTGCATGTCAGCGATTATGGCTGATTTGACAGTGGGACATGGTCTTTGTCTTTAATTAATGTCTTAATAAACTGAGATTTTGGGAGGTAGTAGAAGCTACTAAGAAAGGTTATAACTAAGAGGTAGTAAACGGTTTCAGAGAGTTTGTAGCAATTAATAAGGGTGATTCAAATCTGTCCCATATAAAAAAATCTGTTCAAGAATTGTGTACACTTTTAAGAACTTGAAAGACATATCTCAGAAAGTAGCAGAACTCATAACTAGAAATAGATTCAAATAATATCCAAGTGTTATAATATTCTTTTTTATATAAATATATTAAGCGTTTAAATAAGTTTTTATTGTAAAAAAAAAAATACACATTCTTTAAATTTTTGTCACTTCTAAATTTTCCTTTTGGTTTTGATCTAGTAAAATTTTAAGGTCTCTATATTTTAATATATGACATGCTAAATTAATATTAATATAGCAAAATTTTGTTGAATAAAAATGTAAAGAAAAATTTTACAAAGACCAAAATTAAAATATGAGTATTTTATCAGGAAAAAAAACTTATTTAAACCTATATTTTTTTTTTAAAAAAAAAGCCACTAAAATTTTGCTGTATCTATTCTTATTGATGGTAACATTCATTACTACTATTTAACATGAGTAAAATTTTGAATTGGATTTGATCACATATCTAGTCTAAACTATAATAAATGTCTAAAATCTCATTAGACTCTATTATAGTAAGCAATTAATATTACTTGAGTCAACTTGAACATTATAATCGTCTATTCTTAAGAGTCAACTCATGACTAACAAAATATTCAAATTTGAGATATTACTTAAGGAAAATTAGCATAGAGAACTACTTCATTTAAACAATTTTTTTTTTTTAAACTCAAAACAATGACAACCTATTCTATGCACTACTAATTAAAGTTGATGAGGATGCATTGGTTGAATTAAAATTTTGATGGACAAATATACGTGTATGTTCTAGAGGTAGTTGGGTAACTTGGTTGTCACAATAAATTTGAGTGCATTGAGGATCAAAAACAACATTTATAATATCATGGAAATTTGAGCACCAACATGATCCACTTTTTATTGAAAACGTGATGGTCTGCTTTAAAAATGAAAGAAATGTACAGTAAGTATATTGCATTGTGACCAAGTAATAAAAGTAGTAATAATAGTTATCACCAAAGGGCAAGGTTTTACTTTTTAATCTTTTATCCCAGTAAAAAAGAAAAGAGAAACTAATAGTGATAAAATCTTACATCCAAAGTTGGAAATTAAGGGTTGATTTCAAAGTTTGCGTTTTGGAAGAGAAATTATTAAAAAGGAAAAAAAATGAAATTCATTTTTCATAGTCCGTTTAATTTCTTCCATTCTTTTAAAATACTATTCATGCATTAACAGTAATAAATAGTTATTTTTATTAATATGACGATACGTAATTAAATTTACGTGTAAAACTTCATTACAATGTAGGTATATTAAAATTTTGTTCAATTTTTTTCTCTTCAAAACTATAAACTCAAAATACACCCTAAAACATTAAAAAATTCTTTAAGTGTGTCAATTGATTAACGAATCATTTCATAAAAAGGGAAAAAAAATCTTAAAAGAATAATTGATGGTTGATTTGTTTAAAACAAAAAACAAGAAAGGTTTAGAGTTTAACAAACAAGCAGAGAAGTGTGTATCAGAGACATTAAACTAAAATTTTACCACTAAATTCAAGTACTTTAGTAATTGGTGGGAATTAGTAACATGTTGAAGCAAAAAAAGATGGTGAGTATGATATTTAACAACTTCTTAGTTACACATAGGACAGGCAAATCATGAAAAGAAGGGGACCAGTAGTAGCCCACATCTCTTTACTACTTTCCCATTAATTGAAAAAAAAAAAAAACTCTTGAATCAAGAAAAAACCAATGGCTAGATACCCCATCATCATATAGGTCATATATCTCTAATCTTAATCTCTCCCAAGAAGCAAGAACTATAGATTCCTCTAAAGCTTGATAGAGATAACAGAAGAGTCCACAACCCCACTTCTGAATAAATATTCTAATACCATAGAGTATAGACAAAAGAAAATCAATGCTTCAAATCCCAAGTCTCAATCCCATTGCTTCTACACTAATTATATGTTAGGCTGAAGCAGAAGAAAAAGAAGAAGAACTGAAGAAGCAGCAAAGTACCACACTTCTTCAACAATGAGCAAACCAAAAACTCTTAAACCAACAGTGACTAAGCATGTCAGCCACCACAAGAAGCAGAAGCAGAATCAGAATCAGCAGCCTCAGAAAACAGAAAAACAACCCTCTTGGGCAGTGGTAAGAGGCTTATTGTCTTGTAAAAATGTCCAGGTCCAGCAGCAGCAGCATCAGCAGCAAAAGCCACAACCGCAACCACAACCGCAGCCGCAAATGCAGAACCAGGAAGGTAATAATAACAACAATAATAGTAAACAAGCAGTGAAGAAGAAACAGCAGGCACAAAGAAAGCTTCAAGAGGAAGAGAACAA
>JASCZI010211454.1:1210-14409 GCA_036250425.1 Stylosanthes scabra | reverse complement strand
GAAGTGCAAGAAGATGAAGTGTTCAGGCTCACTGTGCAACAACACCAAGATCACGGCGAGGCCGGAGACCGGAACACCGGATATTCACAAGAGAAGGATGTCATCACTTGCTGGGTGTAACAACAATGATGGTTCTTCAAGCAGATCCATGAAGGCTCCTCTGAATGAAATCAGCAATGGTGTTGTTTCTGCATCTTCATCTTCACTCTCAGCATCTTCTAGCTCCTCTGCTGGTGCCTCTTCCTTCAGGGGAATGCCATTCAGAAGGCTCTCTGGTTGCTATGAGTGTAGAATGGTGGTAGATCCTGTTCTTGGTTTCACCAGAGACCCTTCTCTTAGAAGCAGCATTTGTTCATGCCCTGATTGTGGTGAAATCATGAAAGCTGAGAGTTTAGAACATCATCAAGCTGTAAAACATGCAGGTAAATCACACTTTTCACCAAACATTGACTCTTCAAATGTCTTTAATACTCAGTGGATTTCAGTGTTTTGCTTGTAACATTCTTAAAATAGGATAGTTCATAACTTCATTAATTTTATGTATCAGCACATTTTTAAAACTAATTAGTATTCTCTAATGGTTTTTTCTATGTTAACAATGGTGCCAGTTTCTGAGCTTGGACCAGAGGATACAAGCAAGAACATAGTTGAAATCATTTTCCACTCAAGCTGGCTAAAGAAACAGACACCAGTGTGCAAGATTGACAGAATCCTCAAGGTTCAGAACACTCAGAGGACTATAGGAAAATTTGAAGAGTACAGAGACTCCATTAAAGCAAAGGCAACAAAGCTCACAAAGAAACATGCTCGTTGCATAGCAGATGGAAATGAGCTACTCAGATTTCACTGCACAACATTTGCTTGCTCGCTCGGCCTAAACGGTTCCTCCAACCTCTGCAACTCAATACCTCTGTGCAATGTTTGCAGCATAATCAAGCACGGTTTCAAGGTCACCACCGGAGAAGCAGCCGGTGGAAACAGTGGCATCCTAACCACTGCAACAAGCGGGAGGGCCCATGACATGGCTGGATTATCGCCTGCGGACGAAGGAAGCGACAAGAGGGCAATGCTGGTTTGCAGGGTGATAGCAGGGAGGGTTAAGAAGAACAACGCAGAAGGTGGTAATAGCAGCAGCAGCAGCACCATGGATGAGTATGATTCAGTTGCAGGAGCAGTTGGTGCTTATTCCAACTTGGATGAGTTGTATGTTTCAAATCCAAGAGCTATATTGCCATGCTTTGTTGTAATCTATAGAGGGTTTTGATTATGTGTTTGATTATGTGAACTTCCTTTTAGATCTTTAGTTTCTTTGATTTATTAGCTGTAATTCCAAGTTTAACATCATCTGGTTAAATTGTTAACACTTTGTAGGGGAATTAATATATCAGTTTTCCATTGATTTTTGTATATTATGGCATTTAAATTCACCTTATAAATCTTGTCATAATCAGAACTAAATCCATCAGTAAAAATACTATACAAAGAGTATCATCTAACATCACCATGATTCATGTTATTGCTATAAAACTTTAGAAATTTAATCACTTGGCAAGTCTTAAGAAAAAACAATTATTTAAACTCCTGAATTATCCTTTTTACTCTCTGATCAACTTTGCATTAACACGAGCAAGCTGAAAGTACTTTTCTAATCTATCCATAACTAAGTAAGAAAGCAAAGATTGAGGTTAATCCTTGTAAACTATAAGCATTTTCTGTCATAATTGGTTCCTGCTGTTTTCTGAAACACATTTCTTTGTACATCATTTTTTGTTTTGTTAAAGGAGCTTGTCATTTGTAAGGCAGCAACTTTATAGTTTTTTTTTTTTTTTAACATTTATTTATATTATTAAGATACATAATGATCATAAACAAATTAAAAACCAATAAAGATTGGAGGTAGATTGAAATGCTTTCCCTTACAAATGGGGGACCAAAAAGTATTTAGATAAATAAATAAAGTAATTTAGAAGTGTCAAATATTCTTGTAGAACTAGAAGCACTCCTGTAAATAAATAATTAAAAGAAAAAGTCTTGGCGGCTAACACATTTGGGAGCCCATACACTTGATGGTGATGATAGATGAGTTACGAATGATAACTCATATATTCTGTGGGCAATTACTTTTATTCTGTTTGAATGATAATGTTTTTTAATTTCAAATGACAAATTATTTTAATTTTGAATGATAACTTAATTATTGGCTCCGTAATGTTGGTTCCATAATACCGTTAATAATTAAAATAGTAACACTGTTAATAATTAAAATAGTTCGTACATGTAGCAACCTTTTGGTACTAAGCTACTATGATTAATGTAATTGATGTGCATTATTTCATATAATCATAGTTTAGGCATGGTATTTCTACTTTCTTAGCATAGTAACGCGAATTAAGGTACTTCAATTCGTGCGTGGGACCTAGATTTGTGTGGTTCCTCTTCCAATTTCCATCGAATAAGGAGCCTAATAGAAACCATTGCTTGACTCTTGTTTTGTACTCATTTGTAGCATCATTAACGTCCTCCAACCCTTTGTTCCCCAAAGCTCACAAATCTTCATGAATTAGTGACAATAACCACCAACATCAAGAGAAATATTAATACTAAACCGCAAGTCTAAGTCTCCAACTAATCAACAAAACAACAAGAAGAAGAAAACAAATCACTTAAGAACTAGTGAAATAGTGTTATTTATTTTTGGACACACCCCATTAGAGGTCGTGTTAGGGTATCGAAACCCATGACTGATCTATGCAATACAAATAGCTAAAAAACAGATAGTGTTATGCATGCATATCAAGTGTGATAATATATTGACTCAATATTTAAATATGACATTTTCCTAATAAAAAATATGAGTAATAGTCAAAATCCTTAAAAGATCCTTTTGTTCCTAAAAAAAATAACACAAAATTTTTTTTTGTATCTTTCAGAAAACAAATTTGAAATATCTAATGTTTTGAGGACCAAATTAATACGCACGTGATCTTTAACGAGCATTTTGAAGTAGGTGATTAGATTCTATGAAGTAATCTGAAATGTTTGGTAGATCAGGAATGGGATTATAAGTATATTCCAACATAAATGAACAAACATAAAAGGAGTGACTTTAAATCTGAAATGTTCGGTAGATCTTTTGCAAGTTGTGAAGAGTAACAAGAAGTTGTCTCGCTTGGTCGTTGAAGTCAACACAAGAGTAGTGTTCTTTTTTAGTTTTGATGTGTTGGACTCTTTTTTTAAAATAAAAAATATTAACCCAAAAAATAAAAATATATAATTTTCCCTGACTTTACCATTAAGATAGTCTGAACATCATTATGGCTAACCAAATATGGCGCGAAAAAAGCGGGCAGAAAGAATTGTGGCGTGGGAGTTTGGCGGTAACTTTTGCAGTTATTGGAAGCTGTGAAGGGTTCAAATTAATTATCACAACAACTTGACATGTCATTCTTGTGACTCAAGACCGGAACAAAAAAGAAGGCTCTTTAATGGAGAAAGGAAAGTCAGACTCAGAAACATGGTGAGAGCAATGATTGACAAAGAAAAAGAATCAAGACTTGGCCAAATGGAATAAGAATTCCTTAGGAAGATTTCAAGAAATAAATCCATACAAGGCACTGCCACTAGCATGCATGGTGGAGACGTTACACAAGCACATTATAGCAATGAGTCGGCCTTATGCAGAGCAGCCACTGTGATGAATTGTGGAGGTGGGGCCTACATACCCATGTTCATTGTTTTTTTGACTTTTTTCTATGTGGTGATATAATGGCTCTGCCTCATCTTTGGACAGGGCATAATCTAATTGTTTTAGGACCACTTTTTGTGTTCTTCTTTTACCTATGAATTAGGGTTCATGCTCTTGCCCCTCTATGTACTAGGTTATCTCATTTGGGTATAATTTAAGGAATGGGAATCTTGCATTATTGCTAACTAGGAATTTACCATGATGTCAGGGTGGAATTCTATAGGTATTAACAAAGTTTTCGATTTAGAAACATTAACAAGAGGTTTTAAAGCATTAGTTAGTAAAAAGTGTTTAGTGGGGCTTTCACCATTTTTATATTGGTGCCTTCAGCTACCTGCTCAAAGCATCCACTTTGTCTGAATAATTATGACCTTGGCTTGGAAGAAAGACCTAAGATTATGCCTGGATACAGCTTCATAAGGTCAAAAACCCTGCATAAAATGACCCTACAAAAACATGGAGTGTTAGTATAATATAAATGCCTTTACATTTAAATAATTGTTTTGAGAGTCAAATGATGAGCAAGGTGGTATCCTTGATTACCTTGGGGGATCTGGCCACGTGACCAAAATCCTCTCTCTGATAGTCTTGATCAGTGATCACTATCAAAGTGGTGGACATAGCTCAAGAGATGTTTGTGTCTGGCCCAACAAATTCTCGATGCTGCTTTGTGGTGTCTTAGTCTATTCTCCAGCATGGGTAATGAGAACAGAACAAATAAGGACATAAAAATGTGATTCATTAATCATTCAAGATTTGTAATACATATCCACTAGGTGATGGGCTATAGAAAAGTAACTCAATTTCTTTTCTTTTCTTTTTTCACTTTTAAAAGACAGATAAATTCCAGAGATTGGAACATGAAATGTGAAAACATAAATAGTTATTTTGGTATAAAATGTCTCAGGTATAAAATGTCTTAGGCATCAAACCCAGCAGTAACTAGCCAAAATTTTTGTAAAGCCCATCTAGTAATATTTAGATAGAGGTTTCAAAATAAAGTAAGAGAACCATAGCACTCAATGACAAAAATTAGGTAGGAAAAAGAACCAATCTTACCACATGCTAATCAGAAGGAAGCTTTTCAAAGATATGCTGAAAATGTGAAGCTGATCAACCATGTTAAAATATAAGTGGAGACTTGATGACTTCTGCAAAAAGCCCTGAATATAATAAGAAAGAAGGAAAATTTTCTTTAATAACAATACTATAACACCTGATTCTGACGTGAGTGACCCGAAACTGGAATTGATATTGAAACCTAGAAAGTAGAAACCACTATTAATATTAGGAAGATTTTAAGTTTTTACCTCTTCATTGGGCGATGCAATCACCGGACGCATGAGGTCTTGCGCAAATAGGCACCAATAGCAGGTATAACACTAGAAGAGTCAACAATGCATGTTGAAAAATCACACACATTATGAACCCGGGGGAAGCTAGCTGAACCAAACCATTAAAAAAACCAGCATTTTCAACTTGGGATCTCAATCCAACTTTTTCCAGCTCCTTTTAATCCTACTTTTTTCAAGGATTCCCTTGCTTCGCGTAAACTGTCCCACATTCCAAGAGTTGCATAAACAGTTGACAGCATTACATATACAGAAGCATCTTCTGGAAAGGTAGCACGAAGATGCTCAGCAACAACATTTGCAAGATACTGGTTATTGTGAGTCCCACAAGCACCAAGCAAGGAGAACCATATCGTCTTGTCAGGCTTAAATGGCATGTCACTGATCAAATCTAGTGCTTCTTTGAAATGTCCTGCTTGACCAAGTAGATCAACCATACAACTGTAATGCTCTAGGCATCTTTTCAATCCATGATCTGTTTCAACAGAATTAAATATGGCCCAGGCCTCTTCAACTAGGCCAGCATGCCTACAAGCTGTAAGAGCACCTAGAATGGTGACTTCATTTGGCTTTTCACCGAATTCTATCATCTTATGCAAAAGATTGATTGCCTCATCTACTCTTCCGTTTTGTGCACATCCGACAATAATCCCTGTCCAACACATAGTGTCCCTTTCTGAAAGACAGCCAAACAATGCTAAGGCATCCTCAATGTCACCACATTTTGAGTACATATCAATAAGAGCAGTTGCAATAACTCCCTCTGATTCGTATCCCTTTTTAAGACAGTTAGTGTGAATTTGCTTTCCAATTCTATGAGATGCCAAGGTTGAAGAAACTTTGAGAACAATTGTAAGGACAAAATGGTCAATCTCAAGATCCATACGAGTCATATCCATAAAGAGGGATAGAGCCAATGTATCTAAGCCAAGTCTAGCACAAGCAGCAATAACACTAGACCAAGCCACAACATCTTTATCTGGCAACTTTTCAAACAATCGCAAAGCATTATTAACATTCCCCTGGTTCGCATATAGATCAATAAGAATGCTTCCAATGACGTAATCTAATTCATAGCCACTTGTAATGACCAAACCATGCACCTGAGATGCCAACCTCAAGTTCTGGAAAAACATACAAACCTTTAAAGCAATACTAAAGGTATAGGAATCGAAATATGCACCAGTTTTATGTATATGTGCAATCAGACTAAGAGCTTTTGCATAATCCTCATTGACAACAAACCCAGAAAGCATACAATTCCAAAGTGTCAAGCTTTTGATAACAGCAGAATTGTTGAAGAACTGATCAAATATCAGCATTGCTTCATCCAATAACTTGCAATTCGAATACATATCAATCATCGCTGATATACAGTAACTGCAAGACTCAAACCCTGACTTGATAACATAACAATGAATCTGTTTCCCAGTTGCTATTTCGCCAATCTGACCACAAATTTTCAGAGCACGCGGGAATGTGAACTCGTCTAGTTTAAAGCCTTGCCTGTGCATCCTAGCAACAAACTGCAATGCATGGGGGCTTCCAGCACTTGCTAGACCAGCAACAATACTGTTCCAAGAAATAAGATCCCGTTGCGGCATTTGATCAAACAGCAATAGCGCATCACTCACCAAGCCACTTTTAGCATGTCCCAGAATGAGCGTGTTCCACGAAGTCGGATTCTTATGTGGGATCTCATTGAAAACTTGCTTTGCATCGTTCAAGCTCCCACATTTAATGTACATGTCCAAAAGCGCATTCATCAGAACAGTGTCAAACTCCATTTTCGCCTGAGCTACGTGCTGGTGAACTAGCCTACCCAGTTCAACATCACCCACTAGACCACATGCCTTGAGAACAGCAGAGTACAAGAATCCATTGGGTTCCTCTGTTTCGGATTGCAGCATCTGATTGTAAAGCGAAAGGGCCACATGGGGACTCCCAGAATTGGTATATGCAGAGAGCATTGTGGTCCAAGTAACCGTGTTTCTGTGAGGCATTTCGTCAAACAGGTCTCGCGCATCGTCTACATGGAGACACTTTGCATAGACAGAGATCATATTGTTCACAAGGAAAACATGATTCAGAAAGCCAAGTTTAATGATGCAAGAGTGGAGTGCTTTGGCGTGTTTCATAGATTGGAAGATCACACAAGAGCGCAGAGCTAACTGGATTCTGTTTATATCCATGTTTCTTTAAATACATGGATGTTTGACACTCAATCCAACACTTCTATACTTGCAAAAGCAAATTGAAAACCCTTTGATTTGATATTTTGCTACACGCTATTTTTCATCCAAGGTCACACTGCACACAATCAATCCAATTAACCATTAGTCTGCTTCTTTGCTTGAGTAATGAGTAGTTTGGATCAAATTCAATACATGCTAGCAAGGTTGTCAAACTCACAAATGCGAGTAAACTCATAGGGCTCACTTAGACTCAACTCATCTCGTAGACTCGTACAAGTTTACCTAGTATGAATTTCTTTATATATATATCACATACATAAGTTATAGAAATTTTACCACCTCTAAGCACATAATAAAGTAATAAACTAAAATAGTAGTAGAGGTTATAAGTACATTCAATTGTCTAACCAACTCAGAATTATTCAACAGCCATACTTAAAATCCTTAACTCTAAACAACCACAATCATAAACACTTGATAATTCAAAATTCAAGTTCGACAATATCAAATTACTAACAAATAACAACTATGAACTATGAACCATTAACAATTTAAACAAACAATTAACAGACAGAGTCTAACAAAGTATCTGAGCTTGTAAATTATACACTGTAATAGGCTAATAGCAATAGAAAGAGGGGGAAAAAGCATACATGAATGATTAATATGAAGCACTGAAGCAGAGGAACGAAGTACTGGCACGAAGCAGAACGTCTAAGCAGCGAAACACGAAGCAACGACGGCAGGCTGGCAGTGTCCCGGGTCACGACGCGATGATGGCGAATGCAGAAGCAGAAGGTGTAAGTAGTGGTACGAAGGAGAAGGCGGAGAAGCACGAAGCAGTAGGAGCTGAGAAGGGAAAAGAGAGTGCAAGTGTTTAGTGTGGAACGGCACAGGCCACAGACTAGTGTGAGTGAAGGTTTGGATTTTTTTTTCTTCACTAAAGCTAACACAAAACAAACAATTTTTAAGCCCAAATTGATGGAGTTTCAGCTTAAAACGGGCTGAAAAATGCTCACCCAAAACAAAATCACTAGCTTGGGAGGAAACTCGCAAATCTAGCTTTTTCACCATTTTTTGTTTCCCACACTAAGCCGGCGCCCGATGGCATGCCAAAAACTAATCTATCATATACTGGGAGCTCAATTTAACAGTTTGTTGCTAGCCAATTGCTGCATGTGCAAGGCGGAATTCGCACTCCTTAAGCGAACTAGTGAGCTAACCATTAAATTAACTCAACTTAGTTTAACCATGTTTAATCAATACTATGAAGAAAAAAAAAACAATTGAGGCTGACTCAATTAAATTCTACCTCCTAACTCCAACAATTTTACGAGTTTAACAACTATCTTCATGCCAATTTCCCATTTAATTAATTTTTTTTTTTAAAAAAATCCTGTTTTAATCATCAATGTGAGCTCTTGTTTCTCCTTTGTCCCTTGACTTCAATGCAAAACAGTACTTTACCAATTAGTTTTACTTTTAGTCTTTTATCAGAAGCCATGAAACCTAGAGCTTCAACTTCCCATCTATAAAACATGTCGTAACAAACAAGCCTACTACATCAAGATTCTATTGCTTTTGACGTAATAAGATTCAATTAAAGATTGGATCATTTAACCAAATTAGCTCAAGCTATGCTTTCCCCTGGAAAAGAAGGGAGTTGGACTGTTGGAGGTTGCCCAAGGAAAGTGCTACCTCAAATTAAAGCACAGCAGTATAACAATTAACTACCAAAAACTCCCAAGAACTTATTTCATTATTCAAATAAACTTATGAGTTAAAAAGACACCCTTGGATCCCAATCTATGAGATCAGTAACACTGGTACTTAATATTTTTAACTACCAGACTACAATAGTACACATACATAAATAAAATCAGTTGGTGTCCGCTCACACACCCCATGACATGTAAGAAGCACCAACTCTATCACGCGGAATCAGGCGCAGTTCTGATCCATGCTTAAGAAAGACATTCCCTGGGAAAAAGAAATTTACAGTATGTCAGATGAAATGCAACTTCTATAATCAACCTTCATATGATATTAAATAATATTCAATTTCATGATATAATCTTTATATAAGAACCTGTAGTTGCAAACCAAAAATATGTGAATCAAGCAGTTTCAGCATATAATTCAGCTTAATCAAAATACATAATCCCAAATGTTTGTGTAGCTTTTTTCCCCCTACATGCTTATTTTTAAGAAGCTTTTAAGAATGAAGAACTATAAGTCTAAACAAAGTTTCAAGTGATTTATGATGCAGTGCTTTGGTCACAGCAGCAAGTTTAAAGAAACAAATGTAAAGAGCATTGCTTACCTGCACTCTGCTGGGGGTTTATGCCAACACCATCTGCATCCATACAAAGCGATATAAGAAAAGCAGGAAAACAAGATGGAAATTACAATAACAATAAAATGAAAGGATGCAAACGGTATGATTGATTATATGAAGAAAAATATTTAAATTCATTTCACTTTCACCAAGTCTGAATTCACAAAAATACTACTAAAAGTTTGATGGTTTTGCAATCATAGGGTCCGTGCTAGTATTGGTACTGGCAATGGTGCCCTACATTTGCCATATTCCATTTTTCCTTCTTGATCAACAAAAATTACACTTTTCTAGTGAAAAGTAACACCTATGATGGGCTGAAAATTATATTAGTAGATGAGATCTTTTTAAATCTCGATGATGTAATTAGTCAAATTTGCATCTAAAGCTTCTATCTTTTGGAAGGGAGAAGATCCCCTGTAACTTAAGAACTAATAATTGGGCAAACAAAACAAATGAATGAACCATCAGATTTCTAGGAACTGTGCAAAAACCAGCATCAGAGTTTAGAGCATGTGATAAATCAGAAAACCCTAAGTGCACCTCACTGAATCAGATACACCATTAAACTTCAGAAAAGCAGAATACGCTTTACTAATTAGATTCCATCATCAAAAGTTAGAATAAAATCTGGATTGAATATTTCAAACTCTCTAATAAAGAATTCACACAAAAAATGCCATAGGAACTGAGTATTCAGAATTAACTAATTCAGTATCCACCATGCAATCAAACCAGAATTTCCAAGTTCGATATATATATGTGTCAAAAACCCTAAACTTGAGAAACAAAATCAATGATCAAATAAAGGAAACTAAACGATAGATAACTAAATCAAGAAAGTGAAAAGCATGATCTGGTGAAAAATTAACAAATTACCGTTGGTGATGATAGCGCTGGTCTGGGGAGGGACTTTGAATTCTTCGGCGGCGAATTTGAGAACGGCAGTGAAAGGCGCAGCCTCTGGAACGCTAAACCTGAAAGAATTTCGGAATAACAATTAAAATAATTTATTAACAAAAGAAGAAGAAGAAGAAGAAGAAGAAGAAGAAGAAGAAGAAGAAGAAGAAGAAGAGATTGAAAAGGATACATACACTTTGAAAGGAAGCTTGGGATCAGAGGTGAGAGTGACCTTGAACGAGACCTTTCCACCACCACCCGCCATGTTTCTCTCTCTTTCACGATTCTTGTGTGTTTACTTCCAAGAATACCACTGTGTTCTTCTATTCTTTCTTCTGCGTTTCTCCGAAGCTGTTCTTCTTTTAAGGCTAGCTAATTAGCTAGGCTGTTAAAAACTTCAAATCCAATTTAATTTAATTTAATCCAAATCTAATCTAATCTAATTTTAATTATCAATTTTAATCTAGTTCTATTATTTTAATTTTTTAATTTTATAATACAATTTTATTATTTTTTAAACTTTTTCTGTTGTAATTTGTAATTTTCTTTTTTTTCACAATATCTCCAATCAAACAAGTTTATGACTAATCCCGCTATGCGTTGCTGGTGAATGTATTGCTTATGCATAAGGCAAGTTTTTTTTTTTTTGGACTTCTGGCAAGTTTTGAACCCAATGCTTTTCTTGCTTTTTAGTTTTTTGGACAAAGGTTGGTAGACCAACTCGGCCCAGTCCCAAAACGAACTCCCTAAAGAGTTTTTAACGGGCGATATTTCTAAAGCCCATGACCCAAGAGTTAGGCATAACCCATTTCATATTTGTTTATTTTTGGTCGTTGGCCCATTTCATACTTATTATAATTACACATTGTTCGAGTTCTAGTTATCAATGAAATGCTTTTCAAAAATAAGTTGTGAGTTCCAACAAAAAATAACGTCTTCAATGCAATGACACCCAAGCTTCTGACCTACCAAAAATGTACATTGAGCAAAACCTCATATAAATGAGTAATCCAAAACAATGTCCAAAAAACCCAAAATGATTTAGTTAGAATATCTGAATATGCATTGAGAAAAAAAAAGGACAAATATCAACACATGTATGGACACAAAATACAAAAGATTCGCTAACATGTATTTATGGGCTTATGCCCGTTTCAATAGAAAAAAAGAAACTAAGATGTATTTATGTATTTTATTTAATTCTTTTTATATATATTTTTGTATTTCAATATATAATTTATACAAATAGCTGTTTCTGGTGTGTATATATTATGGTTGAATATCAAGTTAAATATATGATTAGTTCAGGAGTTTGAATTTTGAAAAAAATATTTCAAATAAAATTAAATCCAAGTTAAAAATCAACGACTAAAAACACAAAAACACCGTCCTTTAAAACGTTTCCTATACATATATCCTTCTTAGCCCTTTTTGTATTTGCACACTTTCTCATATGTACTAATCTCTTAAGTGGGAAAGAGACCAAGTAAAAGATCGCATTACTTTTCAAATGATTTTTCCGATCTGCTTTTATTTTAATTAGAATAAAATAACAGAAAAGAAAAAGTGGTCTTTTCATCCCATTCTCAAATGGAATAATAGTATATGGATATTTTTGCAAAATATGCGATTCCTATACATATATCCTTCTTAGCCCCTTTTTATTTGCACACTTTCTCATTTATATATCTGTAACTTTTAATGAGTTTGATTTACATCCATTTATGCAACAAGTTGAATAATCCTATTTTCAATTTGCATCATAATAAATACTCAATAATAATGAATCACCAATGGGAATTGAAACCCTATTTTTACTTGTGAGCACCTTTTTAATTTTTTTTTCCCTAACCACGGTATCACGAAATTAACAAGCTTAAGATAATAATTAAGTTTTCATCTAAAATTAAAATAAAATTTATCATTCAAAATTAAAAAATGTTATTATTCAAACAAAATAAAAGTGATAATCCACAAAATATATAAATTATCATGAATAATTTATCTACCATTATCATAAAGTGTATTGACTCCTAAATATATTGGCTCCTAATTTTTTTTTTAATTTGTGACCAAAAGCCCACTAACTAATTTCTCAAATATTGTAAAGGCAAAATATGCGATTCTTAATCAACTTGGATTGGTCTAGTAGTTAGTCCACTAGTCTGTTTAAGCAAATGTCGGAATATCCTTAAATGGAGTTCAGTTTCACGGAGGATTAGCCATTAGCCTATCGGGCTTGAGATACCTTGGAAAAAAAATTATATGCGATTCTTATAAGTAAGAAAACTCTATCTCTGTCTTCTAAAAAAAATTGAATCCATAGATGATTAAAGAACACATAGTGAACTTGCGTTAGTCTCGCGGTTTTACTTTGGATCCATCAAATTAGCACATCGCATGATATATAATAGTGAGTTTTAAGTTTCTTGGCTTGAGCACCCATGGCTAGTGGCTAGAAGCATCGATCTCTATCTATCTCTACTTTGCCACAATATATATTAGTTCTTCAAATTCAATGTTTGAGACTTGATGAGAACCCACCATGCATGCCATCGTTTTCAGATCTCAATTTATCACGACATCACCAACATGCATGATTACTTGGATTGTTTGATTATAATCATCTTCACATGCAATTTCACCAACATGCAATGGCTCTTTTTCCG
>JASCZI010211453.1:342378-367284 GCA_036250425.1 Stylosanthes scabra | reverse complement strand
ATATATATATATATATATATATATATATATATATATATAGTATTAGTGTATATATAATATTTTTGTATATTAATGTAACATGGACTTTTTTTTATAAAATGTTAATATATATTATAATTAAATTTTTGATAAAGTATTTATTGTACATGATTTTTCTGTTTTATTTTCTTGCTTTTTCACAATATTCCTCGTTTCAACATGCTAATGAATTTAATAAATTTGGGTTGGTCTAGTGGTCAGCTCATTAATTCGAGAAAACAGATTTTGAGCAGCATTTTTGTATAACTTTGAGTATAATACAAACAACTTACCATTCAGTATTCAAGGATCTTATAAACACATATCCAAACCAAAATAAGCATGCAGGTCGTTTTTTGAGCAGAATTTAGGTATCAAATTGAGTAGAACATAAACAATTTGATTTTCTCCATGCAAGGTTCTCAAAAGCTCATTCAGAAAACAAAATAAGCATGCTAACAAATTTTTAAGCAGCATTTTTGTATAACGTTGTGCAGAATACAAACAATTTGAATGATCATAGGGTTTCAAAATCAAAATATAGTTTTATCAAACCACATATAAGATGCAACCACAACTCTGAACAACAAAAATTAACAAAAAAAACATAAAAGATAACCCTAGTTTCGAAGCTAACAAAAAAAAAATGCCTAGGAATTTACCTTTTGAACTTCGAGTGGGCTTGATCAAATTCTCTTCAAGTGGTGATTGAAGATTAGTGCTCCTCGACTTGATGATGAGTATCCACGCCTTCGAGCTCTTCTCGTCTTTCATTTCAGAATGAAGAAGTTGGGGATTTTTCTGCTTCGTTGGAAGTGTGGGGAGTGGGTGATTGATTTCGAAATATTAGGGCTTCTATTTTTAAAATTAGCAGTTTCGAAAACGTGGGTGGGGAAGGAAACATTTTTGGTCCGTTTTGAGAGGAGAGGCGCGTTTGATGGTGAGTGTTTGTTTTTTGAGTGTATATCACGCGCTGGAATGCAAGTAGGGTAGTTTCATGTGTATGATATGTTTATGTGTACATGTAGCAAAATTATTTATCAAAATAAATATAATAATTATTTTTTTCTTCACAAAATCTAAAAAATATAAAACACTAAAACAATAATAAAAAACAAAAAGGCAAATCAAACACTCTAATAAAATCTAAGTATGTCACCCTTATTTAATGGTGGGACTAAATTTATATTTGAAATCTTTTGAAAAAAAAAAATAGGTTGTCTCAATGGTGAAGGACAAAATTGACATTTAATCAAATACTAGAGACTATAAACTATAAGAATGTAATTTATAATTGTAAATTTGTAATCTAATTTGTCTGTAACTAAAATCTTATATGAAATAAACTCTTTTAAAAATTAAGCTTGTGAGAATTAATGGTGAAATGGATTGTCAGGTATGGCTGAGACAAGTGATATTTCATCATATTCATGTAAGGAGGAAAAAGATTGCATCCATTTGTATTGTGAGTCTGCGCTTCAATGCAAAAAGGAATGCTTTCATGGAAGATGCTCTTGCATTTGCTCAACACCACCACCATATCCAAAAGAAGGGACCTCTACAAAACAATTAAAAAAAAAAAAAAGCTTAGTTGAGGCTCTTGTTGTTGAAAAATAATATGTAAAAATTCCATTTTATTTGGAATGTTTGATTTAAATAAAATCCTCCACAACAATATAATGCTTGGATCATACTATTTTACCATATTGATATAATGATATTATTGTTTCTCTAGTGTGTTATGTGCTAATGATGAAATTATTAAAATGATAAAAATAGATATTCATGAAAATATTTTCTTAAAAGAACAAGCTGAATTATTAAAATGAGATATTCAAATAGTTTTATATCTAACATTCATCATGATCTAAATATATGGATTTTATTTCAAACTAGTTTGTATGGATTTTTCGTTCCTAATTAAGTTCTCATGTTTTAATTAAGTCACAATGAATATATAGTTAAGAATATTCTATTACTTTTGACATGTTATAAACAACGGTAATCTTATTTACTTAGTTTACTCAAAAACAATTTCATCCTGATGTTTTTTTTCCTTAAGAGCAAACATATTTTCGAGGGCGTATAAAATTAGGAGAAAATATTAGTAACCAATAATTAATTATTAAATATTAATCAAACTATAAATAAGTTAAAATATTAATTACAAATATATCGAATTGAATTTTTTCATATTGTTAATTGACATCTGTTAATTTTTTTTTGTTGGTTATCTGACACTATTGTAAAATTAAATTATATTAAAAAGAACTTTAAATAGCTTATTTTTTTCTCATGTAATAATTATTTTATATAAATAAATACTTCTCAAATTTTAGCAAGCCAAGCCTATTTGCTCACTTATAAAATTGGTTGAAGTGCAATGCACAACAACTCAACATTAACCCACTTCTTGTGCAATAAGAAAACTAGGTAGCTATCTACCATTCAAACTTCCTACCATCATACACATTCATCAAGTTAAATCTTATTCTCATATATATATCACCCACACATATAAGTGTTATGATTTCCTTAATTAGTTCTTATTTCAAAGTTTACACGCACAACACATTCACTCATCATCTTCCAATAATACACAATTTCATTATTCATGGAGGCTTCATGGGAACAAAGTGTCACAAATTCTATCAACACAATCTACCTTCTCTTCTCTGCCTACCTTGTCTTTGTAATGCAAATTGGCTTTGCAATGATATCTGCTGGATCCGTACGTGCCAAGAATGCCATGAACATAATGCTAATCAATGTGGTTGATGCTGTGGTTGGTAGCATCTCATTCTACCTTTTTGGATTTGCATTTGCATATGGAGATTCAAACCCTTTCATTGGAACTAATTTGTTTGCTTTGGCCAACATTCCAAATGGCACATATGATTATAGTTTCTTCCTTTACCAATGGGCTTTTGCTATAGCTGTGGCAGGGATCACAAGTGGGTCAATTGCTGAGAGAACCCAATTTAGTGCCTATCTTGTTTTCTCATTCTTTCTTAGTGGGTTTGTGTACCCAATTGTGGCCCATTGGGTTTGGTCATCCAGTGCATGGCTAAGTGCAAGTTCAAGCGAGCCGTTCTTGGGCTCAGGAGCTATTGACTTTGCTGGGAGTGGAGTGGTCCATTTGGTTGGTGCAATTGCGGGCCTTTGGGGGTCCATCATAGAAGGCCCACGTGTCGGCCGATTTGATGCATTTGGCAAGCCGATCCCTCTTCGAGGCCACAATGCAACTCTTGTGGTAATCGGAACGTTTTTGTTGTGGTTTGGTTGGTTTGGGTTTAACCCTGGCTCGTTTGATAAGATCGTTGTTGCCTATCCTAGCACATCTGATGAAGGTAATTGGACTTCGGTGGGTCGAATTGCTGTCGTCACCACATTGGCCGGATCAACGGCTAGCATTGTCACCTTGTTCAGTCGACGGCTATTGATTGGCCATTGGGACGCAATGGATGTGTGCAATGGTTTGCTTGGTGGGTTTGTTGACATTACATCTGGATGCTCTGTTGTGGAGCCATGGGCTGCCATTATTTGTGGGTTCGTCTCGGCTTGGATCTTAATTGGGCTAAACATCTTGGCATTAAAAATGAACTATGATGACCCATTAGAGGCAGCCCAATTGCATGGTGGGTGTGGCACTTGGGGCTTATTGTTTACAGGGTTGTTTGCCAAAGAAGAATTTGTAATCCAAGCTTACAATAAAGGTGATATAGGAGTTGTAAGACCTTATGGTCTAATACTTGGAGGTGGATTTGGATTGATTGGAGCCCAAACTGTTGAGATTTTTGCAATCATTGTATGGGTTAGTGCAACAATGTGGCCCATGTTCTATGCCTTGAACAGGCTTAAATTGCTGAGAATCTCCACTGATGAGGAAGTTGCAGGCCTTGATATCTCAAGCCATGGAGGGTATGCTTATACTCATGCATATGCTTATCAAGAGGATAATTATCCTCGATCTTATGCAAATTATATGCATATTCAAGACGAACAATCATAGTTTAATTTTATGATTTCATTAGTTTTAGGGGTTAGCCCTATAATTTTTGTTCGGTCCCAGCTATATCCACACATTTTTTAGTAGACACCGAATTGACATTTGTATAAAATAATGTCATTTATACATTGATTACCTTCTATTTTTTGTAATCCTTCTATTTTTCGTATTTTTATACAAATATAAAGATGGTGTTTATTAAAAGAGTGGGTATACAGTGTTATGGATTTTTGTTTGGGGTGCTAGTTGAGTAAAACAAAACCTTATCTAACACTACAATATCAAAAATTGGGATCTCTAGTCAATAATTATCACATTTGGCATTCGAGACTAATTGAAGTTTTCTCTTCTTCAATTTTAGTTTTTTGTTCGGAACTTCGGATTAATATATTAAATAGTTATTATGATTCCACGTACCAATTTTAATAGGCTCATTCAACTTTCTCAGACGAATCTACGGGTTTTCTTAATTAAATAAATTTTAATTTTTATTTATTTTATTTAAATTGAATATATTTTAGTTTTAAAAAACAATAAATTACAAAATTTAAATTATGAACTTTTAAAACTTAAAAAGGATATCATTTGAATTACAATTTAAATTTTGGGTAAGATATAAATCGATCCCATCTAAATTACAATATTTTAAATCAGATTGTATTGACTATACAAAAATATTTTTTATTACTTTTTTCATTGAAAGTTGCAATAAAGTAATGTATAAAAGTATTTATGTGTTGTGAATGAAATAGATGTTTTTATTCAAGTAAGTTCAAAAAATAAAAAAGACAGCCAATAAGCTATAATTCATATGGCATTTCTCTATTCCTCGTTGTAAGAGGTTTTAAATTTGAGCCTCCACTTAGATTTAAAAAAAATAACAATCTAAGTGTACATTTTTGCTTTGTACATGTAAAATGACTGAAAAAATAAAAATAAAAAAGGTAGAAAGTACTTTTTTTTTGCTGCTACTTAGTAATTTCTAATTAGTATTAGTATAATCAATTAAAATTAGAGTTTAATAATAACTGATTATGTAAAGAGTTTTATACAATCATTTAATTAAATTTATATATTTATTTTAAAATTAATTTTTTTTAATGATATAGTAATACTAAATTAAATGTATATACAAAATTTTTTTACACATAAATTAAATTCTTAAAATTAAATTAAACAAAAGAAAAGAAGGAAATGAGCAATGAAAAAATCGAGGTAGAAAGCAGATGAAGGCATGGAGCTATCTTTAGTGGCACACCAAAATATCATAAATTGGATGGAATCTTGTGAAGTGGGGTTGACAGAAGTGGACAGGTTGAAAATGCCACCTTTCTATCCATCCAATATCATTGTGGACACGTTCTGGATAAATGGTCATATTTCGTTTCATTTAATTTTGTGCATTAGACATAACCATATGATTCAGGATTCATCCCATGCTTCTTTCTGTCAAGGTCAACTTTTTATAGTGATAGGCTAAGATAACTTTAATTCCTTACTAATGAGTAGCATTTTTATATTAATTATCATTTTTATTAAAAATTAAATTTTAATTAAAAAAATGAGTGATAAAATATTATACATATTTTTCATTTTAATTATCATTAATTCACGATTAAAACTTTTAGATTTTTTAACAAACATGTTGATAAACTCAACGACTTAATTTATCCATAAAAAATTTTAGTTACATACCTTAACTATAATTTTACTAACAATTTTAAATTCAACAATTAAATAAAAATTTTGAATGTCATCAATTAACTAGTACAACCATCGACAAACCTTTCTGTTAAATCTTCCATACCTAATTTTTCACTATCATTTGACCTTCGTGAGTCAGATTTTTAAATGGAACTCAAATTTACTGCGAATTAATATTCTACCTACTGGATTGGAAGATATCGCGAAAAATTTTAATATTTCTAAATTTTTTGAATTTCTTATTTGATTATATATGTATATTACAACGGAGACTCAAACTCAAGACTTAAAAGAGGATGAACTAAACAAACCTGATCGTAAGCAACTGAGCATTAGTTGGCACAAACCTAATCCTAAGCAACAAGCCATCAAAATTATATACAATTATATTAAATTGTGGTGTAAAACACATGTACAACTACAAATTTGAGGTTCCAAAATTCTTTAGGCAGCCCTCTCACCTTAGGAATGGATCATAGGAAACATGTCTTGGGTCAGGAATTACAAGGGGCAACTTCTCTATATACAGAAATAGCAGCTTGGAGTTCTCTCTGAAAATTGTGGCAACATCAACAATGTCACTCTTGTCTGTGTAAATCCAAAGGTCACCAGAGTTCATTCTATTTAGGCTATCCCTACAGAAGGGGCAAGACTCAGACCTCACACGCCTGAAAGCAATAATAAAGCAAAGCAAACATTGTTGTCAATGGCTTTATGCTTTTTATAAAGTAAAGAAGCAATTAGATAAAGATAATATTCATGAATTTATTGAGATATCACTATCTTGAATTTCTTTATTTATTATCGTTTAAATCCTTAAAAAGGACTACTCCTACTAGTACTACATTTTGCCACATTAAGATGCTATGAAGTGCTTGTAAAGGTGATGATTATTCTGATTTTTCTTTTCTTTTTCTTTTTTTTTTTCAAATTTTGAATGGAAAATATATATACAATATGAAAAGTAGATAAATTTACAGGGCATGATTTCCATCACAGTGTAAATACTCTTTTGACATTTTTTGTTATTTGAATAACAGATTGTTGAGCATTTTGTCAGATTTAAGCCCCCAACAGGCAAATGTGACTATAACAATTCGGATAAAAACATAATTATTAAACATTTTAGGTCTCTAAATCGAGTTAATTTGATGGTAAATTTGGATAAGATAATCTTAGTTCGGTTAAATTCACGAGTTTACGATATAAGGTCTAACAATGTAGAGGAAGAATAAATGAACAATAGAAGCACATGAAAAGAAGTTTTTACCAATCTCTGTAGCAATTCAAACACATAGTGTGGCAGCAATTAGGCAGCACAACTTTCCCCTTTACCTCCAAGCAAACACCACATTCCTCTTCTCTTTCATTGTCAATTTCATAGTCTCCTTTCTCTTCAAAATCACTTTTACTTTGGTACCTAAGCAAATAAATTTCCTTCTGTTTTCTTTCCTCCAAATCTGTGATCCCTTTCTGGAGTTGCAATAAAGCTGGGAATATCACAGCTGCATGTTTGAACATCCCAAATAGAAAAAAAAATCAGCAAATATCTATGTGCTATATAGTATAATCTGATTTCAAGATCATAAAAATGAGCACACTGATATATTCCACAAGTTACTTACTGTAAAATTGCCTAATGCTTGCTTTCCTTTCATATATTGACATGGTATTCTTCCCAGTTCCACAATTCTGCAAAAATGTATATGAATATTCTATTATTCTGGCTGTGCAGCATTGTTCATCACAAAGAAGTTTTATTAATTCACATTCATTCATACTCTTTGTTCAGTATCACCGTTGATGTGGTAATACACGATTAAATGTCTACTTTTACACATAGTGGATAATTGTTTGATTGAAATTGGAATAAGATTATTTTATACCCAGAATATATAAAAATTAAATCATATCATATATATACATATACCACGTAAATTAGGATTCTGAGAAGACCAAGAGCAGCAGCAAGGCGAAAATCTGCCCACTTAACAAGAAATAGAAAAATGGGGGCTGCTGGACTGTATGATAGTCTCATCTGATAGCATCCTCCATCTTTTTCCCTTGGATAACTTAATGCCCTGAAATTCAAATAAATAAATAAATAAATAAATAAATAAAAGAACATGAAAAACAATCTCACATGGAAGAAGATGGAGAGAACTCTGCTAAAAAAAAAAACATGAATTTGGTCCAGCAAGCACATGAATAAACACATGTAACTGTAGTGTCAGATAAATATTGCATACTGAAGTGAAGAATGTTATCCAAGTTTTCAACACAAGGAAATATATCAAACACATGGTAGGCTAGTAGACTCATAACTTCAGATTTGTTTTAATTTTATTTATTTACTTATTTTTGCAGTTTCTTTCAAGTTTCAAATTTGAAATAACATAAATTGACAAAAAAGCAAACCAAAAATTCAATTCTAGACGAACAATTCGAGTTTATGCATGGCTTGGAAGAATCTGAAGAGAGAAAGAAAGAGAAGACTTACATAGTATTAGCACACTGAATATCAGCTTCAAGAGCTTTCAGGGAATCCTGAAAGGCGCACTTTCCCATAATGAGAAAAAAAATGTTTGATTTTCTTTTCCTGGAAAATCCTTTTGCGTGAGAAAAAAATAACTGAATTCCACAAACAAAGATTAAGATTTAGGAGAGAATTTAAATTTACGACGTAGCAATTTGAGAGTGAGAGTGTCACACAGTTTTCTCTTTCCGCCTTCTTGTCTCTCAGTAGATAGCTAATGGTTTTTGTTAAAACTGGATTTCGGTATTCTTGAAAAGACAATTTTGTCCCTCGCTTTATCCATTCGAGACTTTTACTTTTGTGACATTGATGGAGGTTTGTGCTTTTTGTGAATTAAATTCAAAGAGCATTCATTTGGAAAACAAAGTAAACGTGTTTATCCCAACAAAAAAGGATAAGATATTTTTAGAATTTATAACTGATGTTTTGATATGGCTAAGCTAAAGCTTTGACTGATGATCTTTTACGCTCGTATATAAAGAATCTTGTATTAAATTTAAATATACGAGTATCCAAGTGAGGCCGAAGCTAGACAAAATTCTTGAGAGGGCCAAAAAATTAATTTTATAATAAAAAAGGATGAAAAATAAATATTTAGGGGACGAAATTAAAATTTAGTTATAATTTATTATCTATCTATTATCTATCTATTATATAATATTAAAATTGAGTTTCTAATGGAGCGCTGATATGGCACGTTTCTGATTGTGTTTTTTGATTTATATCTCTTAATTAATTCAATCAAATCAATTGAAAAATTAACATAAATATTGTGCATTAAATTGATTAATATAATTAATAAATTAATATCAATCATTACAATAAGTTATTATAAATTTTATATCATTAATATTAATATATTAATATCAAATATTGCAACACTTTATTCCAGTAATACGATACTTCAATTAAACTATAAATATAATTTTAATATTTTGCGTCATTAATATTATTATTAATGTTAATTTAAAATGATGTGTTTTGTTATTTTATTTTTTAAAAACTATTTATATGCTTTTTGTACGGGAATATGATAATAATAACATGTCTTGTGATCATTTAATTTAAATTACATAATTAAACCTGTCAATCAAGCAGGTTTGTCGACCCATTTAATTTAGACTTTCAGCTTAAGTCCACTTTATTCAATGGATATAATTTGTCAACCTGAATTGTTTATCGCCAACTCGATGGATTAGACGGGTTAACCTATTTTTTATTTATTTTCGAAAAATCTAAACTCTAATTTTAGACGCTAAACAAATGTGGACAAAAATGAATTTTAGACTCCATTATGTTAAACTCCTTTTAAAAAAATTCAAAAAATATTAATTGGGCTATCAAATTTAACCCGTGAGATGTCTTATTTAACCATACATTTTTCTCGGATTAATCGAACCCATCCATTTAACCCGTATTTTTAACTAGGCTTAATATTTTTGGAATAATGTCCCCTATTAATGATTGTTTGGATTGGTACATGTTTAGCCTATTTTGACGGCTCTAAGAACATAATGCATTTATATATTTTTGGATAATTAATTTATTTGTTTTTTATCGTATGAGAATTCACTAAATTTTCATTAATGTAAATTTATTAAGAATTATGTTGTTCTATTATATTATAAATTATTTTTGTTTTATTTTCATTTAACATATGTATATATTTAATTTGTACATTAGATTTTATTAATTATATTTAAATTGTATAACACTGTTTTAAATTTTGTTGAATTATATTGGATTACGTTATTTATTTATTTTTGAAATGTAAGATATGTGGATATCATCGAGTATCTATCTTTTTTATCGGGATAATTAAAAGTCAGGTTATAAAACATATTTAAGCCTGTCTGCTTAAACGCGGGGTTGGTATCTTTAAGTTCACTTTATTTACAATCCAAAATTTTTCAGCGCGACCTGTTTATACCCAGCCCAATTAATTGGATGTGTTGACCCGTTTAATTAATTAATTATATATTTTTAAAAGCTATTTAAAAAATCCAATTTTTAACTCAAAAAATAAAAAGAAATTATAAAAGGTGACATTTTTCTTAAAAAAAACTTGAAAACATAGAACTCTTTAGTCATTAGTGGGTAAATTGAGTTTTCGGGTCCAATTAAAAAGATATACAAAATAATATCGATTATTTTTTGAAAAATTTTAAAAATAAACGGGCCAGCATAACACGTCATTTTCATTGACTAATTAGGCTCAGTCTATTTAGTCCGCATTTTTAACTGGTAGGGATGGCAATTTGGCATGCTCGACCGACTCGACATGCCCTGCCTTAAATGGAACATGTCTTTTTAACGGTTGGATGGGTTTGATCGTTTGGGTAATACATCTTTAATTCGACTCAGGTATGGGGCGGGCAGTGGCAGAACCAGAAATTTTGCATGAGGGCGGTCGGAAAAAAAAGTTTATTAAATAATTATTTAATTGAATTTTTTATCATATATAAAAGATAAAAGTTAAAAAAGAAGTTATAAAGACTTGAGTTTTAAAATATATTTAATAATAATACTTCATAAAATTAAAATAAAATATCAATAATAAATATTAAAAATGAATTTTTAAAGAATCTAATTTATAATATAATTTAATAGGTTGGTCAATAAAATATTGAAGATTATTATTCACTAAATTAGCTAGACGTTAAAGAATTAAAATTTAATTCATGTCATTTTTTTTTCTCTTAAAAAAAATAAACCAATCATTTTAATTTTGATGTTTCCTTAATCCTAATTTAAAAAATAATTATAAATCATTTAAATACAAAAGATAACAATAAACTATACTAGAAGTAATAAATATAAACACAAGTAAAAAATAGTTAATTTTATTTGGGTGTCAAAATAAATATTAGACTAATATTTTCTTATTGGAAAAGTATAGGTAACCAATAATTTTCTAACCAACAAACCAAACAATAAAAAATAGGACATCCATAACTACCGTTTATTAAACATCCACAATGAAAGTCATAGAACATCCGAAACCTAAAGCAACCATCAGCTAACTTTGTATTTTTTAGAAACAGAACATTTGAAACTTAAAAAAATAAAACATCCAATTTAAGTTGTTGAATATTATTAGCTGAATTTTTATTGGTTACCTAACATTATTGTGTATTATTTCATATATATATTAACAAATAATTAGATTAATATTAATATTAATAATAACTCAATATAGTTAACTATACTACTAATAACTTTTAAAAAACCTTGGGGCCATGGCCACTGCTGGTCCCCCTTGGTTCCGCTACTGGGGGCGGGTATGAGTAATGGTTGACCCGCCCCATTACGGCCTTGTCCCTCCCCAAATGTTGATAAGTGTAATTTTATTTCATTTCATTTTTTTAGAAATTTATGTATAATATAATGATTATTTTAGTAATTTAAAAATTTTAAATGTTATAATTAACTTTCTTCATTTTTCAATCTTAATTAATTATATTATGAATATTATTAATTATTTTATTTTAATTTATTTATTTTCATGATATACCTATGGGTTTTGATATTGGTAAATATATACATATGTGGGTTTGGGTATTGAGTAAAAATTTAGATACTCGTGGATAATGGGTTGGACATGAATGTTCATGACGAGTATGAGTAGTTAATTACTCACCTCGACCTGCCCCATCGTCATCTCTATTAACGGGCCTAATTGTGTTGGAAATAGATAAGTACTCTTTTAGTTATTAAGGTTTGGAGCTAAAAATAAATTGGTCCCAAATCTTTTTTTTGTCAAAATAGTCTTCAACGTTTTATTTTTATTTAAAATGGTCTTTTTGACGATTTTACTCTTTGTATGTTATTGTTCTTTTTAAGTATTGTTTATTATAAATTAATTTTTAATATATAATTTGGGAAGGAGATCTTTTCCAGAAACACAACTCATCAAAACAATTATTTTCTCTTTTGATAATATTAAATCTCACAAAAAATTCCAAAACTAAGGAGTGAAAGAGTTTAAATAAAGAATCAATCAATAAACAATCACAATGACAACAACCAAAGTACAGGAAAAGATTAAAAATAACAACAAGCAATATAATCAACAACTCCTCAAAAAAAATCTCACATAAATTAATATCTCAAAATAAAATAAAAAATAAAACGAAAATTAAAATTTTTGAAAAAACGAAATAAAAAATTTCTCAATTAAAGATCTGTGATACAAACATAATCAAATAAAATCAAATATATTAAATCTTAAATCTAACCAACAGATTTGAAATTTTTTACATAATAAATCTACAAGATTTAAAATATAAATCATACATATTCAAGTTTAAAAAAGTATAGATGAATATCTGATTTCAAAATTTACAAATTCAAAATAAAAGTAAAATAGCAAATATGAAGAGAAGAAGAGGAAGAATAACAATGGCTGGAGGCGGATGTACAGTTGACTGGTGCTTGGAGGCGGATTGACGGAAACGTTGCTACTTGACGCGGGTAGAGTAGGATGACGCAAATGCTAGACATAGGTGGAGGCGAAGGTGGGTAATTTTAAATAAAACTTAAGAATCATTTTGTAAAAAAAAGGTTTAGAACTAATTTGATTTTGGGTTAAATCCTTAATGACCAAAAGAGTATTTATCTTTTTTGGAAAAGTCCGCCTGCTTTAGACGGGTAAACGGATCTTATTCGATATGTTCGCCCAATTTTGACGGGATATTAAACATAAATATGTGACAAAAAAGAAAGTTTTGGGAACCAATATATTTGGGAGCCAATGCACTTAATGGTGATGATAGATGAGTTACACATGATAATTCATATATTATGTGGGTAATCATTTTTATTGTGTTTGGGTGATACGGGTAATTTTATACATAAATAATACTTTAAGAATCATTTTGTAAAAAAAAAAAAAGATTTAGGACCAATTTGATTTTGGCTCAAAACCTTAATGACCAAAAGAATAGTTATCTTTTTTGGAAAAGTCCGCCTGTTTTAGACGGGTAAACGGATCTTATTTGATAGGTTCGCCCCATTTTGACGGGATATTAAATATAAATATGTGACACAAGAAAAAGTTTTGGAAACCAATATATTTGGGAGCCAATGCACTTGATGGTGATGATAGATGAGTTATAGATGATAATTCATATATTATGTAAGTAATCATTTTTATTGTGTTTGGATGATACGGGTAATTTTATACATCAATAAAACTTTAAGAATCATTTTGTAAGAAAAAGTTTAGGACCAATTTGATTTTGGCTCAAAACCTTAATGACCAAAAGAGTAGTTATCCTTTTTGGAAAAGTCCGCCTATTTTAAACGGGTAAACGGATGTTATTCGATAGGTTCGCCCCATTTTGATGGGATATTAAACATATATATGTGATAAAAGAGAAAGTTTTGGAAACCAAATATTTGGGAGCCAATGCACTTCATAGTGATGATAGATGAGTTACAGATGATAATTAGTATATTATGTGAGTAATCATTTTTATTGTATTTGAATGATACGGGTAATTTTATACATAAGTAGAACTTTATGAATCATTTTTTTTAAAAAAAAAGGGCTTAGGATCAATTTGATTTTGGCTCAAAACCTTAATGATCAAAAGAGTAGTTATCCTTTTTGGAAAAGTACGCCTATTTTAGACGAGTAAACGGATCTTACTCGATAGGTTCGTCCCATTTTGACGGGATATTAAACAGTGCTATATGATAAAAGAGAAAGTTTTGGGAATCAATATATTTTGGAGTCAATGCACTTGATGGTGATGATAGATGAGTTACAGATGATAATTCATATATTACGTTGGTAATCATTTTTATTGTGTTTGGATGATACGTTTTTTTTTTAATTTTGGATGATAATTTTTTTTAATTTTATATGATAATTTAATTATTGACTCCCTAAAGACTTCTTAATGTTAGTTCTATAGCATTGTTGGTGATAAAAGTATACAGAACAACGACGAATATATTTTTATAAACGAAAAAAAAAATACATGCCTTCTTAATATCCATTATTATTTCAACTATAAGTTATATACTATTTTAATTATTTTATATATAACTAATAATATTAAATAATATTTTTAATTTAAATTAAATTTTCCGTGTAAGGCACGAGCAAATACACTAACTTATAAGAAAAATTCAACATTTGGGAGGCCATTGCCCTCATAAGCCATAGGAGGCTTAGCCCCTGATCCAAGTTACATATCTCCCTGTTTTAAAAATTCAATTATAGAATATAAATATATATGAAATAAGAGTCTCTAATGTTTACATTTTTTTTAATGTTTATCTTTTTTGTGTTACTAATAATGTGTATGAATGTGTACAATAATACACATAAATTAATTTTTTATCTAAAACTAATTTGACTTTTTTTTATTATGGTTATATCTACTCTCAATTAATTTCTTGCTTATTTGTAAATACGAGAAGTTTTAAATTCAAATTTAAAATATAAAGACACAATTTGATCTTTCAAATTTTACTAGCTATTGAATTTAGTTTCATCTTTTCTTTTTCATGTACCAAATTTTGATATATTAATAACTAATTTGTCGTGTATCAGAATTCTCACGTACTAATACTAACTGTCAATCTTTCAGTACCTTAGTGGTAATGAGAAATGTCTCAAAACCCAAAAACACGGGTCCAAGAGTCAAGAAAAAAGTAATTTGTTGAGTGGGTAAGTATGCAGAAAATGTAAGTTCATTATGTAATACCTAAAATTAGAATTGAAGTTAATCTTATTCTGTTGTTATTATTATTTTTTATTTATTTAATATGGTTCCTAGTTTTTTTGGTACAATCTGGTTCCTATAACATCTTTTCCTCCAAGTTTTCTTTTTTTTTTTTTTATGATGGATTGGACAATGAATCCAATCTTAGGCTTACATTACGAACACATGCACTCTTCACACTCACGCATCCAACGTTCCACTACTCAAGTTTTTTTTTGTGGTCAAATTTTCCTCAAAGTTTATCTACTTCATCCTCAAGGCCTAATTGAATAGCCAGAGATTGTTGCTGGCCCAATTCACGAGGAAGAGTTCTCGAAAGAGAGGCCCAATTAATTCATATCCAAGGAAAAGCCCAATTAATTTAGGGCCAGAAAAGAATAGTTACAGTTGCAACTTTCTCTCAACTGGAGAGTGAAATTCCTTCAATAGGAGAGGTTCTGTTTTGAGGATACTCCACCATAGGGAGGTTTACTTTCTCATTTACTGAACAAAATTCCCAACATTCACTCTTACAGAATCATAACCCTTTTATAGTTTCATACATTTCAAGAAGAAAAACCAAATCACCTCTAACAACACTTGAAAAATACAGAGAACTCTGCTATTTACTCCTTCAACTCATTCACAATTATAACTCTTCAATCTGTTCTACCATCAACATCTCCAACTTTCTAACCTTCATAACTCTTCAAACTTCTTAACTTATACAACACAAGAAAACCAAAAACAGGATCAGATGGCAAATCAACCTATACAAGAAATATATGAATCAGCAGAAGGCAGACTTATCACTGTCAATGAAACTATACCAGAAGACTTTAAACAAGAATGCTACTAGGCAGGATGATAACAAACAAAGAGATCAACTTCAAGTCTTTGAAGGCAGCATTGCTGGGAATATGGGGAAATCCTATTGGAGTCTCAATCTTGAAAGCAGGGAGAAATAACATAATAGTGAGCTTCAAGGATAGAAGAAGAGGAATGCAAGTCTTGAAGAACAGTCCGTGGTATGTTAAAGGGCAGTTGCTGAACTTACAACAATGGTAACAACAGGAAGTACTATCGGAGATTGACTTGAACCAGATGGAGATCTGGGTTCAAATGCATGGTGTTCCCTTGGAGATGATGAATTACTACACATCTAAGAAGATAGGCAATGAAATAGGAGTGGTAACAGATTGGGAAGAGTCATTCTTTGATCAAGTTCTTGCTAGATCTTTTTTGAGGGCAAGAGTGGCAATTAATGTTAACAGGCAGCTAACCACTGGAATATGGCTCAATAGACTAAAACAACTTAAGGTGTGGGTGGAACTCAAATATGAGAAGCTGCATGATTGCTTCTGTCTAAAATGTGGAATTATAGGCCACACGAGAAGGGAGTGCAACATAGACATTGTCAAGTCTATCTTGGATCCTGAAAAACCAAGATATACATCAGAATTAAGTGTCAAGCAAGCTGGATCTCTGCAAGCTATTTTTGGAAGAAAATGGAGAAGAGAAAACTCCATGGATAAGGAATGGGAAGATGCAGCACGTGAAAGCCAAAGCCAGACTTGGGGAGTGAGCAAAGAAGGTCAGGCACAGTCCAGTGGAGTTGGTAAGCAAGGTATGGGATGGGAAGATTCTGGAAAGGAAGTGATCAGAGAAAGTAACAAAGAGCCATACTTCAGAGAAATGATGAGAGGGGAGCAGGTAGATGAGTCAAATATTTTGCAAAAAATCAAGGCAGGAAATCAGGGGCTCACAGCAGAGGAGGTTGAGGAAATTATAGGGAAAACAATTCAGATTTTAATCAAAGGGAAGGCTGTAGCAATGGAAGAGGATAATGGGCTTGGCCCATTAAAGATTGAAGAGAAACACTGCACAGTTAAGAACATCAAAGGGCCTCAGCCCAAAGGAGCTATACAGGTCACACAAGGAGAGAATGAGCAGGGAAGTGATGAGGCTATTAGCCCAATTCCAGCTGACTCTACAAAAAAGGAGAAAGAGAAACAAATGGGCCAAAGAACTATTGGGCATGCATTGAAGGAGTGGAAGGAAAAGTGGAACAGCCAAGACAATTAAGAAAGAAATACAAGTGGCAGCAAGAAGATTAATAAAGAGCGGGCAAAGCTGGGACCAAAAGCAATTCAAGACCAAGCTACTAAGTACAGGAGGAACGAAATGAGCTTAAAATATGCAGAAAATGAGGTTGCTGAAGAAGGAAAAGAGAAAAAAGGGGAAGAAGAACCTTATTACTATGTAGAATTGGCTGAAGAAGGAGAGGAGGACGACCAAGGCAAAATGGAGGAAGAATTGGAGAAGAAATTAGCTGTGGAAATAGTTAACAAACTCCATATTAAAAGAAGAAGGGAGGGACCAGCACTGCTGATGATCAGGGACTGCGAAGAAAGGGAAGAACAATTAGAAGGGACTTGCAAGAAGAAAGCTAAAATGGAGGTGGCAGGGACATCACAAAGCCAAGCATTGCTGGAGTGGAAGGCAGAATGTGGCAGCAATAGGGACATGGCTGAGGAGGCGGGCCTTAACATGCCCCACCCTCAGCCATGAGTCTCATAAGCTGGAACTGTCGCGGCATAGCGGCGGCTGCGACAGTTTCAGAATTGTATGATCTTTGTAGAAAGATCAAGCCGGCTATTTTGTTTGTAATGGAGACTAGGGCTAAAGAACGAAAAATCAGATGGATTAGGAGAAAATTAAACTTTGAAAAACCCTTCTGTGTGGAACCTCGGGGCTTGTCCGGCGGTCTAAGTTTTTTTGGAATAAAAATATAGAAGTTAATGTATATTCTTGGAATTATAATTTCATTAATGCAGGTATTAGGGATAACAGAAGCAGAGAAGAATGGGATTGTACATTTGTATATGGTGATCCGATATTCAATAATAGGAAGAAGCAATGGAAGGAGATAACAGCTATAAACAGCTGCAGAGCAGGACCGCAACTCATAATTGGGGATTTTAATGACATAATCAGCCAGGAAGAAAAGGAGGGATTACATCCTAAACCAAGGGAGCACTTAGAATCCTTCAGGGAATTCATTAATGCCAATGGAGTAATGGACATAGATTTGAAAGGAGGCAAGTTTACATGGTTCAGCAATCCAAGGAATGGTTTTGTCACAAGGGAGAGAATTGACAGGGCCTTGGCAAATTGGAGTTGGAGGAGCTTGTACCAAAATGCTACTTTAACAGCCATGCCAGCATTAAGTTCTGATCACACTTCATCTTAAATGGAGCAATAAGGAGCGGTATGAGAGGCACTTTAAATATGAAACATTTTGGGATGACCATGAAGAATGTGAGCAGGTAATCAGAAGAGGATGGGGAGCACGGGGCATTGAGGAAAATAAATGGAAAAGGCTAAAAGAGAGAATGAAGAATTGTAAAAAGGAATTAATCAGCTGGAGCCAAAGAACTTTCAAAAGGACGGATAAAGAGATTTCAAGATTAAGAGATGAAGTAGCCAAACTTCAACAGCAAGAATTAGATGAAGTAACTCAGAGGAACATCATGCAGAAAAAAAAGAAATAAGCCAGCTGCTAAAAAGAGAAGAGAAGTTTTGAAGTCAAAGATCTCGAATCAAGTGGCTGAAATGGGGGGATAAAAATACATCCTTCTTCCATGCATCTACAGTACAAAGGAGGGATATCAATAGAATAGAGAGATTAAAGGATGGAGGAGATCAATGGATTTCAGGAACCAGCAACATCATGAGGCACATAGAGGAGCATTTCCATGAACTCTTCAAGTCTTCTAACCAGGCAAATTGGAGCAGTTGTGCAAACAAAGTGGGGAGAAAAGTAACTGAGGAGATGAATAAGGAATTAACAAGAAGGGTTACAGAGGATGATATTAGAGAAGCAGTTTTCAGCTTGGGTAGTCACAAAGCACCAGGGCCTGATGGTTTAAACAGGCAGTTTTTTCAGAAATATTGGGGAACTATTAAAGAGGAAGTTTGTGCTGTGATTAAAGGGATTTTTTAGAGCAATAAGATGCCGGAGGATATGGGGGAAACAACAGTGGTCCTAATACCGAAAACAAAAAATCCAGAGAAGTTGGGACAATTAAGGCCAATCAGCTGCTGCAATTTTATCTACAAAATAGTCATCGGGATCATAGTGTTGAGGCTCAAGAAGTACATGCAGAATCTGGTTTCACCTATCCAAAGTGCTTTTGTCAGGAATAGATTGATACAAGACAACATTCTCATAATTCAAGAAGCATTCAACAGTATACATAAGAAAGGCAAGTATGCAACTAATAATTTAGCAATTAAGTTGGATATGAACAAGGCGTATGATCGTTTGGAATGGGACTTCCTACGAAAGGTGCTTGGTGAATTTGGTTTTAATAGTGGGTGGATAGATTTGGTGATGAGCTGTGTGGAGAGTGTTTCTTATAGATTCAAGGTGAATGGAAGGTTGTCAAAATGTATTAAACCACAAAGAGAGCTAAGGCAAGGAGATCCACTATCACCATACTTATTCATACTTGCGGCAGAAGTATTCACAACACTCATGGAAGAAGCGCAGAGGGAAGGAAGAATAAAGGGAGTTAAATTGGCACCGACAGCCCCTGCTATCACCCACCTTCTTTTTGCAGACGATTGCATAATTTTGGCAGAAGCTAAAGAAGATGAAATATACCAAATCATCACAATATTGAATGATTATACCTCAGCCTCGGGCCAAAGAATTAACAAGGACAAGTCAGGAATTATTTTCGAGAACTTAAACCCCATTCAAACAAGAGTTAATATAGAAGAAATACTGGGAATGGCAGCATGGGATAAATTAGGGAAGTACTTGGGCCTACCAGCACACTGGGGAAGATCAAAGAATGAAGCGTTAGAGTGGATAGAAGAACGAGTGATGGCAAAATTGGAGGGTTGGAAGGAGAAATTGCTTTCACAAGCAGGGAAGGAAGTGCTACTCAAGGCAGTGGGGCAGGCGATCCCATCTTATGCAATGAATGTAGTCAAATTCTCACGAAATTTTTGCAGCAGAATTTGTACCAAAATGGCCAGATTCTGGTGGTCCAACATAAACAAAGGCAGGGGAGTGCATTGGAGGAGATGAGACAAGCTGTGTAAAAGCAAAGATGAAGGAGGATTGGGGTTTAGGGACATGGAGTGCCAGAATGTTGCTTATTTAGCTAAGCAGGCTTGGAGAATCCTTTCAAATCCAGAGGCATTATGGGTAAAAATTTTGAAACCCATTTACTTTAAAGATTCTGATTTCATGGAGGCAAAAGACAAAGCTGGTTCATCATGGGCTTGGAAGAGCTTACTGCAAGGAAGGGATTTTTTGAGGCGGAATGGAATGTGGAGCGTAGGAAAGGGCACAAAGATTAAGATATGGAAGGATAAATGGATTGCTAGTATGGGCAGAATTTACACTATAAGAAACAACTCTGCAACAAGAGTTAGTGATTTAATTGATGAAGGCCAAGGATGGAATGAAGGTAAGATCAGAGGTATGTTTCTAAGAGAGGTATCAGAGAAGATCCTAAGAACGCCATTGAGTCTTTTGCCGAGGGAAGACAGCATAGTGTGGCCATTTAGGAAAGACGGAGGGTATACAGTCAAAACAAGATATCATGTGGTGAAATCAGAATCCCATGCTCATGCAGGAGCTCCTTCATCATCACAACAGCACACCAAAGAACTATGGAGGGAGATTTGGAACATGGAGGTCCCAGCCAAGATTAGAATGTTTCTTTGGAGGGCAGCTAACGATATTTTACCAACAAAGAAGAATTTGTGCAAGAAAAGGATAATCAAAGATCAATTTTGCAGCTTTTGTAATTCGGAAGTTGAGACAACAGAACATGCTATTCTTTTATGTCCATGGACTAAAGCGACATGGTTTAGAGCTCAGTGTCAGTGTACTCCTTCAAGGGATAAGGTGGATTCGTTTGGGAGCTGGCTTCTAGAAAGATGCAACAAAATCAGGGAATAAGGAAAATGAGAAGCAAATTTGATGATAGCAAGAATTGGGTTTTTGAGTTGGAAAATTTGGAAGGAGAGAAATTATGCGACATTTCAGCATACAACAACAACACCAGAGAGAGCAATAACCAGAGCAAAAATCTCTCAAGAACAATTTATAACAGCAAATCAGAAACAACAACAACAACTCAACCAAGCCACACAACAAACAGTTAAAGGAAGGGAAAATAGAACGAGGGTTACCTGGAGGCCACCACCACAGGAGCGGATTAAAATCAACACGGATGCAGCTTTCAAAAAGGAGGACTCCAAAGGGGCAACTTCAGTCATAGTCAGGGACAGTGCTGGCAAATTATTAACAGGGATGGCGTCAAAGATTAACACAATCTCAGCCCTAGCAGTAGAAGCTGAAACAATTAGAGAAGGGATCATAGCAGCCAGGAATCTAAGTCTGCAGAAAGTTTTAATAGAGTTTGATAACTTACTCTTGGTGCAGGCACTGAAGTCAAAGACATCGATTGCAGAAGTGGACGCCATTCTTCAAGACATACAAAGGGTAGCAGCAGAAATTCCCAATTGTGGCTTCACATGGATACCCAGGGATGGTAATAACGTTGTAGATGTTGTAGCAAGCCTAGCAGCAATGGATAGTCTCCAAGCAAATTGGTCAAGCAATCTCCCTCCCCAATTGAAGGAAATGATCTGCAAAGAGATGCGGAGAAGATAAACTCTACACAGTTCTAGACTATCTCACACAGACCTGAAATACAGTCAACTTAATTTCCATTTTGATATAATGCTCATTCTTCTCAAATTAATTACCATCATCTGAGAATATTTTGCTATGGAACTTACAAGGGCAGCTGGGAATTCATAATTAAGACTCATCCTCCTGGAGCCTCAGGTGACTTTCAAACCATCTTCATTGCCATGGACTAAATCCTATCCAACTTGTGTTTGATTTTTAGAGCTATTCTTATCCAGTTGGGCTTTTCTGCGATATTGGTGGAATCAGAAGTAGTTAGATCAGTATCAACATTGGCCAAGAATCTCAATATGGAATGATTAATTATTGAATCAGAAAGCTTACTTCTAACATAGGATTGAAGGTAAATACATTAATAATAGAAGTGAGTGAGATTATTCAAGATATTCACACACGCTGAAACAGAACCTCAAGAACTGAGTTTTCAAGTTAATTCTAAGGGAAAGAATTCTGTTGGCGGACATATTAGCAAAATTGGCAGCCAATGACAAACTCCAATAAATTGGGCGATTGATCCACATGCCTGGATATTGGAAATGTTGAGTATTGAGCTGCTGAGAAGCCCCAATTGACAAACCTTGTATTGTCCCAATCGAATTTGAAGCCCGTATTCCATCTTTGAATGAACCTCATAATGAACAAAGATCATTGAAGGGAGCAGCATTTGTCAGGAAGGATATCACTACCCATGGATACACGGTCATGAAGGAGAGCTATCCATCAAGCATTAACTTCATCTTAACAACAGGTATGTATCAGGAGATTCTCCGACGGTGGTGGTGGTAGAGACGCGACGAAGATGTCTTATAAGCAAAAGGAATGGCAGCTATCATCAGGACGAAGGATTCGGCTCCACGGGGACGACGATACTTTATTACTTGCCTATAGGAGCAGCAACAACATCTAAGGGTTGAATCCAATGATTTTTATCTTCGTTTTAACAACTGCAAGTTTCTCTGGCAACGTTGATAGTGATTTCAGTCGTTGATGGAGCTTGGAATGCGGCAGCAAGGCAGGTCGGATGAATGGGAGGAGAGGCAACCCTGTTCGCTGCAACATTTTGCCATGGGTTGGGTTTTTGGGTATTGGGTTATATCCTTCGGGTTTTGGTCTTTGTTTGGGGAGAGGGTTGTTTTTGTTGGGGCTTTGGGTTGGGTGGAAAAAAGTTTTGGGATTTTGGGATTTCTTGTAAGGGCTTATGGCCAGACCAAAAAAAAATTTAGGGCCAGAAAGACTAGGGAGAAAATGGCTCCAATGTGGCCTAAAGATTAATAAACAATTTTTTTTGTATGCCAGAAAATTTTATTCTTCAATACCAAAAATAAAAAAGAGTTAAAAAAAATAAAACTCAAGAAAATAATTTAAAATGGAGTGAAAGAAATAATATTAGTATCCTTCTTCTTGATAAACAAATACCTGCCTTCTTTGTTCTGGATAAGTTTGAGATCACATAACTATGTATTGAATTTATAGATATTAATTTTCATTGATTTGGTATAGATTGTCGATATTATTGTTGAGATAATGCTAGTTGGGAAATATTCTATCGTGTTGGTTTACATGGCCATTGGCCTTATAATAATACGACAGTTAAGAAAAGACAAAAATTTTGTCCAAAAAAAAAAGAGAAAAGACAAAAATAAATAAAACGCTACTTGTATGCATATCTCATTAGTCTAATGCACCTTGTAATTCATTTTATAGTATTCATTTATCTTTTAATTATGTTAGTTTGGATATAAGCAAATACCAATAAAAGAAATTTGTGGGAAAAAAAAAGAGGATTATTTTATTTCCATGATGTATGGAGAAGCAAAGCAACACCTTTACCATAGAAAAATCAGTAAATCACACAGCCAGGGAACATTGGTGTGCATAAGAAGTATAAATGTATAAATATTATTGAATTGTGTTGGTCAAACTCAACCATCACCATCACATGCATAGAAGAACTTCAAACAAACAAAAAAAAAAAAACTAAAAATAGGAATAAAATAAAATAACCTATTTTGTGGTGCTCATGGCTGTCTCCATCATCAAAAATAGATCTCCAAGTTTCAAGTCAAAGCTACCCAAAATAACCCAAAACAAATTATAATTTAATGATAATGATAAAACATTTTACAAAGTGTATTTATTTTTTTGAAGCACGAGGTTAACCAAATTTTTTTTTATTGAAGCGACGCTAAATAATTAAATACATATATAAAATTTTTTTACATTTGTGTCAAAATTAAATTCAATATATTATTATTAAATACTTATAAAATATTAATGTGAACTGTATTTTTTTTTAAAATGCAAATAATTCGCTTTATCTTTAGCTTACTTGTTGGACACCATATAATTATTATCAAAAATTCGGATCAATTTTGCTTTCAAAAATGTTTACTCTTATAAAGGGAAGGTCTATGGTAAAGACATTAAAGAAAATGTTTATGATTTAAAAACTAATTTTCAAATAAAACACGTTTATGAAAGGAATAACTATTTTTGGAGGGAGAAAAAATTCACATTAACTAATGTATAGGAAGGATTATTGGCAATTTACTCCTACATTTATAATATTAACAAAAAAAAAAAACATTTCACTAATTAGTCATAATAAAACAAGCATAATCCATACATTAGTTACTCCTCCCATAAACACTCAACTAATTCCTAGGGAATAAGCTTCTCATCCCTCATACAATCAATCCAATACAATATTGAATTCAATGTCTTAAACCTTTGACGAAAACCAAGCCTATCAACTTTATCTCTGCTCCCCAAAAGCTTGAAAGGGCACCTAAACAAAGCATCAAGAAACTCCCAATTAGCCAAATTCTCAATACTTGTTTGGACCAACCCATTCTCCATCACAATCTCCTCCCAAACATGTTGCTTCTCAGCCATAGCCCTAGAATACAAGAAATTCTCAACAACCATCTCTTGTGGGACATACACACCAAGCTTCTTGCCAATGATTGGCCACATCTCCTTCCAAGTGAAACCAAACCCATTAACTGAATTAAAAGCTTCTCCTCCTCCTCCTCCTCCATTTGTGAGATAAAGATCTTCATCACACTTTGTTGCTGCCCAAATGTGTTGATCAGCCACAAGCCTAGCATCTGAGCCATCAATGTAATTCTCCTCCCAACATTTCTTGGTCCCACCAAACACAAAAGGGAGATTCAAGTGCTTA
>JASCZI010211453.1:289399-330770 GCA_036250425.1 Stylosanthes scabra | reverse complement strand
TGTATTTATTTCTCGTTGTCTATCTTAATTCGATTGACTTTCAAACGTAGAAGTGTGTGATTTTACTTCTTTGTACGACTTCGAACTTATTTAATTTTTGTTCGTTTATCGTTTCGAATAATACTATTCGGACCTCATCGCTTTGCATTTTCGAAGAACTTAATCCTCGTATTGCTTACACGTTTTATCGAGCTTGAATAGTTTTATAGAGGTCGGACGGTAGGTCGTAGACGACTTTAAATGTTGTGACGAATGATACTTTTTATTCATGAAGTTGAATCATTACATCAATTGAAAATGTAAAGAACATAAAAAAAGGGATAAAACTACGTGGGAACGTAGCCCCACTATGATGTCTCGTTAAAACCCCCCTCGGGAAAACCCAATGGGATAAAACCACGAGATCGGGAAAAAGAGTACATTAAGGAGTGGGTTAATAGTAAAAGGCACGAAGGTTGTGACTGTGCCAAGTTCTCGGGAGCTCGTCACCATCCATTGTGGCTATTTTATGATACCCTTTTCCGAGTTTGTGCTTGACTTTGTAAGGTCCCTTCCAGTTGGCGGTCAGTTTGCCTTTTCCAGGGGTCGGGTTCCCCATCCTGGAAATATCTCGGAACCACTTTCTTGTTGTAACGGATCGCCATTCGTTCCTTTAGGGCTTCTTCTTTTATCCGAGCTTTCTCTCGGACTTCTGGTGAGAGGTCGAGCTCCTCTCTTTGGGCCTTGCTATTGACTACCTCACTGAAGAAAGTGACTCTTGGGCTTTCTTCACTTATCTCTATTGGGATCATTGCTTCCAGCCCATAGGTCAGCTTGTATGGGGATTCTCCTGTGGTGGATTGGGGAGTGGTTCTGTATGCCCATAGCACGTGAGGGAGTTCTTCTGCCCATCTTCCCTTGGCCGAGTCCAATCTCCTTTTGAGACCTCGGATGATTACTTTATTGGCCGCCTCTGCCTGGCCGTTGGCCTGGGGGTGTTACACCGAGGTGAATTTGTGATTAATCCTCATCACGGAAACTAGCTTTCTGAAGCCGGAGTCTGTGAACTGTGTACCATTATCAGTGGTTATGGAATGTGAAATTCCAAACCTTGATATTATATTCTTCCATAAAAACTTCTAGCTCTGTTTTGCTGAGATCGAGGCCAGAGGCTCGGCCTCGATCCACTTGGTGAAGTAGTCTATTCCGACTATGAGGTATTTGACTGGGGGAATGGCCCGGTGCCTGGGGGAGTGGCCCGAGTAGATCCATTCCCCATTTGGAGAACGGCCAAGGGGAGGTTACACTGATTAGCTCCTCGGGCGGTGCTACATGGAAATTGGCATGCATTTGACATGGATGGCACTTCTTGACGAACTCTATTGCGTCTGCCTCCATCGTTGGCCAGTAGAAACCAGCTCTTAAAATTTTCTTTGCCAAAGATTTTCCCCCGAGGTGATTGCCACATATTCCTCCGTGGACTTCATCAAGGACTTCCTGACACTTATCCATCGGGACGCATTTCAACAAGGGGGTGGAGATCCCTTTCTTGTATAGCTTGTCATGAACTAGTGTATTGTGCTTCTCGGACAAGTCTTCTAGCTCTCTTTCTATCCTCCGGCAGCTCGTCAAATCGGAGGTAGTTGAGGATGGGATCAATCCATCCGAGGTCATGACCTGTGATGTCTAGAATCTCCTTCTCCGACCTCCTAAAAGAAGGCTCGTAGAATACTTCTTGGATTAAGCTCCTATTGTTCCCACCAGGTTTTGTACTGGCCAGCTTGGATAACGCGTTAGCTCTACTATTGTCTTCTCTTTTTATGTGTCGGATCTCCGCCTGTGGGAAGTTGGACAACAGTCTTTTGGTCTCCTCCAAATAGCACTTCATGATTAGGTCTTTGACCTGATATTCCCCCGCTATTTGGGAGGTGACGACTTGTGAGTCACTATGGATCGTGACTCTCCTTGCTCCCGCTTCCTTTGCTAGCCTTAAACCTGCTATCAAGGCCTCATATTCTGCTTGATTATTTGAGGCTTTGAAGTCGAATTGCAGGGGGAGTTCTAGGCTGACGTCGTCTGGTCCGACCAGTATAACCCCGGTTCTGCTACCATTTTGATTTGAGGAGCCGTCGACATACAGACTCCATGCATCGGTGTCCTTTGCTGCACAGTCGTCAGCGAGCTCTGGGACGAAGTCGGCGAGGCTCTGGGCTTTTATTGTTGTCCGGGGTTCATACAAGATGTCGTACTCGGAAAGCTCGACCGCGCACTTCAGCATCCTCCCGGCCAAGTCCGACTTGATCAAAATGCTTTTGATTGGTTGATTCGTCCGTACCTTAATGGTGTGACTTTGGAAGTAGGGTCGGAGTCTTCTAGCTGAGATTACTAGGGCGTAAGCCAACTTCTCTATCCTCTGGTAGTTGAGCTCGGGTCCCTGCAGTACCTTGCTGGTGAAGTAGAGGGGATGCTGTCCGAGTTCATCTTCTCGGATGGGTGCCGAGGCGACCGCTCTTTCAGCTACTGACAAGTACAAGATCAGACACTCCCCATTCCTAGGTCTGGACAGTATTGGGGGACTCGCTAGGTAGCTCTTGAATTCTTGGAAGGCCTTCTCGCACTCTTCATTCCAGGCTTAGTTTGCACCCTTTCTTAGCACTGAGAAAAGGGAAGAGCTTTTAGAGCAGAACCGGAAAGGAAGCGAGACAAAGTGGCTAACCGACCATTTAATTGTTGGACCTCTTTTAGAGAGGTCGGACTCTTCATCGCCTGTATGGCTGCACATTTCTCGGGGTTCGCTTCTATTCCCCTCTGTGTGAGTATGAAGCCGAGGAACTTGCCGGTTTCCATTGCGAATGCACATTTTGTTGGGTTGAGACGTATGCCGTGTTCCCGGATTGTGGAGAATACCTTGGTTAATCCTCCTATCAAATCTTCCTCTGCCTTGGCTTTCACAAGCATGTCATCCACATAGACTTCCATTAAGTCTCCGATATGTGGCTTGAAGACCTTGTTCATGAGTCTTTGGTAGGTAGCCCCAGCATTCTTTAGCCCGAAGGGCATGACCACATAGCAGTAGTTCGCTTTAGCGGTTATGAAGGCGGTTTTCTCCGCGTCTGGGGCGTACATAGGGATTTGATTATATCCCGAGTATGGGTCCATAATGGATAAGTACTTGAAACCGGACGTTGAATCCACCAGAGCGTCAATGCTGGGGAGTTGGTAAGGATCCTTTGGGCATGCTTTGTTTAGGTCCGTGTAGTCCACGCACATCCTCCATTTGCCATTTTGCTTTTTTACGAGGACTACATTTGCCAGCCAGGTCGGGTAGGTGACCTCTCGGATAAATCCGGCTTCTAACAGGGCATTTACTTGCTCTTCTATGGCTTGTGTTCTTTCTTCTCCTTGTTTCCTTCTTCTCTGCTGTACAGGTCGGGAGCTTGTGCGGATGGACAGCTGGTGGGACATGAGTTCTGGGGAGATGCCCGGCATGTCGGACGCTTTCCAGGCGAACAGGTCGGAGTTCTTTCTTAGCAGCTCGGTGAGACTCTGTTTTAGTTCTTCAGGGATATGTCCCCCTATGTTAGTGACCTTATCTTCCTCCTTCCCGATCCGTACTTGTTCCAATTCTCCTTGTGGCTCTGGTCGGGGGTTTTCTTTAGACTGTGGCTTCTCGAGTTCTATCACATAACTCTTGTCCGAGAGGATCTTGACTTTCCTGTCAACTTGTGTGTTATAGCACTTTCTCCCTGCTAATTGGTCTCCTTTCAAAGTGGCTATTCCTCCGTTGGTGGGAAACTTGAGGCATAAATGAGGAGTGGAGACCACGGCCCATAGCCGGTTGAGGGTTCCCCTTCCGATCAGTGCGTTGTAAGCTGAGGAGACGTCAACTACAATGTAGTCGATTTTCAAGGTAGTGCAGCACGGCTCCTCACCGAAGGTGGTGTAGAGGCTTACGTACCCTAGAGGCTGAACAGGTATGTCTCCGAGTCCAAACAACATTTCATTGTATGCCCGAAGTTCCTGGGACCCTAGCCCCAGCTTATCAAAGGCCGTCTTGAAGAGGATATCGGTGGAACTTCCTTGGTCCACCAGCGCTCTGTGGACATGAACATTAGCCATCTTAATTGTAACGACAACTGGGTCGTCCTGCCCCGAGATGATTCCTTTGGTGTCTTCATCTGTGAAGGTGATTGAGGGGGTGCTACTCCGCTCTTGAGTGGTTGGGTTCTTCTGCAAACTATAGAATCGTTTCGGGTGCCTTTTCCGGGAGCTCTTGGATGGTCCTCCAGAAGCGAATCCTCCTGAGATCGTATACATGTGTCTCGCCTCGCTCCGAGTAGTGTTGTTTTCCTGAGGTCCGTCGTCCGACCTCTTGTTATTAGACCTGTCTCCTCGGCGATTATCACGCCTCGTGGGTCCTTCCGACTTGATGAACTATCCAGTTTTCCTTCTCTTGCTAATGTTTCCACCACGTTTTTCAGATCATAACAGTCATTTGTGTGGTGGCCATAGACTCTGTGATACTCGCAGTACTCATCCTTGTTACCTGCCTTCCGACTTCTGATCTGTCTAGGGGTTGGTAGCTTCTCTACATTGCATATTTCACGATACACCTCCACCAGAGAAACTTTGAGTGGCGTGTATGAGTGGTATTTTCGAGCTTGACTCGAGTATTCCTCCTCCCCTCTCTTCTTGTATTTTTCCTTTCCGAGCTCTTCTCTGCCCCTTTTGTTGTTCCTTTCTCGTTCTCTGCTGGCGGGCTTTCTGAGCTGTGATGCCTCCTCCAAGTTAATGTATTTCTCAGCTCTTTCCTGGACCTCTGGTAAGGAGGTCAGGTGCCTCTTTGAGATTGACTGTGAGAAGGGTCCCTCACGCAAGCCGTTGATCAATCCCATGACGGCTGCTTCGGTTGGGAGCTATTGGATTTCCAAACAAGCTTTGTTGAACCTTTCCATGTATGTTCTTAACGATTCGCCTTCCTTTTGCTTGACTCCGAGTAGGCTCGGAGCGTGTTTGACCTTCTCCTTTTGAATTGAGAATTGGGTAAGGAACTTCTTGGCTAGTTCTTCAAAGCTCGTGATGGACCTCGGCGGCAGGGAATCAAACCAGATTTGCGCCACCTTGGTTAATGTTGTTGGGAAAGCTTTGCACCTAGTTGCATCTGAGGCGCCTGCTAGGTACATATGATATCGGAAGTTGCTGAGGTGGTAGTAGGGGTCGGATGTGCCGTCATACAAAACCATATCTGGATTCTTGAAGTTCTTGGGGACTTCTGCTTTCATGATCTCTTCAGAAAATGGGTCTCCGGGGTGCAGGTCGGAATATTGATATTCCCGTCGTACCCATTTCTGCTTCAATCCTTCTTCCAACTTCTTGATCTTTTCTTCAGCTTCTCTTCTCCAACGTAACTCATCATGTAGCTTCCTTTCTACCTCACGTTGTTGCGCCAGTTCTTGTTCCAAATGGTCAAGGCGTCCGTTGTGCCCATTAACCAAACCCATAAACTCATAGTGAGTTGGTTTGGAGTGGGGCTCCGCCGAGCGTTGTGGGGGTGGGCGCAACTTCCTTGGGGAAGGTTGCTTTCCTGAGGCCCCATAGCCCCTACTTCTGGAGTTGTTTTGGGATTCTGAATCTGAAGCTATATGTCTATCTTCTTGGTGATCCGCCATTTGTCAAGACTCGTGAGAACAGTTCCTTGGCAACGGCGCCAATGTTCCGGGGTGAATGCAGAACCAAATGAGTCCAGTCCGCTCCAAGCTTGGGCTGTTCCAATGAGTCCAATTGATGAATCTCCAATGAAACAGGCGGGGAGGGGGGGGGGAAACCTGCAAAACACTCCGACGCTCAAGTGAGACAGAGTTCAAGCAGAGTTCAAGTATAGTAGAGTAATGTGTTCGATGATCAAACCTGTGTGAATAGGGGGTATTTATAGGCACAAGTATACCTGTAGTGGTGAAGGTGGGGAGTACGTGGCCTAAGGTTTCGGAGTCGTGCATGGGAGCACGTCTCTATTCTGTCGCAAAGGAGAGATCGTGCCTCCTCTTATCCTTGCCGTGCACGCCAGATCGGGTCGTGGTTCTCAGGCCGGGTTGGGTCAGGCTTCTCTTTTGGCAGGCGGATCTAGACGCCTCTTGTGCCTGTTGAAGGAATCGGCCCAACGTCGTTGGCTGTCCATATAGGCCTGTCCATGATACAAGTCGGAGGTATCCGACTTATCTGTACAAGTTGGATGCCTTGGTGACCTGTGTGGAGAATATGGGTCTGGCCCATGTTCTTGCATTCACTGGAGTGTTGGACCCTTCGCTATTGGGCCGAGTGCGAATCCCTCCTTTAGGCTTAGTAAAAACAGATATGAACAGAAAGGCAACAATTATTTTAAATAAGTAGAGGTGGGGCAGTGGGGGGAAGGGGGGAGATCAATGAAATGAAATCCAACAAATGCTTTTAGAATTTAAACTCGTTGTTGCTAGCCAATTAGCGTTCCTATTCCTCTCTAAAGCATGCATTTTAACCTTTAACAATGTTCTAACTTTCTTCTAGCTCATAGATATATTTTTTCAAAGAAAAAAAAATCCAAACTAATTTTTTTACTTTTTAAAAATCTTGAATTATATTCTTATTTTTATTGAGGTTTGGCCCATATTATAATTTATAAAAAGTAGCATATATTAATAAAAAAGATAATAATATAATATTAATATTTGATGCAATAGTATAACTTAAATTGTGTTAGAAGAGTTTACAACTTAAAAACAACAAATTAATCATCCAATCTATTTTTAAACTACAAGAATATCTTTATCTAAATTGAATTACTTTTTATTTTGAGTATTATTTTAATAAAGAAAACAAGTTAGGTTTGGTCTCTTTCCTCAACCAATAATAAAGAAGAACAAGAGGCATACAAAAAACAAACGAATAATATGATGAAATGACAGCACTACCCACCAACATCTCCAAATTGGTACCACATTATGGGAGATTCTACCATGCTGATAGCTGGGGTGTCTTCCAATGCTGACATCGACGTGTAAGTCACATATTGGCTAGTTGGTAAGGGATGGAACGCAGAGGTTTGTGGACCCCACACCCACCAGCAGAACGTGACAGAGTTGTGGCAGATGTAATTCCTTCATAGTTTTTTTTTTTTTTTTGGTATTTTAATTCCTTCATAGTTAACTGGTGTTAAAGTATAATTAAATAATATGATTTTTATTGGCGGGCCGTGATAAATGATGGGCCTTGTTTGTTTAGGTGAGATTGGGTTCTGGTTGTAAGCCGGAAGCATTGGGATAGGCTCATTTTTTTAGGGGCTTGATATTAGTTTTAAATTTATTTTTTCCTTTAGAAAGGTCACGAGGGAAATATATTGCGTAAAAGGATTATGCAGGTTACCAAGAGAGATTATGGAGCTAATAAATAGAATTGTGGTGTTGTATACCAAAAAAAAAAAAAAAGAATTGTGGTGCTAGACTGCTAGGTGGTTATAAATTAGTAACATACCCTTACTCAAACATTTATTTTATTTTAAAGTTTATTAATCTATAGAAATAAATTTAAATTTTTTTTAAAGAAGATATGTATAACATTATCTCGTTTTTAATATCAACAAAATATATAACAAAAGAAAAAATGTAAATTTTTAATGTATTTATATTCAACAATTCTATTTATATATTAAAATTAGCCACCAAAATCAGTCACAAGTGTATAATATGCAATGAAATATAAAATATATACTTAAAAATGAATTAAACTACACATGCATTTTATATTTTATTACGTGTTATACACTTATGATTGATTTAGTGGCTGATTTTAATGTACATCTAGATTGCTATTTATATTTGAAAATATAGAATTATTTCTTTATATAAAGAATCCTAAAAGTTCGTGTTTCAATTGAGAAAAAATTAATAATATCTTACGAGTGTAGTGAAATAAAGTTAAATTTAATTTGTTAGGTTAACTTGATGAAAAACTGTTTATTTTAGTGTTATTTATTTATTATACAGAGTAAGGTGATTATGTGAAGGTAATAATTTGTGCCACATATTAAGGAAGAATAATTCTATTTGTAAATTAATTTTAGCCATTAATTTTAGCCATCGTTATATGGTATATGTGACAATTCAAATCAATTCCATAATAAATCATTCACGCGCCTACTCACTTTGCACCTGCACCTCCGCTCTTTTATCCCTTTATGATTCCTTCAATTTAATGTCTTCTCCTTAACACTCAAACCTCTTCCTCTACTCTATTTCTTCAATCACCATCACATTCTTTCCCTGTATGTTTCCTGTTTTAATTTTTTATTTTTAAAAATCTTAAAAACTGCATTTTAATTTTTCTAATTGCTAATTATTCTATGTTTAAATATTTGATCATTATAACACAACAATTTGATTATCCATGTTCAAATAAAATATTTAATTAGTATAATTTTATAGTTTGATTATCTATATTTTAAGTGTTTGATTATTTATATTTAAATATTTTGTTATAACTAACCGTTTGATTATTATAATTTTATAATTTGATTATTATGTTTAAGCATTTGATTAGCATAACATTGCAGTTTGATTATTCATATTTAAGTGTTTGATTATTATAATTTAATAGTTTAATTATTTATATTTAAATATTTTATTATAGCTCTATAGTTTGATTATTTATATTTAAATACTTTATTATAACTCAGTGATTTGATTATTATATTCAATTATTATAATTTTACAGTTTGATTATCTATGGTTAAGTGTTTAATTGATATAATTTAATAATTTAATTATTCATATTTCAAGTGTATCAAATTAAAAAAATTATAAGAGGTTATAACCAGTTAACCACAATAATTTTATTTTAAAAAAACTTATATATTTGTTAAAAAGATAACAAATTTCACATGGAATAGTGAAAAACAAAGAAAAATTAACTTACCCAAAGATATTATATTTACTGGATTAGCCAATAAGAATACTGATAATCATCATCAATAAAGAGAACCTAATAATTACCATTAACAGAGATAATGAACAAGAATACATAAACGTAATTCCACCTTAAGCTTAGCTTCAATGCTATTCACCTTGTATGCAATACTTCAATATAGTTTCTTTTTTTCTTAATTCTAAATCTTGTTGACCAGCTTTATGGTCCACCATCGTTGAGAGTGTTAGTAGCTCTCATGTTGACACTATTACTAGATTAGAACAAAAAGGAGGAGGGGCGGCGAATCAAATCTGAAGGAGAAGAAGGAGCGCCGCGGAGCAAGGAGTAGGGCTGTGCATGAAGTCGGGTGAAATCGGGTCTCCCCTAATTCAGACCCGGCCCAAAAAATACCTTGGGTCTATTTTAGACCCAGACCCGGCCCTAGATCCGATGAAATCTAGCTATCTTTGGGCCGGGTGAAACCGGGTAAAAATCGGGTGAAAATCGAGTCTTGCACCATCAAAATTCAAGAAAAAAAATATTAATGGCATGTTAAGTGTTAACATCCATAATATTTCAATCCACATGCAAATAAAATAAAATAAAGTTACATGCAAATAATCCTTAAAATAGCATAATCCAAGACATAAAATATAAAGACAAAATTAAAACAAAACAACCAGTCCAATACTCCAATACTACAATAGATATTTAGATAAAAGCATTCCAACATCATGGCTGTGAACTTGCTCCTTGTTGGGTGGAGGAGTCATCCAAACAACCTACAAAAACACACAGAATTACTAATTTTCATGTGAAAGAGAATTAATTATATAACAAATAAGAAAGATATCACAAATTATGAACATACCATGTACAATCTTGTGACTACTATCAAATTGGTCAAATTCTTGGTCTCCAACTCCACTTTTAAAAGGACATAACCAACTTTGAGAGCATATCAAAGCTTCAGCCATTTCCGGTGACAAAGAACTACGAAACACATCAAGCACACGCCCACTCGTGCTAAAACATGACTCAGATGCAACAGTTGAAAATGGAATACCCAAGACGTCACGAGCTATAACAGAAAGGACCTTGTATTTTGAAGCATTCAATTTTCACCAATATAATATATCAAAATCCTCAACTTCTAATGTATCCTCTGCCAAATATCTCTCCACATCAGACATGCTATCTGCATTAGCCTTTTCTCTTTTTTGTTTTTTCCACATATTAACTCTACTTTCAGAGACACCCTTCGCACCAGTTGACAGACTAGCATTATCATTCAAGATATTTTTAGAAAAATCCCCATCATCCTCCCTCTCTCTATCAACTACAACCTCATTTACATAAAACTTGTATAAAGTGTCCAAAGTGAGTTTAACAGAAGCAGTCATTCTAGTGGACACTTCTTTATCATATACATCCTCCAAACAAAAAGAGAGATAATCAAGCTTGTAACGAGGATCCAATATAACAGCAACTAGTAGCAATGGATTAAACTTATCAACTGGTCCCCAATATTTATCATACTTATTCTTCATAGAACATGCCATGGAACCCAACAATTCAGATTGATTAAAACTCCAAGATGTTAATTGAGATTGTATTGATGCAATCTCATGAAAACATTTATGCGAAGTAACATGCAAAGATGATGAGAAAGACAAAGTTATCTCATAGAAGACTCTCAAAAACTGAATGAACAATCTAGCATGTTGCCAATCAATTGGAGCAGGTGGACCGACTTTCTTTTTTCCCCCACCATCCTCCCCACCAAACCATCTAAGGTAATCAGGTTCTAAATCAAGAAGTCTATCAAAAGCTTTTTCAAATTTTTCAGCACGTTGCAACATTAGATACGTGGAATTCCACCTAGTTGGGACATCCAAGCAAACATGACTTTTAGATTCAATTAATTCAGCCTCAATGCATTCTTTAAATTTTTTAGTCCTTTGGGGAGAAGATCGAACATACCTTACGACGTTTCTAATACTTTCAATGGAAGTATGTTGTTCTTTAATGCCTTCGTTTACTATCAAGTTGAGGACATGAACACAGCATCTCACTTGCATATATTTTCCTCCACACACCAATCCACCCCTTGTATATAATTTCCTCTGAATGTAAGCAATAGCCAAATCGTTCGAGCTTGCATTATCTACTGTGATAGTAAATACTTTTTCAATTCCCCACTCTCTCAAGCATTTCTCAATTTCTCTTCCCACTGTTTCACCCTTATGATTCTCAATCTGACAGAAATTTATAACTCTCCTTTGCAGCTTCCATTCATCATCAATGAAGTGTGCAGTTAAGCTCATATATCCCAAATTTTGGTTGGATGTCCAGCAATCTGTTGTCAAGCAAACTCGAACACATGACTTCACCAGCCACTCTTTAAGCTTTTTCTTTTCTTCCAGATAAAGTTGATAGCAATCTCTTGAGACTGTGAACCTAGATGGCACAGGAAATCTTGGCTCAAATTTTTTCATCATTCTGCGAAACCCGATTCCTTCGACAACTCTGAATGGCATCTCATCAAGTACAACAAACTCAGCCACTGTTTTTTTATATTCTTCAAAGTTATACCCCTTAGAGACCTTTATAGGTTCCCCTTCTTCACCAGCCTTGGGCATAAAGCTATGAAGTGTTCCTTTTTTCCCTCCTTTTGTAAATATCCACGGATGAGCACCTTTCAAATGCTTATTCATAGAATTCGTGCCGTGTTTAGTAGGATGGCAACCATACTTTTTAGGACAATGATGACACTTAGCCAAGTGCTTTCCACCATTCTCAGCCAATGGAAGTACAGTAAAATGTGACCAAACATAAGAAGTCTTCCCTTTACGAATAGTTTCTTTATCATCAATGTTTGCATCCCTGTTTTCTTCATTAATTTGTGTTGCAGCAGTGGTAGCGGTAGGAGCGGTGGCAGCGGTAGCAGCGGTGGCAGCATCAATTTCTATATCCGTTGCCATGTTTTTCTTACTATCTTGTGGAGGAATACAATCTCCTCCTCCCATTTAGATCTGAAGAAAATTGAACCAAAAATTTAGTCATTTGTGTTAATTTAATTTAAACAAGCTACACTATAACCAAAAATTTCCCAGAAGGAACCACAACACAAGAACACACTAATCTTCTCCTTTTACTATTAGAAGCAATGTTATAAGCAAAAACTCAACTTAAAATTAATAGAAAAAGACCCCAAGTGACTATCTCTGTAAAATTCTAGAAAACAAATAAGTGAACAATAGTTAATGATTGTATCATTTTTCAAGTAATTAACAAGCATTTGAATTTAAGATCATAGTCCAGTATGCAGTGATTTATAGAGTTAAGAGCTACATGCAGTTTTTCTTTCTTTCTTTCTTTCTATTTCTTTTCTCATTTACGTGTAGAAAATGCAAGAGGAAAAACAATGATAGTAATGTGAATGCAAAAAGAAAAGATGACATTATTGTTGTGTTTTTTTTCAATCGGTTTAAAAATTACAAAATTCCAAAGTGGGTGTGAGACACAATCTCAAAAGTACTCAAAATCATAACAACAAACTCAAACCCCCAACAGTAAAAAGTACTCAAAATTAACAAGTTGACAAAATTAACATGTTCAAAAGCTATTGACATATTCAAGCTTTACATATTAGAACTAAATTACTCATAAGAACCAGACAATTTCAATTCACAAAATTAAACAAAAAAACAACACAAGAAAGAAGTATATTGGAGTTTTGAAAGCTGAAGACTTGTCTAAAAAATCAAGTAGAAGTCAAGTACTGAAGACTGAATTCACCAAGAAGCAGCAGGTTGGAGATGCGCCTGCAGAGATGCAGAAGGTGAGTAGAAGAAGCACAGAGTAGGCGAAGGCGAGTAGCACTGCAGCAGATGCAGAGACGCTGCGGCGTGCCCTAGCTTCGTGAAGAAGAAGTGCGTCTCTTCTCTCTCTATTTCTCTACTGACTAGTGCCCTACTGACTACTGTTAACTACTCAAGGACCCATTCATCAATCAATATTGGGCTGAAAGTTGGAGCCTGGATGTTATAATTTGGACATTGGAAATTTGGAATTGGGCTCACATTAACATATTATATTTCATAACTCATCATCCAGTGTAAGACAGTAACAAAAAAATTTCAATTTCTTACATAATTATATTATATATTACATATTTTATGAAATTAATAAATATCACCGGGCCACCGGGCCGGGCCCGGGTGACCCGAGGCTTGGCCCAGACCCGATTTTCATAGCATTACCGGGTTAACTTCATTTTTTTGGGCCGAAACCGGACCAATATGAAATCGGGCCAAAATGGCCCAAATTTCATCAGGCCCCGGGCCGGGTCTTCGGGCCGGACCGGGCCATGCACAGCCCTAGCAAGGAGCAATGATGTGAGGTGAAGAAGAGCAAGGCTTAGCATGGCACAATAAGGTGGAGCAAGATGCAAAGAGAAGAGTAAGGGCAATGGTGAAGCAAGGAAAGAGGAGCAATGAGTGAAATGGGTGAGAGAAGAAGAAAGAAAGAAGGCGCGAGGGATGCTTGAGTTTTGTGAGAGTAAAATTGTTATTTTTAGTTTTTATATTTTGTATTTGTATATTGTATAAAAATACAGTAGTTGAAATAGTGGTTGAAAATGGTGTGCATGTAGCATATCTCATTAAGGAATTGTAGTTGGCCTTTTCGTTTTTTAAAAAACTTTGGGTGGAGTAATATGGCCTCTTATATATATATATATATATATATTTTTTTTGGTATTATAGCCTCTTATATTTTATTTGCCTTGGGTTGAAATTGAGAAATATACATTTGTCACCTGCTTAATGAAATATTGCCCCCTAGCCCACAAAATAGCCAGCCCAGATTAAACAGGCCCAAACTATTAGCAAATTATCATCTCTATAATTACATCCCTAATAATAACCGTAATGATACATCAAAACCCGTCGAGCACAGATCCCGCTGCACAGTACTTTAGTCTTTTCAGCATCTTTCATTCCTTCTCCACGCGTCACACTCAGCCATTGCCACCTTATTGTCAGCATGGGAAGACAACCAAGCTATCAGCATGGTAGAATTTCCTCCAAATTATTAATAGCCTTTTGGAATTTGTGGTTGTTGCAATCAAAATTCCATCGTTTCTAGACACCAATAAAAATTCCATTGTTTCTTGATTTCTTTAGAATAAGAAGAAAAAAAACTTCTTAATTGCTTCATTAAAAAAATAATAGTGAATGCAATTGTTTTAAAAACCTCATGTTATATTTTCACCTAACTAATGAATAAAGAGAAAGTTTTGAGAGCCAACGTTAGAGAGTCCATAAGTGTAATTAAGGAAATAGTGGGTGGTAAAAGAGAAAAGAAGGACAAAGCTTATTGGCCACCTATTGGCGAATAAACCATGAGCTCCCTAAACTTTCTCTTTAATATAATATCCTATATACGAAATCCACGTAAAAACTATAAGGATATACTTAATCTTAGTTAAAAATTTAATATAATAAAGAGTATTTTATCAATTATCTAATATTTATTTTTATCAACTATCCATTTGTTTCTAAACTAATTTAAACCAAAACAATTTCAATCGTTGTTAAAAAATTATTGTTAGACATTATATATAGTCATTTATATGGTGAATGCTATAATGATAATTTAAAAAGTGTCTTTATATTAAGATTTTTTATTTTAATCATTGAATTATAAATTGAATAATTAGATTTTAGTATGTATAAAAGCGTTACTTATTTAAAAGTGTTGCTATTCTTTTTAAAAGTATAATTTTAAAGGCTAAATTTTCATATAAAAATGATTTTTACATTCATATTAGTATTTGCCCATTAATATTTATAGATTTATATTCTGCCCATACTAATATGTTAGACCTTCTAAGGCACCTAGTTATTGTGCATGATAATTTTAACAAAGATTAAGTATATCTTTATTTTAATGTGATACTTTTTAATATATTTTTATTTTTAATAATTAATACTCTTTAATTAATATTTCAATCTCGATAATACAATACTATAACTAATTAATTAACCACATGATAACAACAACCAAATAATATATTATGACTTTGTAGGTGATTACTACTTTGTTGTCTTGTCTCTCTCAATATAATCCGCACAAGGTAGGCACATATTTAGTTTTTCTCTTCTTTCATAATTTATTCTTAGTCTATAACGAATTTGATTTGGGTGTTTGTAAATTGTTTCATATTTGTTTTTGGTAATATATGTACGGACTTGCCACATAAAAAATTTTTTAGGACAAAAATGCATTGAGTTTTAAAATAAGGCAATTAAATAATATAATAATGTTATTTATATATATTTTTCCTAAACATTAATTTTACATTCATATAAAAGTATGATTATTATAGATACTACAAAAAAATAAAATATAGTTAACACATCAAAATATATTTTATATTAACTAACCAATAAAAATTCAGTCAATATCAGCCAACAACTTAAATTTGATATTCTATTTTTTTATATTTCGGATGTTCTGTTTCTAAAAAGTATAAAGTTGACTGATGTTGTTTAGGTTTCGGATGTTCTATAACTTTAATTGTGAATGTTCTATAAACAGTAGTTTTAGATGTTCTATTTTTTTTAGCTGATTTATAAGTTATAAAATTATTGGTTATTTATACTTTTCTTTCATATATGAGTATCAATTTAGTTTCTACTAAAAATATATGCGAATAGCGAAACTGCAAATAATATCTTACTTCAATTATTTTATTTGAGTAATTTAACCTTTCCATGACCTGAGTGTAAAATAAAATAAGAAGAGCTTTTTTTTTTAATGATTTAGAATGATAATTCATCCTCTTAAGTTATAAAAACCTTTTTTTTTGAATTTTTTACCATTTTTTTTACATTTAAAAAAAATAATATTTATGTTAAAATTTTTTACTTTTTTTAAGTATTAAAAAGATAAATTCAAACTGCCTATCACAATTTTTTTTTCTAAGAATTACTACTAGTATTTAACATTTACTATTCTTACTATTTATTTTTCTATTTTGTTTTTTTTAATAATAGCATACCAATTATTTTTTTTGGTTTCAAAGCTCAGGATTCTTTAGTCATCCAAAAAAACCCGGATTCTTTCTCTCTCTGCCTCTCCAACTCCACCATTGACATCAATTAACCGTTTCTTCATCAAAATCTCAGCTTTCTCTTTCAACCCTTTCGGCTTCCTCTAAAACCTTCTTCCTCCTTTCGTTTCTCACCAGATCCGTTTTTCTCCCATGAAGAACACGAGGAGGAGGAAGAAGAAATCTTCGCCGAAGAACCTCGATGAGAAGAAAAAGCATCCTCCCCAATCCGAACAAGAGGAACAACCACAGCAAGAACCAGGGGAGAACAAGATCACCGTTTTGGATGATCTCGTCAACTCCTTTAATTTATCATCCATGGAGGAAGAGGATCCCGAAAAGGATTCGGAGATATCAAGGAATAAGGGTTTGATGTATGAACCTTCTCTAGTGTGTTCTTCGTCAGCTTTGTCTTCGTCCTCCGGTGGAATTGGTGGTTCCGATTTGGGTTCAACTTCAGGTTCCTCTGATGGTTTTGTGGATGTAGGTTATGGTGAAGATATGGGAAGCTTCAAAGGGAACAGTAGACAGAAGAAGAAGGTGATTGCGGCGACTGGAACGGTTTCAACGGTTATAGGGAAGGAATATGTGAGGAGGAACAAGAATAAGAATAAAGGGTTTGAGAATAATGGTGTTGTTGATAAGGACAAGGCAGAACAGTTCCTTTGTTCAATGCTTGGAGATGATTCTGACCTTAACTTGGGTGTTGTTAGGGATGTTCTTTGTAAGTACATTGGTTCATTTTATTGTGATTTTTAATTATGAGCTTATTTATATATTTGATTTTTTAGTTAAGATACTAGGATGATGCATTGATTTGATCTGTTTGTTAGTTAGGGGGTTTTGGTGGAGAGAGGAACATATGGTTAGCTTTTCCGGAATTTCGCAAACTAATAAATTCAACAAACTAATAATTCAACAATTTATTTTGCTATGGTCAAATCTTATTTATTACTGAACCGCTGGGTGACATTGAATGTTCCGAAACGAGCCAAAAGATTTTGTTTTCAGCCGCGGACGATTTAATAGCTATCTTTGTAGCTAGGTCTCTGCTTCTGTTGATGAAACATTCTAAATTTTGGTTTCAATATCGTAACTTTTAATTCTTATTTGTTGGGGTTACGTCGAATAATTTCTAAAGTTACGCATAAAATAAGATGCTGATTATTGTTTATGCTGTTCTAAATTTAATTCTTGACCTTGTAGCATTTTCCCCCTTGCAGGTCAATGTGGATATAATATAGAAAAGGTATGATGACAATCTGAAATTTAACTTCGTTTAAAATCCTTGTCGTTTGCTGTCTTTTTCATATCATACCCTGGTAATTACTGTATAGGCCGTCTTGGCAATGTCAAGTTTGGCGGTGTTTGGTCCATACAGTACCAGGGGATGTGAAGCAGAGGGAGCTGGCCCTCGCCCGGCGGGATAATAGACTAATAGGTGTTCTCAGAGGCGGCCTCTGAGGCTTCTAACAGGAGTTGGTAGCCCCCTAATGGTTAACTCCAGAAAGTCCCCTATGAAATAGGGGTATAGAACTAGGCCCCTTCATGGTATGTTGTGCACAAATGTAGCCCGCAACGGTTGTCCCTGATTATTTGACAATTTTTGTCTCCTAATTATCAATATGACGCTTGAGAGTTTCATTTTGAAAGGAGGGGGAGAGGGTTTCATCGACCCTGAAACGACTCTTCATCCTATGTTAGTTCTACCAAATTCGGGGTTGTAGAGGAACTAAAATTTAATATTACTTTATTTCTTATTCATATTAAAATGTTGACTTTTCCTATTATCTTAGATTAAGGGAGAATCTATATGAACATACAGATGCAATATTTCTATCTTAATTCTGTCCTTTTTATTGTTTATTCTTGGCAACGGATGTTGGAATGAGAGAAAAATATCCAGTTTCGATTGGTTATTTGGTTTAGCTGTTCATATTATATTTCTGATTTTATTCAATCAACGCATTTTAATGCACATGGATAGACTGAATTTGCAGTAACTTCTTTTGCATCTGTATAGTAATTTTCGGAGTGCTATATAAAATTTTATGCTTGTTTTGTATATTATTTACTGTTTAAATGATTTTCTAGGCATTGGATGTATTGCTTGATTTAACTGCATCCACGAATGAGCAATCGAGAAATGACAATGACAATGACAATATTTATGATATGAGGTTCCTTGTTGGCCAGAAGGACAATGTGAGTGGGTAGTATTCAACTTTATTTTCTCGAGTTATGGTTTTAAGAATATTGTTTTCTAAGTTGTTCACTGTGTGTGTCCTTCCTTACGCTACATTGTATTCATTCATTCATTGGCAAATTTTGTCACAGTTGATAGACAGGAGATCAGAGTGCACATCTCTTTCATCAGAAAGTGAAGCTTCTGATAATCTATGGTCTCTGGGATCTTTTAACCGGTAAATTATATTGATGTATTTATTTACAACTTATGGATTTATGTATTTATATTCGAATCTTCTTTCTCTCCTCCCATGCACTTCACCCAAAAGGAAACTCTTTGTTAAAGGATCTAAGGGTGCGTTTGTTTTTTTTGGGACTGGGACTGAGACTGGGGGACTGGGACTCAGTATCTTGTTTGTTGAATAGAGACCGGAACTAAAATTTCAGTCTCAGTACTTAAAATTTCAGTATTTTCAGTACCTCCAAATAGTGGGGACTGGGAGACTGGGACTGGGACTGAAACTTTAGTGATATTTCTATCCTAAAATACCCTTATTCAATCTATCAAATTCCAGGTTTCACCCTCTCCATCTCAGCACATTTCAACCATTGTCTCATCCCTGTTAACAAAAACACCACCACTCCTTCTTCAATTCTAAAACCTTCACCGCCACAACTATACCACCATCATCAACACAATTAACAAAGGTCAATAGAGCACGTCAGGCATTGACAAAACAAAAAAATTCAACAAAACTAAAAAACAATTTCATACCAATTGGCAAAACAAAGAAGCAATAACATTGGATTGAAGAAAATTTTAATAGAAAATTTCTCAAAAAATAGATTAAAATAAAAACAAAAGTTAAAGAGAGAAACTTTGGAAAGATTTTGTAGCAGAGACTTGAATCTCAACTCAAGCTGGAGAATGGAGTGCAATGGAGAAGAAGGGATGATGCAGTTTTTGAAATTGAGACGGAGAAGCCTCGCCTTTTGGACGATGAAGGAAGGCGGTGTTCTCTTCTTCGATGGTTGCTTCTTTTTACTGCAGGGATCAACTTGATTTCATCGAGAAGTCCCGATGGTGGCAAAGCTGCTATCCCGGCGCTGCAGCAACGGTGGATGTGCGAAGACGAAGTTGCTATCGCAACATGTGCGAAGGCGAAGCGTAGCAACACTGTGTTAGAGACGGGATGTAGAGCAGTGCATTGCGCCGTCAATGGGGCGCAGAGCGGTGCACTTGCACCGGCGACAAGGGTCGAAGAGTGGGGTTGGGGAGACATAGTTCTCATCTTCTCGGGACAGGGGAGGCCAAGAAAGGGATTAGGGTTTTTTTCTTCTATACAAAAATAAGGGGTGTTCTTGTCATTTAGCATATTTTAGTCTCCAAACTTTTATTTTTGTTAAATTTAAACCAAACACAATACATAAATCTAATTTAGTCTCAGTCTCCCAGTCTCAGTCTCAGTCTCCCAGTCTCAGTCCTGCTACCAAACGCAGCCTAACTGTCTTGGATGTAACAATTTTAACTGTTTTGGTCCTCATTGTGTTAACCTACCAATCTCTGCAGGAAAAGCCAAGAGTTATGGATGGTGTAATTAGAAATTAGAAATTGAATTTTGTCTATGAAATATGAATATGTTTTAGGGCAAAGTACAAATTTAATATTGATGCACTGTCAGTTTAAATTAGTTTTACACGTGCATCCAATTATGTAACGTCACATTAGCAAAGTTAACTAACTTTCACATTGATCACATGAGTGGTCATCCAAAAGAACTATGTAAAATGTCTTACGCTGCTAGTGCATTAAAATTAAAATCGGCAAAATACCTAGATTGCATTTTACATATATGTTTGCATACTTTAAGTTTCAACGAAGTACATCCATAGAAATCAATCGATATTCGTTGTGTTGAAATCCTCAGTGATGTGGGAATCAGTTAGAATCATCTTTGTCATTGTTCTATTCTATTCAAGCTAAGTGTGCCAAATGGTATTAAGCACAACACCTTGTATAATTGGATTAAACTGTTGCAAATTCCATCTTGAACCTGTACTATATACTATTAGCTCCAGCTTGGCTCCAAATGTAAAATGAGTTCTGGCCAGATACACTTGCTAAAATAAATTTAGACATATTTGTGCTTTTTGATTTCATAGAAATTACATTAATATAAATGAACTCCCTATTTGGAACCTAACTCCACTAGCATAGTTGTTTCTTGGATTTAGGAATTATGCGGACGTCCTCACTAGTTCTAAAGCTAATTCTCATATTAGCCCAGGATTTACGAAGTCAGAACTTCCTCAGAAGGTGTTGGAGTCGTTATTTAACATTCCCAAAAGCTCTGAACCTGAAAAAGGCACCATGAATTGGAGAAATGTAGTAAAGAAAATGCAGTCTTTGGGACCCGAGTTTGGTGTTTATCCACATGGTTCAGAAACTCAGCAACCTACTTTTGGTACTTACATGCCCAATTCGAAATACTTATGCTTGCATATATTGCCTCTTAAATAATATCCAGGGGTTTGTGCCTTTGTGGTTGCATTTCATTATTCAACTGTGTTGATCTCATCAACATTTAGTTCTCTTTTAGTTATGTCTCCTGTTTATTTAGTCTTGTGCATTATCTTTCTCAATGAATGCCTAAATTTAATAATTTTAATTATGCTGTCAAATCAAAATAAATAAATCATTTACTTTAATTCCTGCTATATAGCTAAAGGAGATGAATATCATGTGTTTAGAGAAGGTGCAAAGCAGCATTGGGATTCTGTGAAATCTTATTATCAGAAAGTAAGTTTTCAATCGGCCTCTTAGTTTGATTTATTTAAATTTTTGATCTCTGAAAGCCAGTTACTATTGAGGTTTGAGGGTGAAAACATGAAAGATGTTTTGACATTTTTTGCAGGCTTCAACAGCGTACACTAAAGGAAATCGATCATATGCTGCATATCTTTCTGACCAGGTTTGTTCTTTGGGAAGACGATGATTTCGTTTATGATAATGACACTAGTTTCATATGCAGTTTATGGGATGGTTGTTTAGAATTAGTTGTCTTTTCATCTTCTCATAGGCTATATCTTTCTTTATATAGCTTGAAGCTTGCTGCTAATTTTGGTCAATATTCAATAAGTTTAGAAGTTGTTTGGTTTTTGTTTTCATTTTCAGTCATTTCTGTTGCCAGTATTTTGTTAAGAAAAAAAAGGGTGAAAACACAAATTCAGAAAACAAGATTTTATTGTATTTACTGTTATCGTTTTTTCTTCTCAGCATCCTGAAAATGATAGCGGCAAAATGAAATTGAAATCTCCTAGGTTATATTCTTTCCCAACACCCATCCCCTTCCCCCTCTCCTAAATATTGACCTGACTTTCCTGAAAGGTTTCACTTGAATGTTTCATGTTGTTGCTTCCTTGTTTCCTTTGTATATTTCTTTTTCCGCTGTTTTGTGCCCTTAAAGTTATAAAGTACTTGCTTGCTCAATATGGGAATGATATTGATTTACTTATATTTTTGGGTACCCTTTCAATTAAAGGGATTTGAAACTCCTTACGTTGCCCAACTGCATCTAAACATGTGGTAACTAATTCTCAATCTTCAGTGAATTAACTTTTGCAACTAGAACGCTGTGACCTACATGAGAATATTTTTGCTCTTTCGGGGCTTCTAGACAAGGTAACCATCTCAATATATTCAATCAGCAGAAGGAAAAAGATAAACTTTAAGTTTAGCTAATATGTTGCCAACTTTCAATGGCAATAATTGTTATATATTGACATTCTAATTATTCTGAAAGGTTTAATCATATCCCGACATTCATTGACAAATGAAGTTTGGATGTTAAAATCACCAATATGTTACTTAAAATTGGTATAATATAATATATCAAACACCTAATTTGTATTTATACAAGGTCTAGGTGGTGTTTTGGTTGTGAAGCCTTTATTGAAGGTGCAATGAATGGGAAATTAGGGCTGTGATAGTGATGGTGTTATGGCTGGTGAGTGTTCTTGCTAAGATTGGCAAATTTAGGTTTGTGAATTTAGTCGAAATAGTTAAGGTTTTTTAAATTTTAGGCTATGGTTATGAAGAATTAGAGGCTAAATGAATATTCAGTGTTTGGGAAATAAGAATAATCAAATAGGTTTGATGTTTGGCAATGAGGACCTTTTTCTTGTTTCATTTTGTGATCCTGGAAAAGAATTGTTAAAATTTTATGTTATGGTGATTATATATAAATGTATTTGGCGACATAAGAAGGGCTTTAAATCCCTTAAATTGAAGGGATACCGAAGAAACTACCCTATTTTTTTTGTTCCTATAATTTTTCGTTTGGTTTTGCTCAATTAAAATTTGAAAGTTCTCTATTTTAGTCACTTTTGTTAGTTTGCTCCATTAAAATGCTGATGTGATGTGCCACATCAGCATTTTCATCACGTCATCATTTAACCTATCATGTTATGTCGGAGCAAACTAATCAGGGACTAAAATAGAGACCTTTTAAATTTTATAGGAACCAAAAACCAATTTGCGTCATTTCTTTAATGTTTTATGGTTTTGATAGAACATGGATTGCTGTATTGTGTTATGGTTTTTGTATAGACTACCTCTATCTTTCGGGGATCCTTTGGATGTGTTTATTAAGTATCTTAGGACAGAAGAGAAGCTACATAAATAGTAGATAGATACAACTCCCACTGTCCCCAATTTTTGTGAGTTAGGCAGTTTCTTAAAACAGACATTTTGCTTGTTTCTACGTTTGTCTCCTTTGACTAATATGTTTATATCCCCCATGGTTTCTGTATTTCTGTAAAACAATTACCAAATGGAGCCTTATTGTATGAATCACCTTATGATACAATGCTAACTATTTCTGCATCTCACTAGGGTAAAGAACAAACTAAATTAGCTCAGAAAGCAGATACTAAGGCAAGCCATGACATATTTATAGCTAGGTGGGTGGATTTCTGCAAATAGCGAATCCGTAAAGCATGCTTTTTCACGTTAGCCCTATATGTGTTCTTGCTTGTAATGAGCTATTGTTACTGATGTGCAGAAACAAGGGTATAGAGAATGTTATAACTATTGATTTGCATGGGCAGCACGTGAAACCGGCAATGAGAATGCTGAAACTTCACCTTCTGTTTGGATCATATGTTCCCTGTAAGCATTTTTCCAAGGACTAAAATGGCATGTTTTATTGAATTATATTTGCATTTGCATTGCATTTGTTTTCTTTACCTGATGGTTTTTTTAATTATTACTTGTTAAGCTGTACAAACACTAAGGGTTATCACTGGGTGTGGATCGCATGGTGTTGGAAAGTCGAAGCTGAAACAATCAGTATGTTTGTCCATCTGTTTCTATCCAATCTTTGATATATACTAAAACAAAGTTGTACATGGGTTATATTTGCAGTCTCAGTTGCAGCTTGCGAGAAACATGATTTTGGGTGTCTTTGTTTGAGCTTATTTAGACAGAGGTGTAATTTTAACAAAATCATTTTTCATGGAAGTGACTCATCTCTTCTTATACTAATTCGTCCCTGAAAGATATCGCATTATTCAAATTGGTCTTCGAAAGATTTTGTTAATCATATTGGTTCCTGGAAGAGGCAATTCTTAGTCAAATTGGTCATTTCGACCAATTAAATGACGTGTTACAAAATGATTGGTTAATAGATGACACGTCATCCAATCATTTCATGACACGTGGCATTTAAAGATGATGTGTCATCATCTGATTGGTAGAAGGACTCATTTGATTGAAGATGTTATCTTTCGGAGACTAATATGACTAATAAAATTTTTCAGGGACCAATTTGAATAATGCGATATCTTTCGGGGACCAATTTGAACATTATCCCACTAAGAATCTAAAACCCTATTTCATTTTTCTAAGTAAAAGATGAAATGATTGCCTTATGTTAAAAATGCTCTTTCTTTCTTTTTAAGGTAAAAAACCTTACTTCTTTCATCAAAATAACTTTAAACAAATGCACCCTCAAACTTGTATGCCCAAGTTCTGATTCTCAATTAAACCTTGAATTAAATTATCGTTATCTCTGCGGAAGCACAAAAACCACTATGCCTGGAGGCTGTTCTACCCCTTGTAGGCAATTGATGCCAAACCCACCTAAACTTTGTTTACTAATAAGGAAAAAAAAATCTCTTTGGAGGGACAAAAACTCTTTTTAAATTTGCTTGATACAGGTTGTAGACCTTTTACACAAGGAGAGAATGGAATGGTGTGAAGAGAACCGTGGAACTTTGTTGATTAAACTTAATGGTTGGCAAGAGTTTAGCTTTCTGGACACTGACAGTGATAGCGATAGCAATTAATTATCAGCATGGTTGCATAAGCTTGAAGCTTTAACCGCAGAGGCTTATGATCAACTTGTACTTTGTACCAGTACTAGGTAAGTTGTTGCATTGGCAGAACAAAATTAAGTAAATTAGAGATGTGACATTGACATGTACATTATTATTATTAGGTGCCCCATTGTTTGTGAGGGCATAGATTCTTGTTACATTTTAGTGTTATATGATCATGCAGGACATGTAGCTCTAAAATTCTTAGTTGTTTGAGCCAAAAATAGATTCCCAGAGTAGGCTAATGACCTCTCAAATGCTATCACAGCTGTACATATTAATGTGCAAAGATAATGTTTCATGTTTCTAGCCTCTAGGACAATTGTGCTATGGTATTATGGTTGCATTAAAAGATCAAATGCAATGTCTGTCGGTCGTTCTTCAAATTTATTTACTAATTTATGGTAGTTCATTGCGAAGGAAAAATCAATGCGATCAGAAGTATATAACCCAATCTAAATTTTTGCAATTTAAGATTGGATTGTTTATTCGGTTTTGAAAAACAATTTCCATGGAGGCCATTGCTACCATCAACTCAAAGCAATGAACAAAACCATCGGAATGCATAGATTAAATCCACAGATTTGCCAATACAGATCCAGTAAAAAACACATCAAAGAAAAGGAGCTGCACATTAAATCCCTAGGATTGAGGAACGCATTACACAGTAAATTTAGATTGCAGGAGGTGCAGGAAAAGATGAAGCGTCGAGCAGACAGCCACAAGGACAAGAGTAAGAAGGACAAGAGTTTTGAACCGGGCGATTTTGTTCTTCTGAAATTGCAACCTTACAGGCAGGGATCAATGGTAAATCACAACAACCTGAAGTTGAGTAAACGCTACTATGGGCCATTTAAAATTCTACGAGTGGGAGCAGTAGCATATAGACTGGATCTGCCGGAAGGAAGTGCTATTCATCCGGTATTTCATGTGTCTCTGCTGAAGGAATATAAGGGTGATACTTCTACATCACCAACAATTCAGCAACTTTCTTTGACCCTGCCATCTGAGCCACTACCAGCAGCCATTATTGATAGCAGGGTTCTTCAACTTGATGAGAATTCTAAGTACAGGTGTTAGTAGAGTGGCAAGGGAGCTCTCGTGAAGAGGCTACTTGGGTTAATTGGGAAGAGCTTTTCAGGATGTTTTCCCATGTTGACCTTGAGGACAAGGTCGTTTTCGCGTGAGTAGTTGATACGAGCCCAATATATCAGTAGAGTAATACTGGCCCAAGGGAGGAAATGGGAAATGAAGACACAAAGGTTGGGCCTAGTGGATCAGGTCCAGAACCAAGAGCTACAAGAGTAAGGAAGCAGCCAGTGTGGATGAAGGATTATGAGGTTTAATAGAGGTGTGCTGCAGAGAAGCAAAACCAAGTATGATAGCAGAGTTAGTTACATAACAGAATTGTGAATAAGGAATTAAATAGTGGAAAGAGCAGTGTAGAAAGCAGGTTGAGAATCATTTGGTAATTTGGAGTTTACCTCTACTCGAAAGGGGATTTTCTGTTCTTGTTCATCAATATACTCACATTTCCATCTTCTTCAATTATAATCTATTGATCCATATTACAGTGAATTCATACATTTCTTTGATATGTGTTGTTCTTGTGCTGTTTGAGCTGTATGAACTCTTGATTCCACAGGTATAACAATTAACAAAGCAAAATCAAGGTAAATGAGTAAAATGACTGGGTGGTAGAACTGGGGGCGGATGGGTTAGGAAATGGGGACGAGGTATGACTGTATGAGAATACAAGAGCAGAGTGATTTGAGTTTGTTTTTTTTTTTCTTGGACGCTTGATTTGATTTGAGTTTGTTTAGTTGTGACAAGGACAAAATTGGCAATACAAAAATTTAACGGGAAAATGAGGGAAAATAACAAATAATCCAACAAAGGAATCGTACAGTCCTGTGGCAGTTGAAGTGCAAGTTCAAAAGGGAAATTAACAAACCAAACGTTGAATATTGAAAGCACATAAGACTACATGAAAAAGAAGGAACTAATTTGGAGCTGAATTTGTATGATTGTATCTGTTAGAGCAATTGCAGGATCTGAAACTTATCTACCAAAACAAAAACCGATTTTCTGATCTTATTTATATATTATTATTTTTTTGTCCTTGATTGATGATGCCAAAATAAGATGATGCGGTCCTAATTTCTTTTTTCACCTCAACACACTTTGAATTAAAGGGTTGGTCCTATTGAAAATAACAACAGATACAATTAACTATAGAGTACATGCTTAGGAAAAGATAACAAGTCCAGTATACAATGCAAACAAAAACTAGAACACTGCCATAAAAAAAGTACTGATTTGGGAACTGAGAGTTGCTGGAAGTGCTGTTTATAGAGGTAGTTCACCACTGTCAACAATTGTGACCTTGCTCTTTGGGGTGCCACTTTGTTTCCCTTCGGCTTCAATCTTGTACACAACATCCATTCCAGAAAGCACCTTTCCGAAAACAACATGCCTTCCATCCAACCTATGAAATAGATGTATGTGTTAATTAGCAGTGTCTCTTAGTCTTACTGAAAGGAATCTATGCGCAATGAAGCATGCATTACTAATGAAAAAAGAAGAAATTCATACTCCCTGTCAAATAATATGTATTTTCTTATCTAAAATTTGTCCAGCAATATAAGTCATTTGATTGATATGTGCACACTAAGCTTTTAATTTAAGGTGAGAAAATACAATATAATACAGTCTAAATACTTTAAATATGCTTTAAGTTATTCTTAATGTGTATTTTTTGGCGTAGAAGTATATCATAGAATAACCATAGATGGGAATTGATCATTGAAAATCCACTTGATTGAGCTGAGTGTAGATTTCCACCATTGATTGACAAGGTGGAGTGTGGACCCAAGCATAGCTCAAACAAGTGTACTAATCATTGGAGGAAAGGATCCACTCACATTAGTTTATGGCAAAAAAGAAATATGTGATTTCACGCACTTTGAACATGTACAAATAAACTAACAGAAAGGAGACGGCAAGCAATAGTTATCTGTTTTCATCCGTAATACGTTCTTAAAAGCGATACTAGATATTAATTACCAGCTAGTTGTAACAGTAGTAATGAAGAACTGTGAACCATTGGTATCAGGACCAGCATTTGCCATTGATAGAAGTCCTGTTTACAAGTAAAGTAACAAAACTGATAACCAAACTATACATTCACATATGAATATTTTGGTCAGAAAAAAGCATGAAAACAATAAAAGGGAAGAAAAAGATTTAACCTGGTCCAGTGTGCTTTATCTTAAAGTTCTCGTCAGAAAACTTCTCTCCATAAATTGATTCTCCACCCATTCCATTCCCATGTGTAAAATCACCTCCCTGGATCATAAAGCTAGGTATGATCCTGTGGAATGAGCTACCTTTGTAATGAAGGGGCTTTCCACTTTTTCCAGTTCCCTTCTCACCTAATATATTTAAACATAAATATTAAATTTTTTACTCAATCATTTCTTTACGATGGAAGATGATTTACAAGGAGCAGGTTCACTGATTCTGAGATTTAATAACTATGCACAACAGCAGCAGAAACAACGCACCTGTGCAAAGAGCTCGAAAGTTTTCTGCAAAGGAACAAATTTCAAAACATAGTTTCAGCTAATGTTAAAAGATGATAAGCACTGAACGAAAAAAAAAAAAAAAAAAGAAGGAATTATTCAATGACCAAACCTGCTGTCTTAGGAACTGTCTTTCCAAAAAGGCCCATCACAATTCGACCTGGGAAGTCAATGATCAAAGCATTAATATGTCAAACTTTGATACTCAGAAGTCAGGGAAACACAAACCGCGTGTATCAGTTACACTTCTTATATGATTGAAATGTACATACAAAAAGTCCTTTGATATTGCTATAGTTGTACTCATTAACTAGCTAAATAAGTCGAGACGCACTTCCACACTCATTCACTACCATCAACAAAATGCCAAATTTATTCATCCAACAAGATTAGTGATACTAACCACTGAACTATCGTCTTCGTTAGGAACTTGTCAAGTGAAGATTGTGAAAGCCGGAAGAGTATTAATCAATTTGAGTTGTAAAAAGCTATAGTAGGCAAGAAACCCAGAGCATGCTATTCATAAACAAAGATAAAATCATCTTGCGCCTAATTTGACTTTAACTTGTAGCACCAAAGGAAAAGGATAGAGAAGATTACAATTTACAACACTATATTTATTATCATACTTTTTATTCAAATCAAAATCAATAAGAGTATCATTTCTTAAACTAGGAATTTTTGACATAGCAAAAATTAAAAACAGAAAAACAAAGAACCTGCAGGCTGTCCGTCAATCTCGACATCGAAGTAAACCTTGTGCGTCACTTCTTTCAAATCCTTCTTCGCCTGTAACACAAAAAAAAATTTAATAAATTAACTTGAGAAATCGAATCTTGAGCTAAACTCAAATGCAATGTAAACTGTTTCTAATTAACATAGATTTATAATAGTAACTTGTTTGTCCACATAGAAAAGTGAAATGAAGTTCGATCTAGAATATAAAGCTCAGTTATTCAGCAATTCCACGATCTGATAAAGTAATAGAAATCCGAAGAAAAAAAGATAAATAAGTATGAAATTTTTGAAGGTAAAGAAAATCGAGGGAGAGGTAACCTGGATTAGAACTAGGGTTGCAAAGAGGAGAAGAGAGCAGAGAAGTAACGACGTCGTTTTCGCCATCTGAGGCTTCTTTCTGTTTTCTTCTACGATCTCAGCTTCGCCGCTGCTATGTTTCGACTTTCTGAGAGTGACTGTGTTTTCTACTTTTCTTTTCTTTCTGTTTGGGTGTTGGTGATAATACGCAGCGGGGAGCTGTCGTTTTATATGATATGGCCTGCGTTCGTCATCTGCACCAATGTGAACACGACACGTTGCCAATCAGCTCTATGTTCTTTCCTGTCTAAAAACTTGTTTAAGTGTTTTATGTTATAAAACTAAAACTATAAAAAAGAATCCACAGAAAATAGGAACTTAAATCTTCTCTCTCTTCTTTAATGCAAGGACTCGCATGTGTTTTCATTGTGATTCCATTTATCTAATTAATTAAAATAAAAATAAAAATTTAATTAAAATTTAATTTTTATGATATTCTTATAATGTGTAGATTAAATATAATGTATAATTATATAATAATTAATAAATGATAAAAAAATTATAATTTTATAAATAACAACAATAATATAAATTATATAATAAGGTTTAAATAATTTTTTACGTAACAAAAGGATACGTAAAATTTTTGTGCAAAAAATTCTGAGATATTTGTATAAAAATTGAAGTGAATTGTGATAATGAAATTGTATGTGATTGGTACTTTTAGAAGTAGAAAAATTATTTTTTAATTCAAAATTAAAAAAGGACAATTAATCATTTGAAAAAGAAAAACTCAAGAAACCTTTGCAGCCAAAAAAGAAAGAAAAAAAAGGAAATGACCGTTGGGAGTCCCTCTGCGCAGGGCCCAAGTTTCTTGGGAACCGCGCAGGGACTTGGTTGCCAATTACTCCAATGCAAAGGGACTTTGATTTGTCACAAAAAGAGAGAAATGGTCTCCCCATTGTGGATGCTCTAAGAGAAAGAGCTAGAGAGAATAAGAGAATAAAATTCTTATTAGTTTCTGAATATAAAAACTTATGAAATCATAATTTTATTTATATGTGAAGATTTACTGTACAAATAGTAAATTTATTATGCAAAATAGTAACTTATTGATGAGGAATGAACGATCATGATTCATTTGGTTACTGTGCGCATAGTGACGCATAGTAACCGGTGGCTGAATGTTGGCCGCTGTCAATAATTCATAACACTTCTCGTTGGACGTCCATTATGGATATGCCTCATTAAAAACCTCGTCAAGAAAAATCCCGTGGGACAAAAACCTGACTAAGGGAAAAAGAGTACAATATCCTATATGATGAGCATTGGCTCGTTAAAAACCTTGTCCGGAAAAATCATGTGGGATAAAAATCAGATCAAGGGAAAAAGAGTACAGTCTTCCCCTGTTGGTAACATCATTTAAGATCTCGTAATCGTCGCATTCCGATTTTGTATACCAGCTTTTCAAAGGTGGATGCATGGAGTGCCTTTGTAAATAAATCCGCCAGATTATTACTTGAACGGATTTGTTGAACATCAATTGACCCTTGATTTTGAAGGTCATGAGTGAAGAAGAACTTGGGAGAAATATGCTTTGTTCTATCACCCTTGATGAATCCACTCTTGAGCTGAGCAATGCATGCCGTGTTATCTTCATACAAAGTTGTTGGAGCTATTTTCACATTAGACAACCCACATGATGATTGAATATATCCAATCAAATTTCTTAGCCAAAAACATTCACGACTTGCTTCATGTATTGCTAGTATCTCGACATAATTTGAAGAAGTAGCAGCTATAGTCTGTTTCGTAGATCTCCAAAATTTAGCCGTGTCACCAAATGTAAACAAGTATCCTATTTGAAATCTACCTTTATGGGGATCAGAGAAATATCATGCGTCTGCATAACCCACCAATTGTGGTTTGGATTCATTTTCATAAAATAACCCCATATCAATCGTTCCACGAAGATACCTAAAGATTTGCTTAATCCAAGTTCAATGTGTTCTGGTTAGAGATGAACTATATCTTGCTAATAAATTTAAAGTGAACAATATGTCAGGTCGTGTATTATTAGCAAGATACATCAATGCTCCAATAGCACTAAGATGTGGTACTTCAAAACCAAGGACTTTTTCATTATCTTCTTTAGGTCGGAATTTATCCTTTTTCACATCTAATGATCTTACGATCATTGGGGTACTTACTGGATGTGATACCTCCATGTAAAATCTTTTAAGAATTTTCTCTGTGTAAGTCTTTTGATGAATAAATATCACATTTGTTAAATGCTTGATCTGCAGGCCGAGACAAAATTTGATTTTTCCAAGATCCTTCATTTCGAATTCTTATTTCAGAATATCAACGATCTTGAGAATCTCTTCCGGAGATCCAATGATATTTCAGTCATTAACATATACTGCAATTATAATGAATCCAGATGCAGATTTCTTTATAAAAACACATAGGCAAATATCATCATTCTTGAACCCTTTTTTCATAAAATACTATGTAAGACGATTATACCACATCTGTCCTGATTGTTTTAGACCATATAAAGATCTTTACGATTTAACAGAGTATAACCCTTGATTATTCGCTTTGGATGTCTCAGATATCTTTAATCCTTCAGGGATTTTCATGTAGACATCACGATCTAATGACCCATATAAATAGGCCGTGACCACATCCATTAGATGCATATTTAGCTTATGATATGCAGATAAGCCAATCAAATACCTTAAGGTAATTACATCTACTACAGGAAAATAAGTTTCCTCATAATCTATGCCCGACCTTTGTGAGAAATCTTGTGTTATAAGTCGGGCTTTGTAGCGTGTAATTTCATTATTTTCATTTCGTTTTCTCACGACACCCATTTATATCCAATGGGTTTCACACCTTCAGGTGTTTGGACTAAAGGTCCAAAGACTTCACGTTTTGCCAATGAGTCAAATTCATTTTTCATGGCTTCTTTCCATTTTGGCCAATCATCTCTTCGTCAACATTCTTCGACGGTTTTGGGTTCTAGATCCTCGTGCACAACATTCAGTGCTACATTATATGCAAATATATTATTGACAATTATTTCATTTCGGATAAATCTTTCACCCGTGAAGACATAGTTTATTGAAATGTCATCGTTTTGGCAATCTTCAGGTACCATAATATCTTTCGATGTTCCAATTATGTCATTACTTTGGATTGCCTCAGGAGTCTCATCTATGTCTTTATTCCCTTCAGCAGGAAAATTATTTGCATCTTTGTATAATCTGACTTTCTTGTTTTACGAGATTTTTATCTTTTGAACCAACTGGTCTACCACGCTTCTGGCGTGTACTTGTTTCAATGGTCATTTGTTCTGCTGAAACATCAATTCGTATTGGGGCATTTTCAGCTGGTACATAGGATTTAGTTATCCTTTTTGTATAATAAAATGCATCAAACAATTTGAAGAGGCTCGTTCTGACGGCGTTACTCTCAAGGTCGGTTCAGAATTCCTTATCGTTTAAAAACAAGAAGTTCGTTGTAGAAGAACCTGAACCGATTATGAAAATGAGATCGGAACTGTCTTCAACAAGGTGTCACAGAGTTGTAACCAATTTTAAAATACAGAGTATGAAACTCGGGTCGTTCTCCCTAGGAATTGAAATATTGTGACTTGTGCATGGTTGTGAAAATGATGGTGGTTGCAATAATTGGTGATTGAGAACAATAAAAAGCAAAATAATTGAAACTGATGATGATAAATGGGTTTTGGTCTTGGGTTGAAATATCATGTGTTCCTATGAACACCACTAATCCCAGTTATGAATAGTTGTCACGTAAGGCACAAAACCTATTATATCTAATGGTCGAATGAGGGGAATTAACCATGTTTCGAATGTCCTAGAAGGATTTTTATTTGTGGAATAAATCTAGAAGGATTAAATAATGTGGATCATATCATTAATTCATTATTGATAGTTAGATCAAATTGTATAAATCTAACATCAATGATTAATAAAGTTCTACCTTTTTTCATAACTGAAAAACAAAAAATTTCACCTTTTCTTGATTTTAAATCCTATATGCATGCAAGTAATCTCTTGTTCTACCATTGTTATACCAAATTTGGAGCGCTCCTTCTGTTTAATCAACAAGCTACACTAGCTTTAATATTTAATACCAAGAAAATTAAAACAACACCAAGTAGAAATATTAAATTATATTTATTTTTCACTATAATTTTTGATAGGTTATACTGCATGTATATATATCCATGTATCTATCTCAAAAAATAATTTTTACTTTTTTATGACTTAAATTTTTTACGCTAAACTTCATTATTTCAGTACTCAAATTTTTTTTGTTAGATTTTATTATTTATATGGTTGGTGTGTGGACCTATTAAGTGTAAAACACATTGATGGATTATATTTTTGGTGTGTGCTTACATCTATATGTACGTGGTGTGTGAATCTATTATGTGTAAAAATATATTGATGAATTCTACTTTTAGTGCGTGAATTATACTATATGCACCATGTAGGCTTGCCTTTATGTTCTTTTTTTTTATTATCATATTTTATTTTAACAAAATTAATTTTCTTTTATCAGATGCAGTTGTATTTGATTTTATTAGAATAATAAAATAAAAAAAAATAATTATTTCTACCAATAAAGTTTATATGAGTGATAAATCTATCCATGAAATAATAAAATGAACTTTATACCTATGAAAGATGTGATGTTACTGATAAAATTAACCAAATCCTAAAATATAATTATTTTAAATTTCTAAATTACCCATTTCTTCTTCAACAACAACACCACAGTTGTAACACCCCAGTTTTCAACACCGTGCACATCGCCTACGATTGAGATGCCACATTTCCTAACCTAAAAATTTCTAAAACTCTATACCATATTATTATATAGCAGCCTGTCGTGAAAAGCGTTAGCGCATCAAACAATATAAACAAGCAATGTATATAGATAACGATTCCTTCATAAATGAATAAATCCCAAGATAATATATATAGCACATAAGACAACACTATCCTTACAGACTCTAGATACCAAACTATAATGAATTCTCCCGGCCTGACCTCACGTACACAGGTCTCCTAAGCTAGGACTCGGATCTAGGAATGGAAAATAAACAACAACAACGACAACAACATCTAAGCCTCTATTGTTCTAACAAGCGAGGCACTCTAAGAACTTGGACTCGACGACTGTGACTGCCAGACTCCAGACAGATCATAGCTCGAACCATCGTGACTACCAGACTGTCGGTCAGCTGTCTCCACTGGCTCATCATGTGCAGAAGCTTGGCTGCTACGAAGAGGAGAAGGCTCAGGAGCACGTCCCAGTTCTTTGATATAACGTTGGTAGTCCTCCTCAGCGTCTATATCCATGGGTAGAGAAGGTGTAGCGGGAATCCCATCTCCAGGGTTACCCTCTTCCTCCGGTTCCTCTTCTTCTATCTCCGGATCTTCCTCACTGGACTCTTCCTTCTTAACAGAGGGTTCCATCCCTCCAATTAGGGATGGAAACAGGTCAGGCGGCCTACCAGGGGCCTTAGACCTAGCCTAATTAGGCCTAATACAGGCCAGGATTATTTGGTAAATAAATCAGGCTCAGGCTTTTGTAAAAGCCTTTTTATTTAAAAAGGCCAGGCTTAGGCCATGAGCTCATGCGTTGGTTTACTTCTCGCACCCGACGATTACTTAGGATTAAACCCAAGTATGGTTCACTCATTGTCGAATGTCGTGGACTTTGACTCGTCCAAGGCGGCCATGTTCCGTTGGCTAGAACATGTAGCATACCACGTCCCGTTGGCTAGAACATGTGGCATAATGGTACCCCAGGTAGTCAAAATAAAAGGGTGAGGATCCCGTCACCAGCAAATAACGCAATAAGTAATAAACCGCATCGACAGGAAGAACATGATGATCGTTACAACCTTTAGGTAGCTAGCCTTCAAGCTTAGTTCTCAGACAAGTGGGATGACACCCAGCCCTTGTAGCTTTTATCATTTAGTCAAGCGGGATGACACCCAGGCCTTGTAGCTCTTATCATTTAGTCAAGCGGGACGACACCTAGCCCTTGCATTAGCATTGCTCTAGCTTTAGCATTAGCCTCTCCACATAGCATAGCCTTTAGCGTTCATCGGTTCATTCTATTGAATCGTTAGCCGGAATAGCATTACATAGCCGGATTAGCCTTCGGTCTACATGACTTAGCTGAACCGACCGGTCTGACAGTGACATAAGTCCGATAGGACCGATACTTGGTCGGTTGCCAGACCAATCCATTTCAAGGGATTAAACCGGTCCAGAACCATGAACCATTCCCAAGAAAGAAACCCGGTTCGATCGTCGTGTCCCATACCATCGTCGACCAAACCGAATCGGTATCAACCGTCACATCTAGGTTTATTCACTCAAGTTTGAGGCTTTCTCATTATGTAGCATATTTATGCAAGAGGCTCTATTATTCTCTTGAAGCTTTTACTTCTTAGTTCCATACGATTCAGTTATGAGAGTCTATCATAGCTACGTGATTAGTAGCTTATGGATATCTTCTTCGTAGCTTTTATCAACTTATAATGTTTGCACTTAGCTTATATTCTTAGTAGCTTATGTTCATATATTTCATTAGACTCTTTTCAAAGGCTTCTGTTTATAACTAGATAGACATATATAAATATATTTTATTCAAATATATTTATCATTCTTAGCACTTATCTTATCATCATATCAAAATACTTTTGGCTCTACTTTTATGTAAACCCCCGACCTTCAATTAACCAAAACCACGCGATTGACCGGTAATCATGTCGATTAAGCGCTATAATTACGTTAGAGGCTCTAACCCAAATAATTGTGCAAACCTTGAAATCTGGGAATTTCGCTGAGATATTCGGACTTAGTGGATTTTTCCAAGCGAAAAGGAGTACTCGGCCAGTTCGGGCCGCGCCGAAATCCGAACCGTAAATTTAATTAACGGTACCGGCTTAGCATCAACGGGAACAAAATAAATAAAATGTGAGCATATGAGAATGATCACAAAAATACTTAGGACACGAACACGAACACCTTCGTTAAAGATTTGGCCCGAAACGAGCCAAACCACGAAATTACCAAAATGCCATTAATGGGTGGCACCCTTAAAATGAGCCAACACCCCAAAAACCTTCATTCTTCTTCATTCTCTTCGAAGAAGGAAGGGAAAAATGTGAAAGATACGTGAGTTGAAGTGATGGTGGTGACACTACTCACACCCAACTTCAATCCTCGATAACTTTTGATCCGGAGCTCCGATTGACGCATCGTTTGCGGCTACGCGAAGATCTCTCCGTCCTCTTCGAATTTACCAACTCTATTCTTAGCTCTTAAGTTCTGCTCGAATTTGAGTATAATCACCATGTGTGTTTTCGAGTTTTATGGTTTAGGTGATGATTCTACATGCCTTTGAGCATGATATTCGAAGCCCATGAGCTAAGAATCACGGTAAAACGTTCCAACCCATGTTTTTGGTATTGGTGAACCCTAGGCTGATGAAAATTGGGGTTTTGGTGTTGGTTGTGTGGTTATGTGAATGTAGGTGTTTATTTGTTGATGATATTTGATGTTGGTGTGGCTTGAGAAGCTGTGAGTCTAGAATTGGTTTACTTGGATATTCAATGACGCGAAGAAAATCGCGTATGAGCATTAGGCTTGGCGTCCAGGTACGGATTTAGATTCATTACTACAACATTTAATCTAGTATGTAAACACCTAGGCTAGTTGGACCTAGGATAACTTGAAATTGAAGAAAAATGATTGAGTATGTGAATTGTGTGCAATGGTTGATGATTTGTGATGATGATAAATGATGATGAATGATGTTAATGAATTGATGATTATTGATGTTGATGAAATATCGATGAGGATGATGATGATGGTATGATGATGATGGTGAAAAAAGTCTTGAAAGGCCTAGTAACCATGCATGAGATGTGTAATGTTAAATGGTGTTATGTCAAGGAGTGGTTAATTTTGTTGGCTTGAATGGGAAATGTGCATTTTCTGGTTTTTGGTAAAAACTGATTTTTGGCCAACTTCGGAGGGCCCTAAGTTGAGTTATACTTTGAGAAAATGCAAGAACTTTATATGGTTTTAAAGCTTGTTTAACAATCTTTCAAATGGCTTTGGAACAAATGGATTTGGAGTTTTGAGCAAAAAGTTATGAGGTTTCAAAGTTGGTTAAAAATTCTGAAAATGCTATCAAAGCTGTTTTTGCCCAGAGAATCGACTCGATTTCACCCAGAATCGATTCAACTTTGTCCAGGGGCTATGAAAATGTGTTTTCAATGAATTAGAATCGATTCTAAGTGTCCAGAGTCGATTCGTTTCGACCCAGGAACTATTTTTAAGTGTTTTAAAGCCAGAAAATCGACTCTTACACCCCCAGAATCGATTCTACACATGACAGAAGTAAAATTTTAGTATTAGAATCGATTCTCAATGACTAGAGTCGATTCTTGAATGTCCCAGAGTCAATTCTAGCCCTGAAACTTGGTTTTTCAAGCTGATTTCTAATTGTTTGGCTTTAACCACTACTCCTTACACTTAGTTAACATCTCATGCATAACGAATGAAGAAGATAAATGAATTTTGATGAAAGATAATGAGTAAGTTGATGATGATTGATAAGATGAATGATGATTATGATGAAACCACAGTGAGATGGTGGGAATGCGGGATGCCTTAGCCCTGTTTTCTTCCTGGTGGTATGAATGGTTCCCTCTGAGTTCTAGAGAGATGGGAGGAGGTGGTAAGAGACTCCTTAGCTCTATTTTCCTCTTAGAATTAAAGTGCGACTCCAGAGAGACGGTGAAAAGGTATGATGGATCCTCTTTTCTGTTTATCCTCCTGGGAAGATAAGTTCGCCTTCAGAGAGATGGTGGATGGGTTGGATCACCTTCCTGTTTTCCTCCTGGGTATGATCAGAGAGACAGTCCATTGGTTAGCTACCGGACCAAGTCGGGATGACCTTATAACCGATCTAATGAGCTCATTGGCCGTAGGAACAGGCATGCATCATGTGCATTTGTGTGACATTGTTTGGGCGTGCTTGTTTGATTTGCATTAAATGTACTTGCTACTTGTTGTATGTGTTTGTTGTGCCTGTATGTGATTGTTTGAGAATGCTTGTGTGTGTGTGTATTCTGGTTGAGATGAGATAAAGAAATAAGACATAGAGGCCAAGTTCTAAGGCTAAGGGAAGTAAAGAATAAATTGAACTGAACTGAATTAGCTTGAGGAATAGATAAAGGGGATGGGTAAAGAGAGAGTTGCATGATACGTACGTGAGGAATATGGAAAATTCGAGTGACGTGTAGGACTGCCTTGCGTGATCTTGCTAGCTTATTTATTGTAGTTTTGGCGCTTTATCCGTACTGAGAATCCATGGGTTGGGGATTTTCACTCCGTATATATCATCATGCTTTTCAGGTACAGGTTCAAGCTTGGAAAGTCAGCGAAGCGTTCCTTTGAATCTACAAGGTCTAGTTTCTCCGAAGATTGAGTCTTCCGCTGTGTTGTACGGAGAACTAGGGACATTGATCTAGAGTGTAACATAGGACCATGTATCTAGAGTTGAACCTAAGCTTCGCAGGTTCTATTGTAAAGTATGTGGAACCATTTGATTAAGTATATGTATAAATGTATTTTGAAGTAACTAGGTTGTTTGTGATGGTCAATGGCTCTATTTTGGATATGAATTGTATCTTTTATGTATTTAAACGAGTTCGTTTTCAAACGGTTTTAAAGAGTAGTGATATTTATTACTCGTCGAACGTTCGTAGTACTTCAATATTGGTCAAATATGTCCGGACATGGTTGGCTAATATTGGGGTGTTTCATTTTATAATAAGATACTTTGTTTTTCCAAAACCTTATAGGGATTCTTTTGTACATAAACTTACATATACTTATTATACTTAAAATAAGTCTTTCATTCTTCTCTTATCATATATATACTTATCTACATATGTTATTAATTTCAAAGCCTTTCTCATATTATAAATACTATAAATATATTTTCTCCAAAACATATTTATATTTTAAGCCATTATCTTTTATTATTTATTATCACTTTCATTAACATTATTATCTTCATTAATTCTCATTAGCTTATCACTGTAATTATCGTCATTTTTATTAGTGGCTGACTTCAAAACTAACTGTTCTCTTTGGATATTTTATTTGGCTTATTATATGTATTTCAACATCTTATTTTATATTCATAAAACATATTTCTTTGGAGAAATTCCAGAACCAAAGCACTTTGATTAGATCCCATTTTGACCTTAGTGTTATTTTTCGAGAAACCGAAATAACATTAGTTCACTAAAACTCGCATGGAAAATTCATTTCAAATACTTTTCGACTCAAACCAAAGTCATTTATCTTCTAACACTTATGTCTATCCACTGTAAAAACAGTTTTGCCATATATTAAATTTAAATGACAATTCTGCCCTTACCATTTTTTTTAAAAACCGAAATGCACTAGTTTACGAAAATATTTATAACTTTTTCGTTTCAAAGCCTATGAAGGTCAAACCAGTTTCATTTCATCACTAACACATCCCTCTATCTCCAGTAAAAATAGTTTTAACAAAAGATATTTTCAAAATGACGAAACTACCCTTAAAATCCTTACCCGGTTCGGTTACTAACTAGTCTAGGTAATTAATTTATTTACCTAAGTTAACTTTATTATTTTAAGATGAAATTTTATATTTAAGTTCATTAGACACATATTAAACCCCCATAAAAACAATTTTGAAAAAAACTTTTATTAAATGACACTTTTACCCTTCTTATCCCAAAACTAGTAAAAATACTTTAAGCCACTTTAAAACTTATTTCTTTTTACTTTCGAGGTCAAAATCATTTTAAAACATATTTATTTAAATACTTTAATTTTGGAATTTTAGAAAACACATTTATTTTCACTTTAAGTTATTAATCTTTTAGAACCGATTTTTATGTATCTTAGCGAATCTTTTAGTTATTACATTTTTGCCCAAACTTGAGGAAACCCTCGGACCTTTAGCACAAACATAGCAAGCACAAATTTTTTATCATCATTGCTCATTCATGAAGCACACGGCCGAATGACCTTTAAGCATTTTAAGCCACTTTTGGCAAGCATAAGCACAAATATATCAAGCAATCAAGCATAGCAATGCATCATCATATATCAAGAACTCAAGCAAGCATAGTATTCATGTTTTCAAGCAAAGCTTCAAGCTTTCAAGCATAGCATCACATATTCATTTTAAAGCTTTAGTCTTTACCGAGCCTTTTAGCATATAAGTCATTTTCAAGCACATGTATGACCCAAAACAAAATCTAAGGACCCTAACCCCCTTACCTCTTGTAGATCTCTTGTAATAGCCAAAGAATAGACACCACAAAGCCCCTTTAAGGTCACGGCCAACAAGGTCCTTAAGCTTGAGCCCTAAACAAAAATATATAACAAAGATGGAAGCTTTATGTGAATATGGGCTCTCTAGGATCATAAACTAGAATGGTATTGCACTTACCTTCTCAAAATCAAAAGAAAAAGGAGATGAGAAGGGTGATGAAGCCACGGACAAGAAGAGATGAAAAGAGCTAGCTTGATGTTGACAAAAATCTTGGAGGATTTTGGTGGTGGTGCTCTCGGCCAAAGAGGAAGGAATGGAGGAGACTTGTTTTGATATTTCTAAGATGATATTAGTGAAGAGGGTGATAAGAGGAGAAGAATGATGTATAATATGGTGGTGTTTGTATGAGAAGCTAGGGTTTGATGTTCATCATGTTCATATGAACATTCAAAGTGTTCTTGGTAAAAAGGGTGGCTTGATCTTTAAAGATAGGAGAGAGAATATGTTTTTGGTGTTTTTATGAGTAAAAATCTGAAATGAGATTGTTGGTAAAGAGAGAGAGAGTTTCGAATTTGAGGAGAGAGGTTAGAGGATTTTTGGTGGTGTTTTTGGTAGGATTTTTGGATGAAAGCTAAGTGAATGGTAAATGAGGTTAAGTGAGTGGTAAATATGATTAAAATGAATCAAATAACTTGGTGAAGAGGGGGAGGGAAGCCACGGTCATGTAGTGGTGAGCAAGCAT
>JASCZI010211453.1:259093-289389 GCA_036250425.1 Stylosanthes scabra | reverse complement strand
TTTGTTATGTAGAGTGTAGTAATTTTGGTGGTGTAATAAAATGATAAAATAAAATAAAGGTGGTAAAGAAATAATATTATATGAATAAAGGTGGTATAGAAAGAATAAATAGTAAGCTTTTGCATGCATCTATGCCATGGAACCAATGAGAGAGAAGTCTTTATGAAAAGCTGTTTCAAAAAGCAAAAAGCAAGACAGAGAAAAACTAGAAGGTGTCATAAAATGTTTCTAGGGCATTCTTGGCTTTACGTCTCAAATTTACGGGGCGACTAAGGTCCAAAGACGTATTATAGCGTCGCGCTATAATTTTACAATTCCGTTGTATCTTTCGTTTTACCTAAATTACGACTGGAAGTTTTGAGACGGAACCGCGCGTCGCTAAAGATGGTCCGAAATTCTCTCTAAGAATTTCGCGAACCCCAATCTCATGGCTCGAGCTTAGCTAGGAAATTGTAAATTTCTGTTGGAGATATTTTCCTTAATATTCTCCGTTCATTCTAAAGGCGGCGGAAATGGTCAAATCGTCGCCAAACAGCGTACTGTCGCTAAAAACAGAAAATCACCGAAACAAGCATTCTTTAGGAACGAATCCCACAGTAACCACGGATAGGGTATATAAGACCCATAAACACGCCATCAAGCATCCAAAAACATATAATCTCAGACAATCGCACGTTTCTGTCAAAAACGGGAAAAGCAGTAAGTCGAAATTTCACAACAGTAGTCCATACTCCTTTCTGCAATTACATATCACAATTTCCAACCAACTTTCTATCATTGTTCAAAAGTATATTTATTTCACCTTTATGGTGCCACATTCTCTACTCAAACAAGAAAATTGAGTTTAGGGCATAACTTCAAGCACCTTTTCTTATAAATATTACTCATTTTTCACCTTTTCATTTTCCGGAAGAAATTTAAGAACTCAATTTCACATAGAACGAAAACCAATCGTGTGAAACTTTATGAACAAGAACTTAATTAGAAAACAATAGAATGATTCGTGTTTAGGTTTAACTGTCAATGAGATGTATGTTGTGCCGAACTAAAATCAATGGGTAGAATTAAAAAAAAGAAGTGGATCTAGGAAATAAGAGTAGAAGAGACAAGAAAAAAAGTGGTTAGAGCTTAATAATAACAATAAAAAAGCTATTTTATATTGAATATTATATAACAAATAAAATAAAATAAAAATTTTAGAATTGTAGCACCATGTTTATATGCATTATTTTTAGTTTTGGGTTCAAAGTTTGGACCTTTGTAAATGATTGTGTTGGTGACAGTGAGAAAGGAGTGTGAATGACGGTGGTGTTGTTGAAGAAGAAGGGGTAATTTAGAAATTTAAAATTATATTTTAGGGTTTGGATAATTTTGTTAGTTATATCCTATCTTTTATGGGTATAAAGTCTGTTTTATTGTTTCAGGGGTAGAATTATCAGTGTTCTAAACTTTTATAGATAAAAATGGTTGTTTTTCTATAATAAATATTTAAAAAAATGGGTCCAACTTGAACAACCAAAAGTAAGCAAAAAGAGTAAGAACTTCACACAATTAAAACATCATACTATAAATGATTAAAAGAGAGGAAGAGAGCACATGAATGAAGAAGAAAGTTAAGGAGAATAATGTTGGTGGTATTCTTGGATTAATCTCATGGCCGAAGAGAGAATTAGATTCGGGGTACGAGCAACACCTTCAAAGATTTTGAAGATTGCGGTGGTTCCAGAGAATCGTAGGAACCACACTAACTCGTCTTTTTCATTGGGCATTACCTCCATGATCAATGACCTTGAAACCTTCTGGGAGGCTGGAAGTGAGTCAAGCTTTCTCATGAGTTAACTCGAACTCGACTTGTTAACAGCTCGATAAGTTAACCTCGTGAGCGGGTGAGCCGAGTTTGAACCTGGATTTAAGCTCAAAAATTAAATGAGTCAAGCTTGAGCTTAGGTAAGCTCAGCTCATTAGCTCGTGAATCGACTCGAAAATATATATAAATATTTATTTAATTATTAATATGCATAATATTCAAAGTAAAGTATTAATAACTTATTATATACAGGTGATGATGTTTTATATATGAGAATCAGATAATGTATTAGTAACTAACAATTAGTTAGCCAATATTAGCAAAATTAAAAAATGATAAAATAGTAATTGCAAATGAATTGAATTTTAATATTTTTTGTTGGCGTTGGCTAATTTTTATTATTTACCTAACACCATTATTTATATATACGTTACGTTGTTATAATTTTATTGACATAGAATTAGCTTTCTTGTTATTTGAGCCAGCTCGTGAGCTCGAGCTAGCTTGTGAGCTTTTGGTGAGTTGGGCTTGAGCTTAAAAAATAGGGTTGATTGTTAATGAATTAAGTCATGAGCCGAGCTGTTGAGCTTGAGTTTAACCTAGCTCGGCTCATGTCGACTCACTTCCAGCCCTATCGGGTTGTCTCCACATCAATAATTCCATCATTGATCTGCAAAATATCTATCTAATAAACTCTTAGAGCATCTCTCAAGCCCAATCTCATGTGAGAAGCATAAAAAACTATGAAAATTTCTTCCTACTCCGCATTAGGATTAATGTTCTTTTCAGTAGTAGTGGACACAATGGTCATGATAGTTAAATTACATTAGACGATCAATGGTTGCACATTAATAGAATAAGAAAATAAGAATTTTTTCTCAAAATTCTAGCAGAGCATATTAAAATTCAAAAAAGTAAATTAGTTTAGCTATTATGTTGTATTCTTTATTAATTATAATATTTTTATTTTCATTATTACAATTTTTATCCTCTTTTTCTTAAATACTTGAAGGGTATTTATAGTAAATACAAACTGATTAACCTAATTAAACTTAATACAACTAAAGAATTAACATTTAGATAACAGAATCTAGTTGCAAGAGACTACAATCCTTTATAAGAAAAAAGTTGGGGCTGAGAGAGGGATTAGAGGAGTCGAGGGTGTGAGAGGAGTTGAGGGATCCGAGAGAGGGATACACGGTGAGGTGCCAAGCTATGCCGGCGGTCGGAATAAGGGGGGGAGTGTGGGGGGAGGGGTTTGCATCCGATGTTAGGGCGGTCCGTTTTGGGGGGAGATGGGCGTCAGGATAGAATCTACAACATCTAAGGCGTGGAAAGTGCGACAGAGAAATAGAGGACTTCACTATCTTTGTGGACAATCTTCCAGAGAATGTCCGTGTCAGGGATTTATACCCACTGTTCGGTAACGATGGGCGAGTCACCGATGTATTTGTCTCCAGGAAGAAGAGAAGATGAGCGAGTGGTCCGTTTGCATTTGTTCGATTCATGGAACTCCAGTGTGTTAAGAGAGCAATACTAGAATGCATGGTTGGATATGAGGTGGTAGGAAACTGGCGGTGCTGATATCCAAGTTCAGGAGGAATAGTCATACGGTGGCGTATGGAACGACAGATGGTAAACAAAGAAACGGAAATGCGACAACGAAATGGGTTATAAAGAAGAAAAGCAGTGAAGACAAGAGTAAACAACCAGACGGAGGGGGAAATATGCGAAAAAGCCAATGAAAGAAGTGGTGGCCAATGTTTCTGAACAACATAAGGAGATACTCAGTAGGAGTTTATTGGGGGTAAACTTTAATCCAATCAACTTTGAAGAGGTAAGTGACAAGTTAATTGATACTTGGAAAGGAGATGGGATGGTATACTGTAGTGATGTAGGCCCTTATAGGTGTCTGGCAACTTTCGAATCAGCTGAAATAAGGGATGAGGCAATGCTGAATCCAACGATGCTATCTATGTTTGACGATGTGAGACCACACTGGGACATATTGTGGAGTGGGTCGAGGAGAGTTTGGTTGGAGGTGATGGGGGTTCCGGTACATGCATGGTCCATGGAGACATTTAACAGCATTGCCAAGGTATGGGGAAAGCAGGTAAAAATGGATATGAGAACAGAGGAAAGTAGATCCTATAGTGTGGCGAGGTTCTTGATTGATAGTTATGAATGTGAGTGTATAAATGAATGGATTAGAATCATAGTGGATGGAAGGGAATTTGAGGTCTACGTAAAAGAATTTGGAAGTGAAGTTTACAACGTTGAATCACACCCGAACAGAGAGGAGGGAGACTTTGTGGATACTACCTCTGATCACGATCAACCACCGTCGTGCCGGAAACGTTGCCGATGAAAGATGAAGGAGTTTCAAATTCACGTAACGTTATTGTGGATCCTTTTATCGAGGCAATTTTTGCGCGAAAATTGGATTGCGTGAATGAAGTTGATATTGTCAATGAAGGAGGCGGGTCGCTAGAAACGAAGAGTCTGGGAGTGGGGATATCTAATGTGGACGGGGATGTATTGATGGGGTCGAGAGGGGGTGTACTGGTGGAACTTAATGAGATGAGTAGTATGGGCTCGAACCCAATGAATGTTAATGCCTAGTTATAAGGTGCATGGTGTTTGAAGACTTCAGTTCATTTGGGCGGAAAGGAGGTTAGGCCAAGGATGAAGGGTGATATGGATGGGCCTAGAGATAAAAGTGATTCCATATCCTCTTCTTCTTGCCCATACCCGCCTGGTTTTGGGCCCTGCACAAGCGACAACCATGTTCACCACGGTGTTGCTGCAACGAAGAATGAGGGTACTCGGAGGAGTGTAGAATTCGGCATTGAGAAATCAAATAACAAGAATCCTAGTTTTGTTAAAAGGGGCGAGGTGAGATTGGAGAACGATCTTGACGAAGCAATTTGTGCCAAAGAAGCTTGTGAAAAAGGTTGCCTAATATTCAGAGACGACGATGATGACGTGATTCTGGCGAAATTGGTGGGTAAGAAGACGGCTACGGGATCGCTGTGTCAGGGTCCCAAGCAGCGAAAACAGAAGCAAGGAAGGAAACCTCCGTGCTTGAGTGGAAGAAATTTGTCAACCAGAATCTTGACCTCAGGTGCGAACTCTAAATTAAAATGAAATTGATGCTGTGGAATGTAAGGGGGTTGGGGGGAATGGCAAATTGGAGATGGTGAAGAGGTATTAGATGAAGACAAATGCAGAATTTTTGGGAATCATAGAAATAAAGAGGGAGTCCTGTGATAAAGAATTGGTGATGAAATTTTGGGGCAGGGATGTTGATGTTAGCTGGGAATATATGGAATCTCAGGGTGCGGATGGAGGTATACTATGTACATGGAGGTCAGAATTCTTTGTGTGTGAGAAAGTTTGGAAGAATAATAAGGGGATGTTTGAAGGAGAAAAACTTTATGTGTGTGTTGGGAGTAGTTTATGGGCCTCATCACAGAGAAGAAAAAGTTGCGTTTTGGGAAGAAATAGCTAGAGCTAAAGACGAGTTGGGTGCTCCGATTCTGATTGGTGGAGACTTCAATGAGATCCTGAAAATTGAAGAAAGGAAAAGGGTGCAGATCACTACCTAGAAGCAGCAGTATGTTGAGGGAATGGATTGACTTTCATGAGTTGTTTGATCTGGAGTTAACAGGGCGTAAATTTACTTGGTATGGGGGCAAATCTTGCAGTAGGATTGATAGGGTACTTGTGGACCATGAATGGTTACAATCCTTTGAAAACCTGAACTTGAAAGGGCTGAATAGATCTTATATGACCATTGTCTGATATTGGTTAGTTCTATTGGTGTTGATTGGGGCCCTAAACCTTTTAGGACCTTAGATGCGTGGTTATCCCATGGCGGGTTTAAGGAGTTGGTGAAGAAGGAGTGGAGGAAAAACTCAAACATGCAGCTACATGAGAAGCTTAAGGCCTTGAAGGACCCAATTAGGTGCTGGAAAAAAGAAAAGTTTGGGGAAATTGAGCACAAGATTGGGATAATTAAAGGAGAAATTCAGCAAGTTGATGGCTTGATTGAGGATGGGAGGGTTGATGATTGTGCATTGGCACGTGGAAGAGCACTTCGAATTCTTGCTGAAAAATGGTATGAGAGGAAATCCATGTACTGGAAGCAACTCTCAAGGTGCAAGTTTGTGACCCAGATGGACAGGAATACTAAGTTCTTCCATGCCTTGACTAAGAGTAAGAAGAGGAAGAAATGCATTGAGAACATGAAGATAAATGGAAGATGTCTCAGGGGAATAGATAGAATCCTAACGGGGGTAAGAAGATTCTTTAAAGCTTTATATACTGAGAATAATCATCTGAATATTGATTTCGAAGAAAGCCTAGTGAAAAAATTAAATAAGAAGACAGGGACTGGCTGGAGATGATACCAGGTAGGGAAGAGATTAAGGAAGCAGTTTGGAACTGCGAACCCATTAAAGTACCGGGGCCTGATGGATTCAACTTCAATTTTATAAGAAGAATGTGGGATGTGGTGGGAGATGATTTCAGTAGATCTATTGTTGAATTCTTTGAAACCTCTTGGTTGCCTAAGGAAGTTAACCTGACTTGGGTATCTCTGTCACTTAAAGAGGGTGGAACGAATGACTTGAACGACTTTCAGCCAATCAGTATGGTTGGCTGCCTTTATAAGGTGGTGGCTAAGATTCTCTCTCGAAGATTGAGTGTGGTAATGTCGAGACTGGTGCAGGAGGAACAAACAATGTTTGGGAAGGGGCGAAAAATTCATGATGGTGCATTAATTGCATCTGAAGTGGTTCACTGGCTAAAGAAGAAGAAGAAGACGACATGGTTGGTGAAGTTAGACTTCCAAAAAGCTTATGACAGGGTCAAATGGAGATTCATTGATAGTGTCCTGAGGAAGATGGGTTTTAGGGAACGATGGAGGGGTTGGATAAGGTGTTGCTTAAGGGCCTCTATGTCCATTCTGGTTAATGAGGTTCCTACTAAACCATTTGACCTACAACGTGGGCTAAGACAAGGGGATCCAATGTGGGGTTCTTGTTTGTGCTTATTGGTAAGGTTCTGAATGGTATTTTCTGGAAGCTGCGAAATGATGGTACAATTCAGCCACTTGAGGTTGGTTCGGATGGGGTGAACTTGTCTTATCTGCATTTTGCAGACGACACAATCCTTTTCAGTCCGTGTAATCTAAGCACTATGAAGATGTATAAATGGGTCCTAAAGGGTTTTGAATTGCTGACTGGCCTGAAGATAAATTTTCAAAAGTCATTGGTAATTGGTATAAATGTGGATGAGGGGGAAATTGAGGAAGTATGCAAGTTACTGAACTACAAGAGCGCCAAACTCCCAATCAAATACTTGGGAGTTCCCCTAGGAGCAAACCCAAGGAGACTTGAGACTTGGAGGCCCATAATACAAAAGGTGGAAGAAAGACTCAAAGGTTGGAAATGTAAGCTTCTTTCCAAATCTGGCAAATTAGTGTTAATTAAATATGTGATGAATAGTCTCCCCGTGTATTATTTGAGCTTGTATAAGATTCTTAGAGCTGTGTCAAAAAAGATAGTATCATTGCAAACTAGGTTCCTATGGGGTAAGGGCGATGGTGGGAGGAGGATGCCATGTGTGGAGTGGGAAATAGTACAAAAACCTAAGGAGTTAGGAGGGTTGGGTGTGGGAGACATTGAATTGAAGCACATGTCTTTGCTATTTAAGTGGTGGTGGAGGTTTGGAAAGGAAGAGTGTCCGTTATTGGAAAGTGTTGTAAATTCATGTAATAACATGAAAAATACCAATCTGCTTGATGGTACAATCAGGAGCATTCGGGTGGGGGAGTGTGGGGGGATATAATAGGAGTAGGAGTGAGAAATAGGGAGATGTTGGAAGTATTCCTTACTGGCGCTAAGATTGTTGTTGGGGACAGGTGTAAAACTAAGTTTTAGCATGATAGGTGGTTGAGGGAGGGAATTCTAAAAAAAAAGATTCCCAAGGCTATTCAGGTTGGCTAGTGATAATATGTGTACAATCCAAGAGTGTGGATTGTGGAGTGGTAGTAATTGGATTTGGAGTTTCACTTGGAGAAGAGTATTAAGAGGTTGGGAAGAGGATAAATTGAGGAAGCTGATGCAAATATTGTGTAATGTGGGAGTGAAGAATGGAGTAGATGATAGTCTAATATGGGTCTTTGACAAGAAAGGCGTATACTCTGTGAAATCTTTTTTGAAAGTGGTGTATAAAAACAGGGAGAAAGATGTTGATATGAATATGTATAATTTTACGAAATCGTTGTGGAGGAGCTTAGTTCCACCTAGAGTTGAGCTCCTCACATGGTTTGTCATTTTTGAGAAATTGAATACACGGGAGAAGCTAGTAAGATGCGGCATGCTTGAGGGGCATATGACAAGATGTGTGTTGTGCAATAATGGGGTGGAAAATGTATACCATTTGTTTTTTGGGTGTTCTTTTGCTTGGTTGCTATGGAGCGAAATTCTGAGGAGATGGAACATGAATTGGGTTTGGCTGGGAAATACAAAGGAGTACTTTGAAGGGTGGATGTCATGCAAAGGTAGAAAGGATCTGATGCGGTCATGGGCAACCTGTTTCTCAGTGATATGGGTGCTATGGGATGTGAGGAATAAAAAGATTTTCAAGAATGAGGAATGTAACATGGTTGAAGCCATAAATCAAGTGAGTGTTATGTCAAATTTGTGGCAGCATGATTGGAGCATGCACAAAGATCTTTACTTGAGGGGAAACAATTGAGGAGAGTTATGCTTTATAAGTTACTTTGTATTAGTTTTGCTGTGAGTTTTGATTCGATTTTATTTTTTGTACTCTGTTATTGCTTTTGCTTGTAACGGATGTGTCTGTTGTGGCCATCCTGAAACACTCTCATCCTTCCTTTGGGCTTTGTGAGTTTTACAACTATCGAAAAAAAATCAAAAAACTTTTTTGAAATGTGATGTTTCCCTCTTATTCATGCTCTTTTCTTCCTACTCCCATGCTGTTATATCAAGTGCCAACACCACACTTTTATCACCCCAACACTACAACCATCCTTTGTTGGTGCTCCCCTAAAATTGACTCATTGTCATCAAGCTACATCAAATATCACCAATGATAACTCTATCAAAACCAAAAAGTCAATTGTATGGTATAAATTCACTGTCTACAAAGATAAATGTGATATTGACTTGGACGTTAATTAACTAAATAATTTTATGATATCAATATTGTGAGGAGAAGTAACCAGGGACGAATTTACATGAGGCAAGGATAGGCCTTGGCCCCCCAACATATTGCAAGATAAATTACTAGTAGTAATGCTTTTCAAAAAAAAAATTACTAGTAGTAATAACTAATAACTATATTAGGTAAATATATGGGTTGTTATATAAAATATGTTTTATTTGATATTTGAAAAATAATTATATACTGATAAATAAATTATTAAATATATTTAATGTCTAATTTAATATAAAAAAAATTTAATTTAAATATTATTTATCTTTAATAATTAAAAAATAAGTGACAATATCTAAAAGAAGCTCATCTTAAATATTATCTATATCTCTAATAATCAATTAGTAAATGACAACGTCCAGTTAAAAAAAAATTTAGAATGAAAATTATTGTCAAAGAATCACATTTTTAATGGAATAAAATTTTTAAAGGTTTAAATTTTATGATATAAAATTTCATCTTATATCATTTAATCGTAAAAAAATTGCTAGTAAAAAATATATACATAAGTTATTTATAAATTTTATATTATATTAGGTATATTTTCGACCCTCCAGCATAATTTTTCTAGATCCGTCCTGGAAGAAATAGAGACCATTTTTTACAAATTTTTTCTCTCTTTGTGTACCGCTGCATCAATATTTATATAAGAGTCCTTAAAAATTATTTTTATCATATAATATTGAAGAATATATCAAATCAAATACTCAAAATCTGTCTTTGAACATTTAAAACTAGATATTCAAATTCGCGAATACTATTATATCTTCTACCATTGCTTTTCATTGGAAAGCCTCTCCTATTCTTACGTTCAAGGTAAATTGTGATGCTAGTATTTTTGTTCATGGTAATTCTGCTGGTTTTGGTTGTATTCTTCAGAATTCAACTGGTGGGTGGATCAAAAGGTGTTCTGATACTCTTTCGGTTGCTACTATTTATTGTGCTGAACTTTTTTCTATTTAGAGAGGATTACTTCTAGTTTGGAACTGTGGTTATAGAAATGTTATTTGTGAGACTGACTGTTTGCATGCTTTTTCGATAGCAACTCAAGGAAATGTAATATTAAACCAGGAATGTAGTGATCTTATTGGAAAAACTCACGATGTTCTTCAGCGGGATTGGACAACAACGGTTGTTTTGGTTTAGAGAACTGCCAATTATGCAGCAGATCACATGGAAAAGGAGGCTATGCATCATCATCTTACTCATTCAGAATGGCTCCAACCTTGGTCTACTTTTGATAGTATCATCTTAGAGGATCGATCCTCTTCCTCTTAGTTTCTTGCTTTTTCAGACACCAAAAAAAGAAAAAGAAACATCTTATTGAAAACTCAACAACAACAACAACCAAAAACCTTAATCAAGAAGCAAACAAAACACAAAAAGTAATAGCAACATAACGTTATAGAAGCATTTAGAATCAAATACCAAAATGTGCAATATGAAATCAATGAATTTAGGACGTATATATCTAGTGAGACTAACTCTCGTTTCCCAACCAAAGCATCAATTCATGACTCGCTTTGCCTTCTATGATGTCATTTTTGCTCTTATCTATTTTGAAGCAACCTTTCCATAATTTTCCTTATTGTTTGACATGCCAAATCTCTTTCGCAAGCATTGTGACATAGCAAATGTGAAAATTGTATTACCTTTCTCCTAGAAAAATCTTGAAGGCTATTGAAATTTGAGATGGATACATCCAAAAGGCGGTGAATCTTAGTAAAGATTAAGTAGTGGGAGACAGAAGAGAAGGCTAGATTGTAGTTGCTCTACTTGTGGTGCCCGTATTCTGTGTTGATGAAAAAGTGTGGCTGCCATAACCACCGAAGGCCTAGTTAGTGGCTAATGGCACCTAGTATGGTCGTTGGAAAGAATAAGTATTGGGAACAATATTTTATTAAGAGTAAATATCAATTCCTAAACTTTATTGTTTTGGACTTGACGGTTGGCGTTCCTTAATGAATCGAAATCATTAGAGCGGCCCCTAAACAATTAAAAAATGGTACAAATCGACCCCTGAATGTGACAATTCGACCCCCTAAAACCACTAGGTTACAATGTGACATGTCAGCAGTCGATTTGTTCTATTTTTTAATTGTTTAAGGGTTGTTCTAATGGTTTCGATTCATTAAAGGGCGCCAAATCCAAAATAAAAAAGTTCAGGAGCCAAAAAGGGTGTTTACTCTTTTATTAACAAACAATGAACCAACAAAAACCAATTTCTTCTTCTTTCTTTTCCCCCTCTTTTCTACCATTTCTTTTTGTTTTTGTTCCCGATAACTTTTTCTTTTTCTCTCTCCCTTCTCTCTTTCATACAGCTATTGCTACTACTTTTTCTTCTTTTCTCTCTTTCATACAACTACTACTTCTACTTCTTCTTCTCTCCCCCTTTTTTCCTCTCTCTTGCAACATTGCGCGACCTTCACCACAGATTCACCACTGATATGTGATCACCAGTGTGTGACCACCATCCTCGCGTGATGTAACAGAACTCATAGCAATACAAAATCAATAGAAATTAGAGACTTAGTAGTGGTAATGGTGACTGAAGAAGACGACTATGTGAAGAATAATGGTGAAGTTTGAGACTTTGGCTTTGGATGGATGATATTTTTATTTGTTTAAATGATCTATTTTTTAATTTTCATATTATCAGTTTAATTTTATCATGTTAAATTAGAATACGGGTTAAACAGTAGTTTGGTTATAAACCAAAATCCTTCATTAGAATGTAAATGGAAGAATGGACGGAAGTACACATGAATTATTATAAGGTGGATAAAAATATACATAAATTTTTTAAGAGAAAGTTTTGGTAGTCAATATTAAGGAGACCATATGAAGTCAATATCATTTTTCTTTCTTTTTTCTTTCCCTTTTTACCACCCGCTATTTCTCTAATTTCACTCATTGGCTCCCTATTGGTCCCCTAATATTGGTTCTGTAGCATTACTCATTTTTTAATAACTCAAATATACACAAAATATTCTATTGTTGGTCAATAGTACACATGAATTTTTGGTTGATTAAAAAATTTATATATATTTTTGTTCAACAATAAAATATTTTATGTGTATATTTGAATAATAAAAAATTTATGTTATTTTTATTTATCGTATAATAATTCATGTATGTTTTTATTATTCATTCTGATGTATATAGTAATTGGTTTTTTCCGGAAGAATTAGGAAAAAAAAATTTTAATAAATAAAATAAAATTGATATTTACCAGAATATACATTTCTGGACATATTTACCAAAATATGTTATATTAGTAGTACTGGTCTAGACCGGCATTGGGTTATTTTCAATATCCCAATACCGATCCGGATCGGTACTAAACCAATTTTTTTAAAAAATAAAATACACCAGTATCGGTCCATATGGATCGGTATTGAGTTAATATCAATACTGGTCCATGATGGACTGGTACTGGTTCAAAAATTAATTAAAATAATAATGACGTTTTAGAACACTAATGATTACTTTCCCAATACCACTCTCTTTTTCTTTTTAAAAAAATTAATGACGTTTTAAAACAGTAATGATTACTTTCTCAATACCACTCTCTTTTTCTTTTAAAAAAATTAATAGGTTTAGTTTTCAGGTTTTTAATCTCTTTGTAAAAGTATGAGTTATTTATTTAATTTAATGTTTACTAGAATTCTATGTAAATAATAGAATAAAATTAATTATTTACATTATATTTTTTTAAATAATATTACTTTCACTCTATTTTTCGACACCTATATTATAATCGGATATTTTAAAAAAAAAATTTCGACACCTATATTATAATATTATTTTTTTTTAAAAAAATATCCGATTAAAAAGAGATATATAAATAATTAATTTTTAATCAAACATTATAATAGAGTGAAAGTGATATATTCCGTACATAACGAGTATATCCACTTTCAATAACGAATAGTTTATTAGAAGTCTTATAATTAATCTTGTTAATACACTTGTTAGGTCAACTTAAAGTAGTAATTGTGGATTATATCTTCTGACCCGAAAAATAATTAATTATCTAAATAAAATCAAAGTATAATCAAATAATAACTAATTAGCTTAAAAAGTAATCATTATTGTTTTAAAATGTCATTAATTTTTTTTTAAAAAAAAATAGAATGGTATTGAGAAAGTAATCATTATTGTTTTAAAACATCATTAAAAACGTTATTGTTGTTTTAATTACTTTTTGAATCAGTACTGATCCGAATCGATATTGAAAATAATCCAATACTAATTTAGACCGGTACTACTTATATAACATATTTTAATAAATATGTCTAAAAATATATATTTTTTAAAATATCAATTTTATTTTATTTATTTAAAAATTTATTCGAAGAATTAGAGGGAAAGGGCGTGGCCCATGGAAAATAAAGGCAATGGGGGGATCCAAAGTCACTTTACAAAACCCGAAGAACGGAAGAAGGGTCTGTCTCCCCCCGAAGAAAGGTTTTAGTTAGGCCCGTGTTTCACTGCGCCCTGTCTTGCGGACCATGTGTTGATAAAAGTTTCTTCCTTCCAATCATATGCTAGATCTCATCTCATCTACAGTAGCTTTTTTGTTCTTTCTCATGCCTTAGATTTTGTGTGGTTCGGTGAACATCCTTGTTTTTATATATTTTGAAAATTAGGTGTTTCGGGATATCAAATGTTTTAGTGCTTTTAACAGTTGATTTTAAATTGATTTTAATAATAAAATATTTTTATTAAAATCAACAGCTTTATGATTAAGATAAATGGTTAAAATCAATGGAACATTTAATACCTCGAAACATCTGAACATTTTTTTATATTTTATCTTTTTAGATATATTTTATATGCTCATTATGTATGATAATTTATATTTTTAGTTATTGATTTTAATTATAAAATTATTGATATATATAATTAAAATTAATAAATTATTATATTCGTTAGAATAGTTTAATTTTTTTATCATTTTTAAATTTAAATATTGTAAGTGTCGTGACTCAATTAATTTCTCCTTTTTCTTGACCCAGGAACTCTTGTAAGTTGCAACTAGTCTATTTGAGGGGTGATTGATTTTCACAACTCTTTCTTATTCTTTTGACTATTTATATATTTAACATAAAAAATAAGTATTTTTATTCAGTAAAAATATTATTTGAGTTTGATGAAAAGATTGAACACGTGGCTTGTATCGGCGCTTGGTAATGGTATTGTTGCTCGTGCAATTGGTGGGGCCATTTGCCCACTAAACATAAAACACACTCACACACACCATCTTCTCTCTCTTCCTTTCCAAAAAATAGGAGTGAACCCCCCTTTTCACCCCCAACACCCAAAAGACAAAACACCCACTATGATTATGAATAAAAAACACACTCCATTTTCACCCCTTCCTCCTCCTTCTTCTTCAGTCTCTTCTTCTTCTTCTTCCATTCCTTTTCATTTTCTTCACATTTTCTTTCTTGATCCACTATGGTACTTCTCTCAATTAAGAAACAAACTCCTCGTTCACCTTCTTACGTCATCCCTTCTGTAATTGGTCTCGCTCTCTTCTCCCTCACCGCACTCCTCCTCCTTTACAAGGTCCTCCTTGCTCTTCTTTCTTCTCTCATGGAATTATTTTACATTTTAAATCTTAAATCGCATTGCTCAACTGTAATTTATAAATGGATCAGACAAACTAACTTGTTGTAACAGATCTCCGATATTCTACAATTTTTTTTTTCTTTTGTTTTGCTCAAGTTATGGTAGCGTTTCATTGACCGTTTTCTTTGTCTTTTTCTTTGGGGAATTTCGTCGAACAGGTTGACGACGTCGTTTCGAAGACCGGAACCGTCGCGGGTCACAACCTAGAACCGACTCCATGGCACGTGTTCCCTATGAAGTCCTTCCCAGAAGAGACGCGCCAGAGCCGCGCCTACAGAATCATCCAATGCTCCTACCTCACGTGCCGCTACTCCTCTCCCACCCCCGAACGACGCCGCCGTTTCGGGAACGCCGCTTCCTCCTCCCCGAAGTGCCCTGACTTCTTCAGCGCGATCCGGCGGGACCTCGAGCCCTGGCTCAAGACGGGGATCTCCGAAAGACACGTGGCGGAAGCTAAGAAGCTCGCGGCTTTTAGGGTTGTGATTGTGGATGGGAAATTGTACGTGGATTGGTACTATGCTTGTGTTCAGAGTAGGGCAATGTTCACGATTTGGGGAATTTTGCAGCTTCTGAAACGGTACCCTGGCTTGGTTCCTGATGTGGATTTGATGTTTGATTGCATGGATAAGCCTACTATTCTCAAAGCTGAGCACCTGGATTTTCCTATGCCACTGTTTCGTTATTGCACAACAAAGGAGCACTTCGATATCCCTTTCCCTGATTGGTCTTTCTGGGGATGGTAAGTCTTTTCTTTTTTCCCTCTCTTGGGTTTGTGCCAAAATTCCATTTTTGTTTATATTTTATTAATGAGAAAATGAGTAGGTGTGGAAGATATTTATTACTGTCTGTGTGGTGTATATTGTGCCTACTTAGGAATTTATTTCGTTTTGACTTTTCGCTGTTGGATTTGTTGTGTATGAGTGCATGCAAGTTGGTGTTTTTATGTGAACTTTTTTAGTTGAGCTATTTGTTGTTTGAGATATTCTACTTTTCCATGCATGATAATGTTACGAGTAACATAAGCTCATTTTGTGAATGTCATTCCTTGTATTGTATAATTTTTTATAGTAGAATAAGAATTTGTAATATGGGAAAGCGAAAAGATATTCACCCTTTACACCATTTAGTGGAGCTTAGTAAATGCGTTTAACTTACCTTAACCTTAACAAAGCCTTTTTCCCACTAGGTGGGGTGGCTACATGGATTAAGATGTCATTGTGTCATGGCCATGCATTGAGATGCGACAAAGTTTTACGTTGGTTGTTGTAGGCCTAACATAGCCGTACATGGTCCCAAAGACGTCGTTGCGCTGTGGTCTTGTATGGGGATGCGACACTGTTTTACGTTGACTGTCGCAGGCCAAACAACCCTCCTCGTTTATCTGGGTTTGGGACCGGCTATGTAAAACATAGGCCAGATAGACAATGCGTCTAACTGATTTAAGAAAATTCATTTTCATTTTATTGTTAAGCTCACTGCTAGAGTTTCTGACAGTAATGGGTGCTATATAGTACAAACTGCTAGGTAGATCTGTCAGGTTTTACCCATAACCAATTAACCATATACCAGAGGTAAAAATCAGAAAGCGCAAATGCAATGAAGAGCAATTCAGTGCCAACTCTTTTGAACTTTACCTTTGTAAAAAGCAATTTTTATCCATTCAGCACTCTCTGTTTATGTACATCACTTGTATAGTGAGCATTGATTTGGTTTAAGGAAGGTGAATGTAACCTGAAGCATTAAAGTGTCTTGAAGTAGAATTGATTTCAAGATTAAGTTATCTTCTTATACTACTTATGGGTCTTGTGCTGCCTTTTGCTGTTGTGATAGATGTCTTTGCTTCTGTAGTTTCTTTCAAATTCAGCTTGCTATCTGTCACAAAGGGTGTGGAATAAGTGGGGAAAAGAAATGAGAGGACTCTAGGAACTAATGTAAATGACCTATGTATGTTGATGTTTTATGATCTACCGAGAAGTGCATGCTGTTTGATAATTTTGGTGTGTTTGTTTGATGCAACGAGAACTTATGTTAAAACGTTTGTTGCTCAGGTCAGAGATAAACATTTTACCCTGGCAGGAGCAGTTTGCAGATATAAAGGTAGGTTCTAAAGAAGTAAGTTGGAGAGACAAGATACCCCAAGCATACTGGAAAGGAAATCCAGATGTTGCATCCCCTATTCGTACTGAGTTGCTGAATTGTAATGATTCAATGCAGTGGGGAGCAACAATCATGCGTCAGGTTGGGTTAAATTACTTGAATAATAATTTGCTCTTTAATCATATTTTGCAATTGCACTTTATTGTGCTTACTAAATTTTAGTTGTCTGATGTGTATTTTGATATGCATTGCAGGATTGGGGTGAAGCTGCAAGAAGTGGCTTTAAGGAGTCAAAACTTTCAAAGCAGTGTAAGCACCGGTGAGTACATTTATTTCTTCGTGTTAGAGCATAACATGGAAGCCAATGCATGCCAGTTTCACTAGTAGCTGCACAAATCATTTGATGGGTCATATTACATAAAAAATATGAATTTATTATTTTGACCCATTATTGGTGCCCGTGATTTCTTCTTTAAAGGAATGCATGTACTTGGAAGTTAAGAATAAAGAAATATGCAAAATGGGAATGATATTTGGTTATATTTATAGGATATTGTTTCTAGTGCCCTTTAAGATTTTGTTGACTAGTCAATAGTGTCTTAAGGGTGTCAATATATATATAGACTTTTGTTTATCCAGTTTTTGATGCATTGGATACTTAAAAATGTTTGCTCTTAACACTAGTTGGAAAAGTAAGTTCTATTTTGAAGTATCTGATTTATTTTATTTTATTTTATTTGTATATCGGAATGTTATCTTGGTGCTGATGATCACCTTTTTTTTTATATCTTCCTCTTCTTGTAGGTATAAGATATACGCTGAAGGGTATGCATGGTCAGTGAGTCTGAAATATATCCTCTCATGTGGTTGTGTTACTCTAATTATATCACCCCAGTATGAAGATTTTTTCAGTCGTGGCCTTATTCCAAAACACAACTACTGGCTTATTGATCCTCAGGATCTGTGTCCATCTATAAAGCAAGCTGTAGACTGGGGAAATGAAAATCCAGATGAGGTATATCTATACTCATTCTTGGATATTCCTGTTCTTTAGCTTAATCCATATATATATATATATATGTAGATTATACTTGAGTCTAACAAATCATTAAAATAAGACAGTGCACAGAATTTTTTTTTAAACTTCAGAAAATGTTTGAACTTATCTAGTTTGGTAGTTGGACAGTTGCTTGGTATGGTTGTGATGAACCACGCTGATCAAAATTAACATGGATAAGTTCAATTTAACTGTCCGAAATCAACATGTTCATTTTTCTCAATATATTAGGCACAGCATGATTAGGAATGGTTTTTGTCCACAAAGCTTTAGCGAGACAATGCTATATCAAAATTAGCGGAGGCAGTTATTGTAAGATGCCATAGCATGGAAGTGATGAGTTGCACATCTAGTGCTGTACTTTAGATTATTTTTGTCTGCTAGTAGTAGTGCGACTTGTCTGCTACTTTGATTAATGAACTTCACTAGTTGCGTAGGTTTGGAAGATTACACCAATGAATTTGATTATTGATACAGTTGCTTTTTTCTTGTGTTGCTATAGGCTGAGGCTATAGGGAGAAGAGGGCAGGATTTCATGGAAAGCTTGAATATGGATCGAATTTATGATTACATGTTTCACCTTATTTCGGCATACTCGAAACTTCAACGGTTCAAGCCTACTCCCCCATCAACTGCCTTGGAAGTTTGTGCGGATTCTGTGCTTTGCTTCGCAGACGAGAAGCAGAGGGAATTTCTCAATAAATCAAATACGTTTCCTTCCCAAACCCTTCCATGCACTCTCAAACCTGCCTAGATAACAATCTCAGTCACACATAGTTTTCTCCCCAAAAAAAAAAAAAAGAACCACACAAAAGTATGGAACCTCCAATTACAAGAAGTTACAATGTTACATTGAATTAACTACATACCAAGGTTAGTGATATTAGTGGTATCAAAAGGAAAGTAAGGTATATCATGTAAATTTATAGTGCCTTATAGTAGTTCATCATTTGCATGACTTAGCTTTTGTAATAGGTCATTGCATATCAGGATAATATGATTCATTTGACAGAGAGAAAAAAAAAATTCACGGGAATCCTTATTTTTTCATTTCATCTTTTTTAATAATGTCTCTTCTTGTCCATTAGATTATTCTTATACGGTTGTTTAATACAGTCATCTGAAATTAAAAGAGAAAAAAATGTGTAATAGAATTATTTAGCATAAACACATGTCGAGATTAATTAGTTTGTAAAATGCAACACAACTCAATTTAAATTTAAGCTCGAAATAATTCATCGTCAATAGTTGGTGAATGTGTCTTTCTCATCATCATGATGGACATGCAATTAAGGTCTTACAAGTTTCAAGGATTTGAAGTTAATAAATAAGATGAATATATTGTATTTATATTTATTGGAGGGGTATATTTAGTTATTTACACGTATTTGTATTGTGGTGATTAACAATTCCGGTTCTCCTTGAGACTTGAGAAGAACGTTATTCCATCCATTTCCCCTATCCACAATCATCTCTGAGTTCGTAGTTCTTTCCCCTCTTGAAATTGAAGCAGCTTCGCTACTCATTTGCACTCCGGCTTTCTCAGGAACCCCGTCTCGGATGGGATTTCATTACCGGCTTGCTAGTTACCGCAATGATGAGAATCATATGTGCATGATATAATAAGCTCTACATCTCCGAGTCAATAGAACGAGGTGATGAGAAACACATAAAATAGCCTTGTGAATTCGCATTCCTTGAAACAAATAAAACATCTTGGTGAAATGATGTGCAGTTAGTGCCTCTTTTTCGCAGGTTTGCTCTCTGTTAGTAGTGATTTCTTGATGATCCTCCACATGCAAGTGACGTTTTCAGGGTTCTTATTTTTTGTGTAATTGTAACATAGTTGATATATGCTAATTTTGTATTTGCTATGTTTTAGGACAACCTTCATTATTATTATTATTATTATTATTATTATTATTATTATTATTATTATTATTATTATTATTAATTTGAATCCACAATGAATAGAAAAGAAAAAATATTTAGCGTCATAAAGTAAGCGAGGTGGTCGCCGTTTAATGCGATAGTGGTAGTGCAAGGAATAACATTGACCATGATAATAAAGAAAGAAAGAAAGAACGAAACGGAAATATGGTGACAGTTGTTAAATCAGGTGTATTAGATGTGAAGGACTTGGTAAGATCAATCTAGTAATTAATTATTCACAAGTTTACTTTTTTTTTTTTTTTGTGATGAAGGGGGTCAAAGACCCAAAGACAGAAAAAACACAAAAACTAAGACCTCCTCATTCTAACAAAACCAGAGGAGTCGCTAAGAATCAAATGATTAACATCAGCAGGGGGAATATCGAAGAGGTGAAGCCCAGGAGAAAGACTTTGACCTTTCTTTGCTAGAAGATCACCCAGACAGTTACCTTCTCGTAAAGTATGAGACCACGAGACAGAAAGCAAACGGCGAGTCAAGAACTAGATATCTTCAATCAGCGAAGCACAAGGATGAGAGATTTGGCATCCTTCCTGGATAAACTTAAGAGTTGCTTGTGAATCCGATTCCACAATCACATGGTGAATATCATTCTCAAGTGCAATGGTAAGGCCTTTGATAATTCCCCATAGTTCAGCATGAGTTATGGAGCAATTACCTAGATTACAAGAAAATGATTTGATAGGTCTCCCTAAGTGATTCCTGAGAACCCCTCCACAGGCTGCATTGCTGTTATGACTATAGAAGCTACCATCCACGTTGATCTTGGTGAAGGGTTCAGGAGGAGGAATCCAACGAATTAGCTTATCAACAGCAGGAGTATGATGGTTTGGATGGAAAGAGTTCCAGGACTTCATAATATCTCTATGCCGGACTCTAACCATTTCAGCCGCAACAGGAGGATTGATAATCTGGTTCTCAAAGATGAATTTATTTCGGTAGTACCATAAGGAGGAAATGGCAACTCCAAAAAGGCAAGACCACTCATCTTTGGACCCAAGATTCTTGAGAAGCCAGTCATTCAGGTGAAGAGTGAAGAATTCATTAATGACATTTCGGTGATCGATACAGGACCAAACCGCCCTAGCATAGTCACAATCCCGGAGCACATGAAGAGTGGTTTCTTGACTTATACTACACCGTTGGCAAGAGTTAGAATCAGTTAAATGACTTCTACGTCTCTCGGCATTTGTGAGGATGGCTTCATGCTTAGCAAGCCACATAAAAGTGCGGATGCGTTCAGGCCCATTCCAGTGCCATATAAGCTTGAAGATCTGATCGGGAGGGTCATGATCTTGAACAATAGAATCGTAAGCTGTCTTCAAGGTAAATGATCCATCATGGGAGTTACTCTAGGCAATAGTATCATCATCTTTCCAAGGCGAGGGGGTTGCCATTGCTACGATCTTCCTGGTCACATCATCTGTAAAGAATCTACGGAGCCTCATTTCATCCCAAGAACCTGAAACAGAAAGGAAATCCGTAAGAAAGGCAGTTAATTCAACATTTGATATTATCTGATTGGTATGGTCCATGAGCTTTCCGAGAGAAGGAACCCAATTCTGATCCCAGAATCGAATTCTAGCACCATTTCCGACTCTCCAAATGGTATTAGCCTCAACATCTTTCCATACAAAAGTCACTCCTTTCCAGAGGTTAGAGGAATTATTCCTACTCTGGACCTTGGGTATTATATCCTGTCCACATTTATACTTTGCTCGCAACACCTTAGCCCAGAGAGAATCTTTCTTTTCAATGAGGCCCCAACCGATTTTCATCATAAAGGCCTGATTAACATCTCTCGCATGCCGAATTCCCAGACCACCAGACGCTTTCGGCTTGCTAACAATATTCCAATTAAGCAAGTGAATTTTAGTAGTCTGCTCAGTGTCACCCCAAAGGAAGTTCCTGCATTTATGATCAATAGTATTACAAGTAGAGATAGGTAAATATGCAATTTGCATAGTATAATTTGGAAGAGAAGAGAGGACAAATTTCACCAGGGTGGTTCTGCCGGCCAAGGATAATGAATGAGCTTTCAAGTTGCTTAATCTGGCATTCATTCTTTGAATCACCTCAGAATAAGTATTCTTATTGACTTTGGAATGGAGAAGGGGCACCCCAAGGTACTTCCCAAGATTATCAGTTCTTGTAAAGTTGAGAGTAGAACTGATCTCCGTTCTGATGTGATGTCCCACATTCTTAGAGAAGAAGATGCGAGTTTTTTCATTGTTAACCTTTTGACCAGAGCTACTACAAAACTCCTCAAGAACTTTATCAATTACCTCCGCTTGTTGAAAATTAGCTTCAGCAAATAGAATCAGACCATCAGCGAAGCAAAGATGAGAGAGATTTGGACTATCTCGGCATAATTTTATAGGTTTCCAGAAGCCATGAGTGTAGGCAGTGTCAATGAGTTGAGACAAACGCTCAATACATAGCACAAAAATGTAGGGAGAGATGGGGTCCCCTTGGCGAATTCCTCTAGAAAGAGAGAACTCATCCATGGCGTCTCCATTCCAAAGAACCCTCATTTTAGCCGTTGATATACAGGGGTAGACCAGGGAGATAAAATTATTCGGAAAACCTATATCCTCGAGAGTATCCTTGAAAAATCTCTATTTTAATCTGTCATAAGCCTTCTCCAAGTCTATTTTGATGGCCATCCATCCCTTGTTGCCAGTTTTATTGTGCATAGAGTGAATGGCCTCTTGTGCAATAATAATGTTGTTAGCACTGTGTCTTCCATGTACAAAGCTGCACTGATTGGAGGTAACCAACCTATCCATCAGGACCCGAATTCTTGAAGTCAGGATCTTTGTAATAATCTTGTAAGAGACGTTGCACAAGCTGATGGGCCTCATATGTTTGAGGTTCAGAACAGGTTCCACTTTCGAAATAAGAGTTATAAGAGTATCATTTAATTTTTCAATTTTCTGAGGTTCTTGGAAAATGGCATGAACAAGATTGCATATGTCAGGTCCAATTTGGTCCCGGTTATTTTGATAAAAAATAGCTTGGATACCATCTGCACCTGGCGCTTTAAGGTTACCAATTCCGAAGACAGCGTTCTTGATTTCTTGATTAGAAACAGGGCGACCAACCGAGAATAAATCAGTGTTAGATAGAGAAGGAAAAGCATGTCTTAAAATGAATTGAGAATCAAGAATATCATCAAAATAAAGAGTAGAGTAGAAAGAAGTAGCCATTTGTTCAAGTGTCAGAGCATCGGTGATCCAGGTTCCATCTTCACGTTGAAGGGTAGTGATTCTGTTCCTCCTTCTTCTAGCCAAGGTAGATCCATGAAAATATTTAGTATTTCTGTCCCCCATTTCTATCCATTTGCATCTTGATTTCTAAAACCAGAGTAATTCTTCTTGATTCAGGATTTCTTCATATTCTTGCCAAAGTGTAGTCTAAAGATCTTCTAAATAATAATTATTTGAATTTATAGATAGACTTCTGGAGATGCCATTGAGTCTTCTAAGAATTCTGTTTTTCCTTCTATGAATATTACCAAAAACATTAAAATTCCAGGTCTTCAAGGAATTCTGGAAATTTAATACACCATCCGACCAAGAATTATTGACATTCCAACTATTAGATACCAAATTTTGAAACTCTGGATGGGTGAGCCATGCCGCCACAAAACGAAATGGTCTCCGACCAGTATTGGGGGTAATAGGTGGATTAAGGCTAAGCAGAAGGGGACAATGTCGGATTTAAGCATAGGAAGATGTTGAGTTCTGGCTTCTAGAAAAAAGGAGTTGCCAATCTAGGTTGCTGAGGCCTCTATCCAATCTCTCAAAAAGGTTGCCTCTCTTCCAAGTAAAAGGCCAGCCATCATAACCAAATCCCGGAGACCACAATCAGAGATGCAACTTTGGAACTCTTGACAAGCACCTCTATTATCTCTTAATGAACCTCCTTTGCGCTCAAAACTGTTTAGAAAGGCATTGAAGTCACCAATCAAACACCACGGCAGATTATTATTAGCATGAATGGAACGAAGTTGGTTCCATAACTCCCTGCGGCTAATCTTCTGAGGATTGCCGTAAATAGCAGTTAAGGCCCAAGGAGTTGAATTAACACAACAAACAATCATGTGGATGAATTGCCTATGCTTCAGGATAACGTCAACTCTCCATTTAGCTTTATCCCACAGGCACCAGATAGCTCCAGAAAAACCAATAGCATCTTCAACAACACAACCATCAAAATTCATTTTGTCTATGATTCTTTGCCCTCTTTCCCCACTTATATGCGTTTCGAACAGCATCAGAAAACTAGCATTGAATTCTCTCTTGAGATCTCTAATGAGAGTAGCAAAGGCTTTGCTTCCTGTACCTCTACAATTCCAAGCGATTAAATTCATCATAAGGAAAAGATAGAAGATGGTTGTCATAAAGACATGGTCAAACCTGGGATTTATCCCCCAGTAGCTGATTTATTCTGGCCAAGAGTGACCTGACACGGTCCCTTACTGAGGGAGGCTTTCTCTGTCATGACGGTATCTGGTGGTTTATTTTTCACGTTATCTATCTCCATCTTCGAATTCGAATTGCCAGAGTCTTCACCCATCTTCGTGAACAGAGGGTTCTGTGTTAAGAAAGAATTCTTAACAACAAAACTGTCAAGAGGGTTGCTCACGAGTTGAGAAGCTTGAAGGGCAAGATTACGGTCGTCCTTGAGTCTACGAATATCTTCCAACATTGCCCTCTCCTTCTGCTGCATTTCTTCGTTGCGAGAAGAAGATGGCGAAGGTTGGATATTGGAGGTGTCGTTCGTTGAGACAGGGGAAGCGGTGGAATTGTCCGTCACTTTACTCTTCCCTCTAGGGTTCTTGTTAGTGGTGCTTTGGTTATTATTGGTCTGGCTTTTCTTATGGGCCTGAGGATTTTTCCCTGCCCCTGGCTTTAAATTTTTTTTCTAGATCCGGTTGCTCTGTATAGGTTTAAGAGACTTCTTGGGCTCTGCATTCTTAGGTCCACTAAGCATGGTTTTAGGTTGAGAAGCCACATTTACTGGAACATCTTCATGCATGATAACTTCTTCATCTGAATCCTCAGTATCTTCATCATTAAGAGTGTCAAATCTGGAGATGTTCTCCCGTGCCGAGGCATCAGTTCTTGCCAAATTTGGTTGGTTCCCCTTTGATGGTGCATATCTCTGTATCCCTGATTTAGAGCTATCATTATTTCTCCTTAATTGGCGCCTAACCATCATCCAAGGCCCAAAATCAGGGTTTTCTTGCGTATTCGTGGGAGGATTCGAATCAGAAGATGCCATATTGGGATTATAATCCTGAGCCTGATTTTTCTCCGATCCAATTTCAGCCGCTGCCGAAAGGTTCTCCGGAGGTGGTTCCAGTGTTGATGGGCGATCATGGCAATGTTCTGATCGATGACCATACTTGCCATAGGAAAAGCATATTAGATGCAATCCTTCGTATTCAACATTGAGTGTTATACCCATGACAGAAATACGAGGAATGAGTTGTTTGGCAAGGTTGATCTCGACAGAAATACGAGCAAATCTCCCTCTTGAGTGGATAGAGGTTGTCTTGTCGATCTTAAGCATGGTACCAATAGTAGCGCCAACTCTCCATAAGAATTTAGGGTTATACAATTCAATAGGAAGCTTCGGAATCCGAACTCAAACAGCAACCTTGTTAACCACATTGGCCGACGAGAGAAAGAAAGGTCTCCATCGCTGAACAATAATGTAGTGCCCAGCAATCATCCATGGCCCTTCCAATAAAGCATGGTTGTAATCTTCCTCATCTGTAAAATGAACCAAGAAATAGTCACTATCCATGTCAATAACATTAGTCTTACCGTTTCTAACCCAATCTCGGTTAAGGCGTTGTTCCATGAAGGCAAGGTGAACTCTCTTCCCGAGAACTTTAACGATAAGTGCTGCACGCCATGGTTTACACCAATCCTCGAACTCCTCTTTAGAGGCCGAAATGGTTGGGTAAGGATCAAAAGGTTTATCCTCCATGGGTGATGAATCAGCATCCTTGTACCACTTATCTTCTGAATTAGGCTCATTCTCATCAACATCAACGAGCGCGAGATCCCAATTCTTAGAATTAGGATTGGGAGAGACCAGAAGAAAATCCTTATAAGACACCTTTGTGGGAATATTTTGAGAGTTTGACACAACAAGATCCATGTCTTGGGATGGTTGATTGAGATTAACTTCCTCTCTCGTCTTCACCTTTTCGGTGCTACGGAGAAGAAGGTCCTCCTCTTGAGACGAAATCCTAGTAGAGCTTTTTACTAGAGCCATTTTTTCTTTTTACTTTTTCTCATTCTTCACAAGTTTACTACCATTGAATTATTAAACTAATGTCAATAATTTAGATTTAAGGCTTTCAAGTAGTGCCATTTTCTTATCATTGGGCAATTATATTAACTTAGTTTATTCATAGGCACTAAGATAACTATAAAAAAAAAGAGTAGGCACGCACTACGATGCCTATTAATCAATTTTATTAAAAAGTAAGCTAAATACTATCAAAATTAATTTATAACCGAGGTCGTATCATTTAAAAAAACAAAGTCAAAGATTTTTTTCTAAAAAAAAAGAAGAAACAAGGATTTAATATTAAATTTAAAGACAGTGATTAAATTTAATATTTACTCTCATTTTTGTATATCACATGCAACAAGGATTTTTTTTTAAAAATTTTGGAAAGAAAAAAAAAAGACAAAATCTAATTTCCCGTACAAATTTTGATTCCGATTCCAATTGTGTAGCAGGATTTATAAATAAACACAAATTCTTAAAAATTAATTTGAAGCAAAGAGATTCATGAAACAGATCTATGTAGGAGACAGATCAGCTAGTGTAGCGTGTTGAGCATGAAGCTTAGCTGGTTTCATTGAAAATTAGTTTTATTTAATGTGCTTCCTCGAATGTGGTTTTCATTTTTTAATATATCAAATTTGGCAGCATATGATTGCTCCATTCCAATAATGACGCCTGCAGTTAAATTAAGGAAATATTGTGATCCAAGCATTCACTAATCAATTCATTATTATTCATAAAGAATCTTCAGATAGCTTCGTAAGATCCAAATGCCCGTGTTTTGTGCCATTTGAGAAGATGACAAAATAAAGAGAAATGTTCTTTTTTTTTTTAATATTCATTTTTTATATATTGAAGCAAAATAAGGTAATTTAACAGGTTGGTCAACTTTTCCAGTGTGTCTTAATTTGAGGCCTTAACCGTAACTAACATTAACCAATTCATTTTCACTATATTTGGAATAATTTTTTTTATAATATGTTGAATTTCGGATCATCTATTTTTTATTAAATTTTTTATGATTTGCTTCTCATAACAAAAAAAATTTGATTAATTATTGATTACTCTTTCTCCATTATTAATACTCTCTATAATAATAATTTTGATGTGTAAATAATATTTTTTTATTTAATTAAATTTGAAGTCAATTAGCTAGCTTTGGTTGCATTATTAGAGATTCAAATGAATTTTATTTGTGAGGTTTTGGCGATTTAGCATGGTTTACTACTTGATTAGAAATTTAGGTTCAGGAATGTTATATATGAGATAGATTGTTGGGAGGCATACAATTGAATCCATCGGGATTGCTTACATGTATATGATCATCAGGACTTGATTTTGAGGATTAAAGACATTATTTTTAGCTATTGGTCCGTGCATATCTTGCTTATCCAACACTCCGCTAATTCTGCAACTTCTCAGCTTGCTCTCGGAGTAGAGTACTCCTTCAGATGATATCTTGGCTTTGCTTCAATATGATCTTGTGATTTAGTTTATGACTATGACTCAGATACAAAGTGAATATGTACATAGAATACATATTCATTCATTATAAACATAGAAAGAAAAAAAAAAAAAAAAAGAAACAATATACTCGTATAATGATTTTTCTCTCACACTTTGTATTCTCTACATGATTCTAATATGTATGAGAGTATACACCTTAGTTTATTTGTTTTTCTTTCGCTCACAAAAAAAAAATCTAAGTTTTAGTTAACTATGAGATTATAGTATCTTATGTCTCATATTCACATTCATAAGTATCATAACCAAAATGGATAAATTTGCAAATGAACAAAAAAGTGGCTGAAAAAATAAAAGAATTTTCATCGTTCAATGTTACAATACAAATGTATTGGAACATGAAGCAATAGAAGGGCTAGTATTATTAGAACTACCCTCCAAAAAACTCAATGCCCTTTCTAAATTGGCAACAATTTCAGTCATTTCAGGCCTTTCTTTTCCCTTTAAACTCACACAATGCATAGCAATAAAACCCATAACCTTAAGAGCTTCAACCTCATTGACATTAGGTTTTCCAACTCTACAGTCCAAAATACTCCACAATTCCCCTTTTGCTATTCTTGGTCTTGCATATTCTACTATTCCCATAGGACCATTAGACTTGCTATTATTTTCTTGATCTAATTTAAATACAGCTCTTTTTCCTGTTAGAAGCTCCAACATAACCACTCCTAAACCATACACATCACTTTTTGTTGTTAACACATTCAATTCATAGTATTCTGGATCTATGTAACCAACGGTGCCGACTGCTCTTATAAGTATAGAATCTTGTTCTATCTCCGGCCAAATGAGTGACAATCCGAAATCGGAAACTCTAGCATTCCAATTTAAATCCAATAGTATATTTGAGGATTTGATATCTCTATGGATAATTGGTGGAACAGCATAGTTGTGAATGTACTCAATTCCTCTAGCAGCATCCAATGCAATTTTGATCCTCATCTTCCAAGAATTAAAAATGCTACTACTTTTCTCAACATTATTGTTCTTGTTATGTAAGTGCTCATGGATTGATCCATTGCTCATGTACTCATAAACCAAGAGCCTCTCTTCATTCTCCTCACAGAAGCCAATTAGCCTCACAAGATGCTTGTGGTGAAGCCTTGATAACAATGACAGCTCGGAATCAAATGCAGTCTCTTTTTCTTGAAACTTCTTCTTCTTTCTAGTGCTAACAATTTCTCCTCTTTTGATAGCAACTTCTCGATTATCAGCCAGCTTCCCTTTGTATACAGAGCCGAAGCTTCCAGAACCTATCTTGTTATCATTTGAAAAATAGTTAGTGGCTATAACTAACTCATTTAATGAAAAATTCTCAATTTTATCTAAATTGTGCTTCGATGATGAACTACCAACACTCCTATATCTCCTCAATGATCCTAGTGATGTTGCATTCGATGTCCGATTCGGCGGCATTGGAGCTAAATCAACATAGCCATCACCATCAGAATCATCATTTCTCCGAGGTTGCTCTAAATTATCAACATTTTTCTTCTTGAAGAGTACTCTTTTGGCTCCAACCCAAAGGAAATAAAGAATAGTGCATAAACCAGCAAAAGCACCAACTGATCCAACAATCGAAATTACCAAAATCACCCTCATGTTTTTGTAGTGTAAATTAGAAGCTTGTGTTGATGATGATGATGGTGATGGTGGTGGAATCAATGGCACAGCTAGTGGAATTTGATTGTCCTGGCATGAATAGCAAATAGTTCCAGAACCATGACACAAATAATCAGAATTTGGGTATGAAGCACAAGAAGAATCACAACCTCCTCTAACACATGGACTAGGAAGAACCATTCCCAATGGAATCTCATAATTAATAGCACTACTACCATTATTATTAGACCAACCAGGACCCCAACAAATCAGAGACAGATTCATGGTTGTTACCCCACAAACAAAATCCAATCCTGCAACAATTGACTCAAAAGAAACATCATTAAAAGAATCAAACTTTTTGGCATCTTCACCACCCCAACATTGGACAAGTCCATTTCTTCTTCTAATAGCACAAGTGAAATCTTCTCCCAATGCAAGTCCTGAAAACTCTTGATAATAAGAACTTGAATTTAAATTGTTAGGACCCAATTGGCCTGAATCATTGTTCCCTTTGCAAATTAAGAGCCCATCATAAATTGTTAAGCCACAAACATGTGAAACCCCAGCAACCAAATTTGACATAGAAATGTTCCCAAATTGTGCTTGAATTTCACTACCATTGTTGTTACCCCAACAATGAACCTTTCCATTATTCATTAACACCCCACAAGAGAAACCAAACCCTGAAGTGATGCTTTTGAACCTGAGGTCATTGCCAGGCGAATGAAACTTGAATCCATTTTCAACACTGCCTCCTCTCCAACACCTCACCACACCAGATTGAGACTCTCTAGCACAAACCTGACCAAATAGTTCTTCTTAATAAGAAATGATTCATCATAGGCATGCAACGTATTATTTCTATAAAAAAGAAAGAGAATTTTTTTATAAGAGGATTACTCACAAAAAATCTCATTTTAGTAAAACATATACTTAAAATTCTTTAAATAATTTGATATATTTAACTAAATATCTTAGAGTATAAATGTCAATGTGTGGTTTTCATAGTATGAGTAGCCACCTTTAGATAATGTGTCACTTTCTACTAATTACTTT
>JASCZI010211453.1:236762-258966 GCA_036250425.1 Stylosanthes scabra | reverse complement strand
AAAAAAATATATATATATATATATATATATATATATATATATATATATATATATATATATATAAAAGGTGAGATTATCAAAATATGAGTAACAATATTTATTCACCGGCAATAGAAGATGTTCCTAGAGTTTAAAATACTTTTACCCACATATTAAAGAGTAATGCTAGGATAAATATTAGAGGATCAATAGGGAGCCAATGGCTGTAATTAGGGAAATAGTGGGTGATAAAATGTAAGAGAGAAAAGAAGGAAAAATATATTGGCTCCCTATTATCTTCCTAATATTGGCTACCAAGACTTTCTCTATATTAAATACTAATTTAAATGATTAATGTTGGAGTAATGCTAGGGAACTAACGTTAGGGAGTCCATGAGTGTAATTAGAGAAATAGTGGATGGTAAAAAAGGAAATAAAAAAGAAGAAAAATTGATATTGGTTCCTTATTGTTCCCTAATATTGGCTATCAAGACTTTCTTTTAATGTCGATGAAAGAAAGACAAAATAATTTTTTAAGGAAAGTGTATTTTATATTATCATGTTGTCAATTTTTTTTAGGTAACAAATAAAATAATGGACTACAAAGTAATTACTTTTAATAATGTATAAATACTTATCTAGTAATGTAATCTACGTCATAATTGATTATTCTAGTGATTATTTAATTTTAAAAATGTGTGACTTAATATGTAGAAACATACACAAATATATAGATGATGACTATATATATGATGATGATGTTTAGTCGAGTTATTACATTTTTTTTATGTAACATAACATTTTTTCTATAATTTTTTAATCTCAAATTAAAAATTTAATTTTAATATATAATTTTACGCGCCTATACAATTATATAAGACATGTTACAAAAAATTATTATCTTTTATATTAATTTCATGAATATTTATAAAAAGAGAAAGTCTTGAGAGTCAATATTAAGGAAACAATAGGAGCCAATATCATTTTTCTTTCTTTACTCTTTTTTCTTTTACCACCCACTATTTTTATAATTATTGGCTCCTAATTGATCCTCTAACGTTGGTTCCCTATCATTACTCTTCTTAAAAAATGTGTCAACTATGATATTTACCCGTCAAAATTATTAATCACTATATAAATATAAATATAATCATAACTTAATTATTTTTAATATATATTTTATATTCGAATAATATGTGTTAAATGAAAATTGTTTAAAACATTTTACCGGTCAAAATTAAACTGTACCTCCAAATTAATATGCATAATTAAATGTCTAAAAATATTCATTTTAGACAAAATGTATCAAATTCAACTCTATCATTAAATGTACATGATTTTCTTGCAAATAATAAAATAAAATAAAATAAATGAAACGTACATGATTTTATTAGTTTCTCAAATCTCAAGTGGCCATAGGATTCCTGATAGGCTGATACTATATAATATCTCCTATCTTATTACATGTGATACTAACTAATACTCTAATATACGATGCCATCGAAATCGAATCATCGATTACAGAAAGGCTCTGTTAAATTAATTTTAAAAAAATAATCTTTGATCAAATAACTAAGATTGTGTTGTGTGGTTAAAAGAAATTAAAGATTAAAATTATCTAACCTGAGAATCACCAACAGTTAGATCGGTTAACTGCACCACGTCACTGTGGTAGATCCTCTTCGGCACGAGCACCGATGCTCCCTCATCCGCGTCCCAGCAGAGGAGGCTGAGGCCACCGGACCGGAGCCCGCAGAAGAATCTCTGATCACCGGAGATGGACTCAAAGGAGGCGTGTGGAAGCACCTCAACCACCGGCGGTGCAACATCTCCATAAGAATAATAATAATTGTTCTTTTGCTGGTTTTGTTGGTAGCACTGGATGAATTGTTTGGGCTCGCCGGCAACGAGGGCGCAGACTGTGGATGAGGCGGAGATGACGGCGGTGGTGGATGCGGAGCCGAGAGCATTTGCGGCGGTTATGATGAGAATGAATGTTAATAAGAAGAAGAAGAAGAAAGAGTGTGTGTAGTAATAATAAGAGGGTGGTGGTGTTGTCTTCATGGTGGTTGAGAAAGAGCTAAGGTTTAGATTTTAGATAATAAAAGCTTTTTCTTTTTCTTCATCGAGATTGAGAGAGAGAGAGAGAGAGAGAGGGGTGTGTGTTTGGAAGGTTGAAACTTGAAAGAAGAAGGTGTGTGTGGGAGAGAACTAGAGAAGTAAATGATATTTGTATTCATTTTTGTATAATTTTTTTACAAATTTAATTTTTTATGTACTCTTTGAAAGTATAAAAGAGTTTAATTTAGACAATGAATGGTACATTGTTACTATAAAAATAATTAATTTTTCAACTCATATATATTTTTATTAATAAAAAGTTGCATCAAAATTAAATTGTGTTTTAGTAAAAATAATAATTTTTTATTTTAGGATAATAAATTCTTTTATGAAATACCAAATACATATTTTTATAAAATAATACTAAACATTTAATATCATAAAATTATTATATTTGACTTAGCATTCCTTGTTTTATAATTTTATAAATATAATATCAATAATTACATGTTTAATGACATTTACCCTTGATTCAAGATATATCTCATAATCATTTTTAAAAATGTGAACTTTTACCAATGATTATAAGACACCTGGTTAAATTGTAAAAATTAAAAGAGAAAATATCACTCCCCTCACTTCCCTTTAACAGTTGCTAAACTCCACTCCATTTCTCTCTATTTACAAAATATCCAATCTCATCCCTTGTAATTTTTAAAAATTAAAACCCCTCTTTAATCTATTTCAAAATTTTTCTGTTAACTATGAAAGTTAACACTAACTTTAGTTTTTTTCTTTTTACTAACATTAGCTTTTTTAATTGTATTTTACAAAAATATTTTTTTAGATTAAATTTCTTCCTGATAAAACACGTTTACTAACATCAATTTAGATAAGTTTATCTATATCTGTTTCTTATTGAGTTTTGATAAAGTTGTTACTTAGTTATTTTCAACAGTAATGTAAACATTATTTTTTAGTAATTTATTAAAGTTATTATTTATTAAAATTCATTATTCTACCTATTAATGATGGGAATAATTTTTATTTTAATGTTAAAATAATATGTATGGTTGAATCGTCTAATATTAAATTGAATAACTAATAAAGTTTTAAAAATTATTTTGAACATTTCAATTATCAAAAAGAAATTTAATCCAAAGGATATCTTGTAAAATACAATTAAAAAAAAAACTAATCTTAGTATAAAAAAAAACTAAAGTTAACGTTAACTTTTAGGTTTAACGGAAAATTTTTAAAATGAGTTAAAGAGGAGTTTTTAAAAAGTTATAAAGGAGGAGATTGAACATTTTGTAAATAGAGGGAAGGAGAGTGGAGTTTTAGCATGTGTCAAGGAAGGGGGTGATATTTTCTCAAATTAAAGTGGTCAAATCATATTTATGATAACCAGATGACCATTATTGGTTCAAATGGATTTTAAAGTTCTTAAACTTTCCACCAATGTTTAAGATTATCCATTTAAGATGAAAGCAGAATCTGCAATAGTAGATATTATACATACATGAGATTTAAAAATAGCAAATAAGGAACATAATAACAAGAAGCTTCAATAACTTAAAGATTACGTTCCAACTAGATCACGCCAAATCTTGCATTTTTTATTCCTCCATTTGGAAAATCTTGTCTGGATCCCAAATTCCCAATGAAAGATTGACTCAATGAAGGAGCAGACTTGTGTGGTTCCTCACTGCTGAACGAACCCACGCCCAACCAGAGAAACCGTTTCTTCTGGTTGCAACTTCAAACACTAGCTGATCGTTATGAGGGGAAATGTTCGAATTCAAAAACTCTAATAAAAGAATGAGACAAATGTCATTTAATCTGAGTTAAATCTTATTGGTCATTACTATATATCTTATTTGAGCACACTACAAAAATTACGGAAGTTACCATTGGATTTTCTCCAAAAAATCGACGATTCAAAAGTTTTCGTCGAATTTTCCGTTGGACTTACAACCGACGATTGACTTCGCGACAAAAATTATGTTTTTGTCGGATTTTTATACTCCGACGCAAATTTCCGTCGGATCTGTCTGACGGAAAGGTTTGAGATGGCGACGATGTCATTTTTCATAGTTTCCATCGGACACGGATCCGACGAAAACAAATCCGACGCAATATCTGATGGAAACATCCATGAATAATTTATTTAAATTCGACGAAAAGTCCCAAGGAAACATCATCAGTCTGCAACTTTTTTTATTTTTTGATTTGTTTTATTTAGAAATTTAATTCCATAATAGATAAATTAAATATAATATTAAATAAAAAATAAATATCGTAAATAAATAGTAATCAATGACAATACAAATCCAAATATCTAACAATGTAAACTGTACAAGAATACAGAAAATGAATGAACATATTCCTACGAAATGTAAGTCGACTACAAATAAGGGAAAACGAATACTAGCCTATCTATGCATCCTTGTAGTCGTCATCATCATCGACTGGAGGATGATCTGGCTGGCGTGGTGGTGGACGAGATGGTAATGGCAGTGCTGTCAAAGAACCTGAACCCCCGCACCAGCGCTGCTCCCAGGAAAATGTATTAATAAGAAGAGAGGAAAATGTTTAATGCTTGTTGTAATTTTAATATCAGTTTTATAATTTTAATATAATTTAATCATAATTAGTATGCTATAGTGAAATTAACAAATAAAATGGAGGCTGTATATTCATGTAATATAATTGATATTTTTAATAAAAATGAAAAGTAAAACACAATTTTTTTTCTTTGACTTCTTGTACATTTCTTTTAAAATAATATATATAAAATTAATACATATAAGTGTATAACGTTCTAAAGAAACAATAATAGTAGATTATTGGTGTCGTGAGGAAATATGTTAATAAGCATGGATGAGAGGTGATATTATTATAATTTGCTGTAGACAGTGGTGGAGAGCGTGTGGTCCCTTCTTCCCTTTAAATGGGAAATTGGTATCTTTATTTGTAAATGTCACTCAGGTCAACATTATTACTTAGCTTATTAGCATGGAGTAAGCTTAATTCAATTCTACCTCTCAAAAAAAAAAAAAAAAACACTTAATTCAATTCTATATATGTCATTCAATAGGTTATTTATTTAGGATTTTTTATTTAAATAAAATATTCTTTATTTACTCATCTTCTTAAGTTAACTCAGAATACAAAAAATTTATCAATTTAAATATTCAATATAAATGAAAATATAAATGAATAAATTGATTTACTTTCATTGACGCAACAAATTAAAAACCTTATAAAATTGATTTTCTCATTTTCTTGATATGAAAATGCACCTAATTAAATGCACAAAAAATTTATAAATTGTGTATTTTGATTTAAATGAATAATTAATGAATTTTTTATTTAAATAAAAAGTCCATCCACTTATTTTATATCTATAAATATTAATTTCAGAAATTATATAGTGAAATTTATGACACATTAACTTTATCTATAAAAATAAATAGTTAACATGTAAAGTTTAATATATCCACATGGGACTAATCCAACTGAATTGAATTAGATAAGTCAAACTTCTATTTTTCATGTTAAAATAAATCTTTATTAAGAAGAATACATAACAAAAAATGTATTTTAGTTTTTCTAATTATAAAAACTCAAATATCATGTAAAATATTATTTCTACTAAAAGTTTAAGTCATTAGATCGACAAAGAACACAGAAAAAAAAAAGAATCTCAAATCCAAATTAAATTATGACCAATTTCTACAAAATCATCCAAAACAAGTGCTACACCTTAAGAATATTTAGCCATTTGAAAATTTTGAGAATGATATTTTGATTGTCTTGATAGTTATTAACAAATCATATTTTGAGACTTAATAAATATAATGTTTATATTATACCTTGTCTTGAAAGATTATCACAAAATACAAGAAGGATCATGTGGTAGATTCTCACGTGTAATTAATGGGATGTATGTCACTAATCTCAGTTTGTTGTTTCGCATGTGAAACTCTTAACTAAAATCTATCTATGCTTTGAAAATATGACGGCTCTAAAGCCTAAGCTTATCCTTTTACAAGTGGAAAATGTTTAAATCATTATAAGCTAGGTTAATATTTGAATCAATATATGCTTTTAATTAGTTAATTATTTCTGGCATTCTATTTTCTTAAAACAACTCAATGCTTTTTTTTCCGTCATGAATGAATTTTTTTTTCTTCGAAAATTTTATTTATCCATCAAAATCAGCCACCAATTATAATACAAATTAAAATATAAAATAGATATTAAAATTCAGTTAAATCATACATGTATTTATATTTGATGTATATTAATATTTTACATTGAAGACTCATTTTAGCGTCGAGAACACGTGAATGCATTTCTATTTTTTTTAGCATATGAGACGAAATTAGCTCAGATAATTTGAAGCCCAAAAAGGATTTGGTTGCGTCATAACCTTACTGGACTTAGTTAGAAACGATTAAGAAAGTTGATAGGCCTCTATACTTATGGAGGAACCATGACAAAAATAAACAAAATACAGACATGGAGGTACTAAACTACTACTAATATAGTGTCAAAAATAGAAAAAAAACCCACTAATATAAAAGCTATGATTGGGCTTACCAAAAATAAATAAATAAATAAAAGCTATGACTGGGCCCTTTTTCTGTTTGTTATCATGGGTGGCATCAAATGGGTTCTTAATTAAAACAACAACAAAAAACCAACTTAGGTTATTTCAGTGATTAGTTCACTAGTCCACTTAAGCAAGTGTCAGAGTTCGAAGCGCATCTTGTATATTCAGTAATCTATTGGTTAACGATAAACTTTTAAATGAAGCCCTTGGTCCAAGTGGTAATGAGGCTTGCCTCAAAACCTAAGGACCTGGGTTCGAGACCAGACAATTGCACTCAAGGCTAAGATTTAAGTGGTTATCTTTAATTACTTATGGCAAAAAAAAAAAAATAAACAACAAAAACTTTGCTCCTAAATTTTTGATATTTAATTGTTTGAATATGGGAATTGTTTGAGTTATGGCATTGTGTTGTAGTAAATGTAATTCAAAAATGCTATTTATAAAACAAAATAAGACATCATATATTTTTTTATAAATACATGTGCTATATAACTAATTTTTAACATGTATTTTATATTAAAATTTAATTTTGGTATATACCTAGGATGTCTGAATATAATTATAGAGGATAGGTTGGGATGATCCAAATTTTTTTGTTTATAAATTGAATATAGGTAGGTGTGTCTTTCTAGTTTTTTGGTTGAATGATAGCCCATAATTGATGGATACAAAATACAATCTTCTATGAATAATAATATCAAAAGATGTTACATATTTTGTGTGTGTGTGTTTTTTTTTTTCCGCGCGCTAAGAAACACCCTGCATGGAGGAAAAATAAAACTAAATGGCTTTGTTAGAATATACATGTTAAAAAGTTAAAGTAACCAACCAAGAGATGGCAAACGGAGATTTTTGTTTTAAAGGGGGAAAAAAATGATTAAACCTATGTGCCTCATAAAGTAGATTCATTGTCACCTTTTTAAATCAATTCACTTTTGTCATAAAAAAAAAAATCAATTCACTTTAGTGTAACATTATCATTGAGAATACTTGTCAAAAAAGAAAAAAAGATTATCATTGAGAATAAAATCTAAGATTTTTGTATTTGTTTTAGTATAGACATACATATATACTTTTAATAAGTTATTTTATATACTAATTGGTTCACACGCAGAAGAATAATCATTGAGTTGGATAACTAGAATCAAATCATGAATTGAGAAAGAAACCGGATTAAAGTATAATGACACAGAGTTTTTAATATTTATCATAATCATAATCTCTATTTGTTATTCAATACTTCTAGCTTCATATCTATTTTGATTAATTAAGTCTAATCAAATTATTTATTTTATATTAAATAAAATATTATTTTAATATCAAATAAAAATTTATTTCATTGTATTTTTTGTATTATTTGATACCAAAATAATTTTCTATTTAGCATAAAAATAAATGACTTGATTGACCAAATAAATATATAAATAATATTACCGTTTATTATTATAGGGAAAAATTATTTATTTAAAATGAAAACTTGTTTATAAATAATTTTTTAAAATGATTTATGTTGTAGGAGTACTATTATTTAAAACAATTAATTATTCACTAATCAAATATTTTTACTTTTTACCCAATGTTGTCAACAGTTATAAAGTCAAGTTCAATGTGGTCACATACCTAGGTTTACATTTTAGGGTGAATAGACTTAGATTAGGGACAGAAAATTTGAATGAGGCCTTTATTGTACTTATTCGGCTTGAACCAGACATGTTAAAAGCTTGTTTAAATATGTGAACCTCCCATGTCCCAAAAAAAAAACAAATGTGAACCTCACTTAGTTTGAAAATTTAAATTGACCTAAATACTAATAAGATATATATATATAATACACAATAATTTTAGACATAAAACATCTATTTTTTTCAACCAAGTCCAATCAAGTTGTTTACGCGCGTACTGTACGAACAGAAATTTATATGTACAACGAACATGTTTTTATAGTTGATATGAACAGGTTTTAAAATCTGTTCGTTTGCTTTTAAATTTTCTGTTCGTTCTAGTAGTAATGTTCTGTTCGTACGCGTAAAGTGAGAGTTAGTAAAATTCACTTGGTTAGACTTGGTTAAAGAAAAGATGTGTACATGTAGCATGATTATATATATATATATATGTGATTTGGTAGATAAATGATAAATATTCATATTTTTAACGGATAACTATTTTTTAGTCACAAAGATTTGGATCAAAATTAAATGGATCATAATCTTTTTTTCTTTGTCAAAATGGTCCCTAAGGTTTCAATTTCTTTTAAAATTAGACTTTTTGACAATTTTGCCCTTCTTATTAATTTTTTTAAAAAAAAAACCACGTCAAGCTCCCTTCTTCCCCAAGGCCCACTGCTACACCATGGTCATTGGCGAACAACAATCAACAGCGACAAAGGAACTTGAAATTTCATATTTACGGCAACAACAATCAACAACAACACAAGACCAACAAAATTTAACAATAACACTAGATAAAACTCTATGCATCCAAAGACCAAATCATTTATCAATTAATTCAAAATAACCGACAGCAAACTAGAAGCAGCAGCATAATTAAAAATTTTCACAAAAATTAGAAAACTATGAAGAACAATGGACAAAATGCTAATAACAGTTAAGAATTGCAAGTAGTTGAAACATGTTACATAACAAAAGAGGAGGAGGGAATGAGAGGTGGTAGTGGAGGTGGTGGGGCCGTGGAATAGAGGAGGAGCTGCATGCGGCGGCATGTACACCCACGAGGGAGGCGGGGCCGGCATTACCACGGACCTCGGTGGAGCAAGCAGGTGAGGCGGTGGTGCGAAAGCGGATTTCTGATGAAGGAAACGGCGACGACATTTTTTATGAAGGATACAACAACGGTGTTTCGTATCAGGAGCGGTGACGTAGTAAGAGGAGGAGACAACAACGGTCTGGCCTCAATTGAAGTAGATTCGACATCAACAAAAGAAGGGGCTGACGGCATTTGAAGTAAGAGGCGTAGAGCAACGATGGTGGCAAAGCTGCAATGGTTGCCGGCGTCAGGATCTTCTCTCTCACTGGATGGTTCTCTTCTTCCCTTCTTTGAGTACTCTCAGTTCTTTGTTCTTCAAGTTTCAGTGGCAACTAGGGTTTATGGGCTTATATCTCCCTTCAATCCTTCATCATCTTTTTTTTTTCAAAATCGTTCGGTCGAATCGAATGGTCATGTTCGGTTATTTAAACCACAATAAAAAACTTAAGGGTAAAAAAGTAAAAATGATGATTTTAAACATAAATAAAATTTTAAGGACCATTTTGAAAAAGAAAAAAGAATTGTAATCAATTTGATTTTGACTCTAAATCTTTATGACTAAAAGAGTAGTTAACCCTATTTTTAACTTGAGGGTTTAAAATTCAAATTTTATTTTAATGTGTTGAATCATCGAAGGGCAATATAAGTGCACACGTCGAGGCATAACCATGAAAATTCTTAGGCGTAGAAATTTGTTTCTTTTTACACTATAGTATTCGCCTAATTTTGTTTTTGGTATTCGCCTAAATTAAATCTAAGTAAATAAAGTAAATGTTTTTCTTTTTCCAATTATTGGCTATTTGTTTGAAGGAGAAAACACCCTTTTAAAATTCGAAAATTTTAATTGGCCACCAAGTATTTAAATAACTGATATAACTTATTATAAGTGGTTCGGTAAACAATTAGGTAGTTTTTGATTATTGGTACTAGGAGCTAGTCAAGCTGAGAGACTGCGATTTAATATTGTGTTTATTGGATAGGAATTAGAACTAAAATTTCAGTTTCAGTTTTTAAAATTATAATATTTTTAGTACTTCTAGTTTGGTTTGGAGGGATCGGGAGACTATGGACTAAGACTAAGACTGAAATTTTAATAACATTTTTTTATTCAAATACTTTCAGTCAATATTAAAGTTTTTAATATTAACATTTGTCTTTCTTCCATTGACTTAATTCAATCTTTATCTTCCAGTATCTATCTATTAATAAATTTTAAACCAAATATAATAATAAACTTAATTCAGTCTCAGTCATTTAGTATGAATCTCCTAGTCTCAGTCTTTTTTCTAAACGTACCCTTCCCTACTAAAAAGGGTCGGTTAGACTAATTGTTTGAATGGTTGTAAATTGACTAAAATTTTGGAATGGTAAAAAATGCTTTATCTTTTAAACGAATAATTCGAGATTGACAAAGATATTTATTGTACAGAATGTACCTTCAGGGGTTTTGGGACTTTCGGAGTAACCGGAGGTGCCAAGGAAGAAGGCCGGTGGTTAATATGAATAAACGAAGCGTGTAGAGGAAGGGTCGCCAAATAAGGATTTGGGAGCCTCCGGATACACAACAATTGGGTAGGATTTAGAAGACGTACCTGGAGGAGAGTTGATCTCCTCTTTATATACCCGTGGTGGTTCATATTTTAAGAGTAAATCCGTACGAGATCGATGCAGATATGATCTTATCTTGTGTGGATCCGATGATTAATGCTGTGGGCCCCTTTTGGATCCAAAGAGGACATGGGCCTTTTATCGGCTTTGAGCCGACGTAAGGGTGGTCCGCTGTGGACTTGGGCTAGGCGAGCCCAATGTCCGGAATAGTTGCCCCCAAGCTCGAAAGGTTTTCGTGATTTTTATCTCCGTGAGACGACGTTCCGAGGTTAGTCGTTCATTGTCCCTTTTGGGTCGTAGGTCGTTGTGTCATTTCGCAGAAACTTCTGGAATATGACGTTTCGATTTGACCCCTGACGCTTGGGTCTTTTCGAGTACGTGGGAGAGAGAGTGGGGGTGTCTCCCCGTTTTTCGCGCTTAATGATGGGAGTTAAATCCTGTATGAAGTTTCCTTTTTTCCCTTTACTAACTCATGATTCAGGGACTATTTTGTCTTTTTGGTTCTTTTTATAAAAGGGGAGTGAGAGGGAAGAGTTCACTCTTCTACTTCATTTCTTCATTTTTGAGGATCCTTCTCTCCATTCTCTCTTCCTTCCTTCGTTTTCTTCCTGATCTGTAACTTCAAAGGAGCTTTTCTCTACTCATTTGGTAAGTTTTCTTCCTCTCCTTTGGTATTTTTGGCTGTTCTAGTTATTCTTCTTCTTCTTCTTTTTTTTGGGGTCTTCGTCTCCAACCTTTCTTTTGCCGTTTTTCCTTCTGGGAAAAGCTAATTTTTGCTAAGTTTGATAACTTTACTCGATATTTTCTTCATTTTTGACCGAACCATTTGCCTTCCCAAACAGGTTTAATGGCAGAAGTTAAAGGGAGCGGTCCTAGTGAGGTCGTTCGTGAGGTTGAGGAGGCTCAAATACCTCACGAATAGAACCCCCTATACAACTAGGCGACCCGGGATATTTTGGGGAGTCCTTCAACCTTGACGGAGGACTATCTGAAAAGTTTGAAGGAGTCCGGAGTTATTTGTGGTGTCGGGAAGGAGGAGAGAAATTACCGGGTGGAGCTTCCGCGATGTGGGGAGAGGATATGCGAACTCAATCTGGAACATCCCCGAGTTCCCCACTTGTTGTGGGTGAACGAGGTGATGTTTACGGAGTTTGGTGTTCGCATTCCTTTCTCTTTTTTTCAAAAGCGGTTACTTCAACGCTGCTTCGTCGCTCCGTCCCAATTCCACCTTAACGCCTGGTCGTCGATCCGGTGTTTTGAGTTGGTGACGGAATATTTAGAGCTTCCGCAAGACCTGGAGGTGTTTCTTTATTTATTCACCGTTTTCTCTCCCAACACCGAAGGTAAGTCTAAGAAGGGGTACATATCGGTCCGTCCTGGGAAATACCGAAGGATCTTCGGTTTGTACGAAGAATCCTTTCATGGTTTTAAAGGTCGGTACTTCAAGGTATTTCCCATCGGTGACCATCCCCCTTTCTGGCTTATATTGGAGAGAGATGCTGGCCGGTTCCCGTCCTATTGGAGTAAGGATGCGGGTTTAAATTATACCCCGGTTACGTATAAGAGATTGAATGAGGAGCAAAGAGATACGACCGACATCTTGTTGTGGCTGTTTTCTAAGCGTTTTCTGAAACCCAAGGCAGTGTTGGGGAATTCCGAACGTGCTAGGGAGGAAATTTGTATGTAACTTGTTCTTCTTTGTTTTTTCTTTCGTTTCCGTACTTGTGGTTAACTTATCTTCTTCCCTGTTTTGGTTTTTCAGTGAAGATGGCCGGAGGGTAAAAGACATTGGCGCTTCTTCGATAGGTGATGCAGGCGAATCCTCAGGGCTTGGCCGTTCTGGATCCTTCGAGTGGACAAGCATCGTCGTCAGCTCCGAAAGGTGGAGGTTCCTCGAATGTCGGGGGGGGGGGGGGAACTACCGCTCAGATAGAGGTTTCCTCCCCGATTCAGGAGGAGGGGACGAATCAGCAGATTGAGGTCGTTCACTCTCCCCCTTCCAAGAAACGAGGTAACGACGAGATGACCTCTGCTCAGAAAAGGCCGAGGGTCTCTGACGGTTCTCAACGGGATTTTTGCCCCATCGACCGTTCTTTCGATGCGTCCGGATTCATTGAGAGAAACTTCTTGGGTCCCCGGGCTATGGAGGCTCTCCGTGATTACGACCCGATGGAGAGTACCCGTTGGGTTCAGTGGGTCATGCTTCGTTCTGCTACGATCCTGAAGTCAGTCGAGCCTCGGTTGACGATGGCTGACCAATGGGAGCGTCGTTGCACGTAGCTGACCGGGGAGATGAAGCTGCTGGAACAGCGGCGGGTTGACGCGGGGAAGGGGAAGGCTGATGCTGAGGCCGCCAAGTCTAAGGCCTAGAAGCATTTGGAAGCTGCGTTGGGGGCAAGCAAGGAGAAGGATTCCGAGGTCCAGCATCTGAAGGACCGGGAGGTCAGTCTGTTGGCCGATTTGGAATCCGCGAAGGAGAAGCTCGTGCCGATAAGGCGGAGGCTTCACTTGTCACCTCGGAGGAAAGGCGGCAACAGCTGATAAAGCTGGCCGAGGATTTTGTGAAGGCCACCGAGGATGCGTTGAAGGAGCAGATCCTCGCGCTTGTGCCGGACTTTGACGTCTCGTTGCTTGGGGCTTGGAAGGAGGTCGTGGATGGCCAGATTATTGATCCGCCTCTGGGGCCTTAGGTTTCCCCTCTTCTTTGTATAAGACTCTTTTTTTTCATTGTAGTTATGTTAGTAAGGTTCCGTCATGCCGTGTTTTACCAGGTCGGATCTTTACTTTTATTACTTTGAACAATTTTACTAAGTGTTGTAGTGAACTTATCCGGGAATCCGTTGTGCCGTGTTTTACCGGGTCGGATTCTCAAGTTTTGTTTAAAAAAAAAAAGATTTTGCTAAGTGTATGGAATTTTGTTCCCTGGCGGTCCGTCGTATCGTGCTTTGGCCTAGTTGGACCACCATTTTGGATTTTGTAATGTTGGCTAAGTGTCGCCACTGCCGTGTTGGCTTTGTTTTCGCTGTTTCTAGTATGTTTCGCCTTTCCATTTTTGTTATTTTCTGCTTTCTTCGATAAGGATAGGGCGTTTTGAGATTTTGAATGGAAATGAAGCTTAAAATTTTTCTAAGTTATTTGGAGGCGGAGTGATAAGTTCCGTCCTTCCGGAACTTAGGTTTATCCTCTTTCCGACGTTATAAGTAAGCAAGGTAAAAAATGAATAAGTGGTCCTATTTTCGTTTTGGCCGGACAGAACTTTGATTATAGCCGTTGATGACAAGTAAGTCGTATAGTTGTGTGAAAAGTAAATTTATTGGATATGTTTGGGCCTCGTCAAAACCTTCCGACCTCCCGGAGTGGGATACCTCGGATAGGAAAAAGAGTACCTGATTGACTAAGTTGAAAAGAAAATACAAGTAAATTAAAGATAATGACTATCCTATGATTAAACTTAGCTGAAAAAATGACATAAGAAGAGGCAAAGGTATGTTAAGTGAAGAACCGTCGGAGGTTGGTTGCGTTCCAACTTTTTGGAAGTTTGCCTCCATTGAGTCGTTCTAGCTTGTACGCTCCTTTGCCGAGATCCGTAGTCACGGGATGGGGTCCTTCCCAATTAGGGGTTAGCTTGCCTTCTCCCGGCGTTGGTGGCCCAATGTCGTTCCGTCGCAGGACTAGGTCTCCGACTTCGAAGTGCCTTATGATGGTTCCCTTGTTGTATCTAGCACTCATTCTTTGTTTCAGGGCCATTTCTGTCAGGTGAGCTTCTGATCGGACCTCGTTTATAAGGTTCCGATCTGCCATGACGTCCTCTGTGCCGAGGAGTAACCATGGGTTGGGTTCACCGATTTCGACAGGGATGATGGCCTTTACCCCGTAGGTTAGCCGGAAGGGCGTTTCACCGGTTGAAGATTGGGGGGTCGTTCTATAAGACCATAGGACGGATGCTAGTTCCTCAGCCCAAAGACCTTTGGCATCATCGAGCCGTTTCTTTAGCCCCTTCACAAGGACCTTGTTTGCTGATTCGACTTGGCTGTTTGCTTGGGGATGTTCAACAGAGCAGAAACGCTGGTTGATCCCGAATTCTTCGGCTGATTCTTTAAATTTCTTGTCCGCGAATTGGGTTCCATTATCCGTGATTAGGATTGAGGGAATTCCAAATCGGGTGATGATTTGTTTCCAAACAAATTTCCAACATTTCACCGCCGTAATAGTGGCGAGAGGTTCTGCTTCGATCCACTTAGTGTAGTAGTCGATACCGACAATGAGGTACTTTAGTTGGCCAGGGGCTAGCGGGAAGGGTCCGACGAGGTCAATCCCCCACGTGTCGAATGGTCGATATGCCGAGATTGGAGTCATCTTTTATGGGGGTGCTTGATGGAAGTCTGCATAGAGTTGGCATTTTTCGCATGTTTGAACGAATTCCACTGCATCCTTCATCATATTTGGCCAATAGTATCCGGCTTGAATGAGTTTCCGAGCTAAGGATTTTCTGCCGATGTGTTGGCCACAGCATCCCTCGTGAACCTCCCGTAGAGTGTAATCAGCTTGAGATGGATTAAGGCATTTCAGAAGTGGCAAATCTATTCCCTTTTTGTATAATTGGCCCGATATCAAGGTGAACTTGGCGGCTTCTCTCTTGATTCTTTTTTCTACTTTGGGATTGTCGGGAAGGGATCCGTCCTCTAAGTAGCTCAGGATTGGGGTCATCCATGTTGCCGTTTCGGATATCGGGAGGCAATTTACCTCCGACATGGATATCGACGGTTCTTTGATCGTTCCTTGGATAAGGGAACGATTTCCCGATCTTGGCTTCATGCTGGCGAGTTTGGATAAGAGGTCGGCCCTAGCGTTCCGTTCTCTGGGAACGTGGGTTATTATTACCTTGTCAAACGTTTTCATCATCGCCTTTACTTTCACTAGGTATCTCTGGAGGAGTGAGTCTTTGGCTTCGTAGGAGCCGTTTATTTGGGAGCTCACTACTTGAGAATCCGTGCAAACTTCCAGAGTTCGGGCTCCCACTTACTGAGCAAGGGTTAATCCAGCTAATAGGGCTTCATACTCAACCTAGTTATTTGATATGGGGAAGTCATATCGGATAGATTGTTCGAACATGACTCCGTCGGAGCTTTCTAAGATAACCCCTGCGCCGCCCGAGGTCGTTGTGGACGAGCCGTCAACATGTAGCTTCCATCCGATGTCCCGACTTGTTTCTTTATCTGGGATTGTCATTTCTGCCAGGAAGTAGGACATTGCTTGTGCTTTGATAGCCCCCCTGGGTTGGAATTGAATGTCGAATTGCGACAATTCTACGACCCATCCTAATATCTGACCTGCCAGGTCCGGCTTCTGAAGTATGCTTCGGATGGCTTGATCGGTTCTGACGACGACGGTGTGACTTTGGAAGTATTGCCGGAGTCATCTTGCCGAGACAAGGAGTGCGTATGCCAGTTTCTCTATCTTTGTGTATCGGAGTTCAACCTCATGCAAAACTCGGCTGATGAAGTATACTGGCATTTGGCTTCCTAGCTCATCTTCCCTTACTAGTGCTGCTGCAATGGACTCGTCCGTAATGGACAAGTAGAGGTACAGGGGTTCGCCGTTTATTGGCTTTGAGAGGACTGGAGGTTCCGATAATATGGATTTGAACTTGAGGAAGGCCTCTTCACATTCCGGCGTCCATTCGAAGTTAATTCCTTTCCTCATTAACTTGAAGAAAGGTAAGGCGTTCCATGCCGATGCTCCGAGAAAACGGGACAACGCCGTTAGTTTGTTGTTCAGCCGTTGGACCTCTTTTAGGCTGGTTGGGCTTGGGAGCTGAAGAATAGCTTCGCACTTCTCTGGATTGACCTCAACTCCTCTCTGGGTTATCATGAACCCTAGAAATTTCTCGGCTTCCATGCCAAAGGCGCACTTTAAGGGATTTAAATGCATTTTGTTGCGTCGGAGGGACTCGAAGACTTCATGGAGGTCAGAGATAAGATTCTCTGGGCTTTCCATTTTGACCAACATGTCGTCTACGTAAACTTCGATTTTCCGACCGATGAGGTCTCTGAAGATTTTTGTCACCAGACGTTGGTACGTCGCTCCGGCATTCTTTAACCGAAAGGGATAGCTGTGTAGCAATAAGTTCCGTCCGGAGTGATGAATGCCGTTTTTCCTCATCGGGTTTATGCATTGGGATCTAGTTGTATCCAGAGTAAGCATCCATGAAGGAGAGGTATTGTTAGCCGGAAGAGGCATCTATCAATCTGTCGATGTTAGGTAACAGGAAGGCGTCTTTTGGGCAGGCCTTGTTTAGGTTGGAATAATCAACACACATTCGCCACTTCCCGTTTGCCTTTTTGACCAAGACTACGTTTGCCAGCCATGTGGAGTTTGGTAGTTCTCGGATGAATCCTGCTTCAAGAAGTGCCTTGGTTTGTTTTTTCACTTCTTCTGCCCTTTCGTCCGACATGCGCCTCTTGCGTTGGGCGACGGGGCGGTGATTAGGGTCAATGGCCAAGGAGTGCGGCATGACCGATGGGTCAATTCCCGGCATGTCGGCTGGTGTGGGCAAAGAGATCTCTATTCTTCTTGAGGAATTCCGAAAGTTCCTGCTTGAGTTCATAGGGTAGATTCCGATTCTAGAACGTGTGGCGTTCTAAGAAGTCTCCGATCTATATCTTCTCCAGATCTCCGCCAGGCTTCGGCTGAGGTTGTTCTTCTATCCTAGCGTCGAGATTGGCTAGGTAAACGCATGAGGAATCTCGAGATTTGGATCGAGGGGCCAAGTTGTTGTGCTTGCATTTTTCGGCCATCACCCTATCTCCATGGAGAGTTCCGAAGTCACCAGAGTCTGTTTCATACTTCATTACTAGGAATTTAGTGAACACAACCGCGGAGAAGTCGTTGATCGTCTTCCGGCCTAGGATGACGTTGTAGGCCGTTGAGTCTTTTAGCACTACAAATTCAGCCATTACCGTCCTTCGAGAGTTTCCGGTTCCAATGGAAATTGGGAGCTCTATACTTCCGTCAGGTTTAATGAAGTGATCGCCGAGCCCCATGACTCCCGGTTGGTTTGTTTTCAGATTGTGGTCCTTGAACCCTAATACATTGAAGTCATGTCGGAACATGATGTTAGAGTCCGCACCTGTATCGATTAGGATTCGTCGGACTATCCCGGGACCGACGACGGCCGAGATCACCATCAGTGCGTCGGAATCAGCCATTCCATGTTCAAAGTCTTTGTTATTAAAGGTGATCGGCAGGAGCTGTGGCGGAGCACTTCGTACGGCTGCTAGGATCTTGAGATCCTTCTTATGGGCAAACTTGGATTTCTCCGTATGATTGGCTCCGGTGATCACAGGAACTATGGGCATTGTCTCATTGGTGTCTCTGAGGTTCCGGGGATTCCGAGTTTTCGGTCCTTCTGACCGTTCCCGTCCGACATTCCGGGATTCTCGAATGACTTGGATGAATTCACCTAGTTTACCTTCCCTGATGGCTTGCTTGATGGCGTCCTTCAGGTCATAGCAGTCTTGTGTCTTGTGCCCGTAATCCTGGTGGTAGTCACAGAACAAAGTCTTATTCTTTGCATTTTGGGTCCGTCCTCGTAAGGTTCTGGCCCGAGGTAGGATACCTTTGTCCGAAATTTGCTGATAGACTTCCGTGATAAAAGCTATTAGCGGGGTGTACTGATCGTACTTTTGTTTTGTGAACTTAGGGTTTCCCCTATGTCCTTGATCCCGTTGGTTATCCCTTGGATGGATGCGCCGTAGAGGCGTTACCCCGGGAAGCCGTCTAGGTTTGCTGACTTTTGGTAGCCGCCACTACCCGGTTAACCTCTTCATGGTGGATGAACTCCTTTGCTTTCGCTTGCATTTCTTTTCGGGTCCATACAGGCTTAGTGGTCAGTTGTTTCCTAAAGTCGTCGTTAGCAAAGCCGTTGGTTAAGCACAAGCTTGCGACTCCATCAACAAGTCCATCTATGGTTTTGCATTCGGCGTTAAACCTCTCGATATACTTCCTTGTGGTTTCATTGGGTTTCTAGACTACAGCAAGGAGGTTGATCGGATGTTTATTGTTGTCTAAGCTCGTTGTGAACTCATTGAGGAATAACTCTCTTATCTCGGAGTAGGTGGAGATAGAACCTGCCGGTAAGGACGTAAACCACTGTGCGGCTAGTCCGGTTAGGGCCACCGGGAAGGCTCGGCATTTAACCTCACAGATCATCCGATGTTCGAAGTCATTAAGGTGGACGTAAGGATCCATGGATCCGTCGTATTTCATATCTGTTGGCTTTACAAAGCCCTTGGGGAGTTGAACCTTAAGGATTCAACATGAGAACAGGGTATGCCTGTCGATGGATGGGGTCCTTTCCCGTCCTCTCGTTCTCTTCTAACGACGGTATTGCTTGCGTTTTGGCTCCCGAGATTCATCCGAATAGGACTCTCGGTCATCCAAACTGCTTGGGTGACGTCTCCGCCGAGGTGGGGTACGTTCGCGAGGCGGGGTGCGTTCGCGAGGCGGAGTGCGTTCACGCCTTCGGGGAGGGGTTTTGGATTTAGAGCGGGATCGATCCGTAGTGGCGAACGTCGTCGCGATCGTAAATCCTTTGTGGCATTCTTAAGTTCCACATTCTCCTTTCGAAGTCCTTTGACTTCGACTTCCATAGCTTGCATACGATGTCTCAGGTCTTGGACAATCTGGGTGTCATTCGAACCGATCCCGCCGAATGGCCTGGGACCTGGATCTCCGGGGCCTAGCCTGTCAAAGGCGCTAGTGCTTCGCCGGCCTCCAGAGTTATCGCCGCCCGAGTTGGGCTGGCCGTTTTGGGTTCCGCCTGTTTTAGGGTTCTGGCCAGCCGCCTCTTAGCTACCGTTTGCAGTTGCATTGAGATCGAGATCAACTTGTTGTTGATTTTGCTGATTGTTCTGGTGCTGTTCGTCGGCAGAATGGTCAGTGTAGGGAATTCCTTCTTTATCTTGGTTCACCATCGTTGGTTTTTTGTTGGGAAGTCCCCACAGACGGCGCCAATGTACAGAATGTACCTTCAGGGGTTTTGGGACTTCCGGAGTAACCGGAGGTGCCAAGGAAGAAAGCTGGTGGTTAATATGAATAAACGATAGCGTGTAGAGGAAGGGTCGCCAAATAAGGATTTGGGAGCTTCCGGATACACAGCAATTGGGTAGGGTTTAGAAGATGTACCTGGAGGAGAGCTGATCTCTTCTTTATATACCCGTGGTGGTTCCTATTTTAGGAGTAAATCCATTCGAGATCGATGCAGATATGATCTTATCTCGTGTAGATCCGATGATTAATGTTATGGGCCCCTTTTGGATCCAAAGAGGACGTGGGCCGTTTGTCGGCTTTGGGCTGACGTAAGGGTGGTCCGTTGTGGACTTGGGCTAGGCGAGCCCAATATCCAGAACATTTATTAACCTACTTAAATAAGTGTCGGAGTTTCAAAATCAAATACTTTTTATTAATATCTGTCTTAAAAAATTTATTAATTCAAATATAAAGAGAGTGATAATTCACTAATCTATTTAAATAAGTGTCGGAATTTCGAAATATATCTGTACATACTATAATCCATTAACTCGTAATAAATTTTTAAATAAAACTCAAATTTGCGGGCTTAGTATGGACGATTGAGTCAGGTTGTAAGATAAAGTAGAAAAGTAATAGGTAAAAGAGGAAAAAGAGAGGTGGGGAGGAGCAGTGTCTGAGATGAAGTGTCCTTTGGTCTGTTGGATGAAGGCTTAGGTGTAGAACGTGTTATTGGTGAATTTAGCAACGAATAGTAAGGAGTCTTTTGTGGAGTTGCTGTTGGGGAAACAAATTAGCCTTTTTTCCAAGTTTCCCATTTTAAGAAAAAGACACTTTTTGTAGAAAGCGAGTGATCCTCTCTCTCAATCACTCACTCACTTAGATTCACCACACCCACCCACATAGCCGTAGCATAACAAATGTGCCAGCACAATAAATATATAAATATCTTCATCATTGTGCCTCCACCACTACTATTACTCATCCCTATTTGTTTTTGTGGACCCCTAATTATATATTAATAAATTAAATTGTGAATAATTTCTCTTACACACAATCTTTTCTGATTTCTTTTAACAGTGTAATAAGTCAAGGCCTAATTTACAGTGATCTTTCAATTTTATTTGAGATTTGAGATACAATTAGTGTGAAGTTGATATTCCCTAAAGACTTTATCATTATCTTTATATAATATTTTTTTTATTTTGCTTATTGAATGAACAATTAAAAAAATTTAATTTTATTATATTACAAAAGTGTTATATTTATTTAAAAATATTATTATTTTTAAATCGTTACCTTTTTTAAAGTCACACTTTTAAAGTGTGATTAAATATCAAATCTTTATGAGAATATGTTTTTTTTTTCATCTCCCATCTGTTTAAGCAGTTGCTTTAGTGTGATTATCAAATGATGAGTTTTTGAGTGTTCATTTACTTCGTTACTTTAGAAAAAAAACAAAATTATGGTTATATATTTATATGATTTTTATTTTAAAAATAAGTTTTAATTTTTTAAGTAAAGGTTAAACAATATAACTTCTTATTAAAATTATTTTTCAATTTATAAAATCATTTTAAGAAAAAAATATTTATATAACATGTGATAATATTCTTTCAAGATAATTAATAGAAGATAGCTCAACACGCGCACCCAACTTTCATTGGCATTTTGTTTGGAGGGTGTTATGCATGTCAAATAAACAGTGTTGCTACTTGCCAATTCCATTCATATATTTAATGCATTATATATGATTTTTAGAAGTAATAAAGTTTGAAATAATTAATTTTATGCAATATATAGACTATATGAATTTTTTTTTATCAAACCATTTAAAGGGCTGATAAGCAGAATTAATGAATCATCTTAGGTAAAACTTTAAACAATTTAATTATTATTTTGTATAAATTTTTACCTTTAGTAGTTGATGAAGATAATAATATATATCTAGCTATGTTGGTTAAGATAATATACATGTCGCTAAATCGGTTGCTACTCTGAAAAATTCTTGTAGTGATATTTAAGCTACATATATTATTGACCATTGATTAAGATTTATCTAATTATCTATTTATGTTAACATCTACTTGAGAGTAACATTTTATGTGAGTGGAACAATCCCTAGTTAAATCCTCCATTATT
>JASCZI010211453.1:215890-236650 GCA_036250425.1 Stylosanthes scabra | reverse complement strand
TTTTTTATTTTTTAAATAAAATATATATATATATATATATATATATATATATATATATATATATATATAATAAATTTAAAGATGCCAGCCTTGCAAATATAACCAATTATACCCTATAGATGTAGAATTATTTTTCATTTAATATAACTATTATATTAAATTAAAAAAAAATATACTATCAATTTAGAATTTAATTTTTAAACTGTCAGTATATATAAAATAGTTTTACATATACATTCAATCAGGTATTATTACATCATCAAAAGTAATTAATTTTCAAACTCACTACTTCTAAAATCATATAAATGTATGAATCTAATTGAATAACTGTGTAAAACTCTTTACACTGTCAATGCATTAAAATTAAACTCATCAACTTATTGGCGCAAATGGTTGTGATATTTGAACTATCTAATAATAATAATTTAAATTCTTATTGAATCTAAAAAGAAAGAATTATCCTAAAATAAATAGAAGGAGAAATAAGCATATATAAAAAATTCACAAAAAAAAAAAATATTGTATGAGTGAACATATTAGAGATATGACAATTTATGTATGTGATTTTTTTCTATTTTGACTTAAACTTTTATGAAAAATAATCTCATGACCAGTTATTAATATATATACTAAACCCCTACCTTATTTGAAACTTGAGGAATTATGAAATCTAGGGTTTTACATGTGTGAGATTCACTTGAAAAGGGTATGCCATATGTAAAAGCAATGCAAGTTGGTTCATAAATGTCCAAAGGGACTGTCACGAGCAGAGAGCTTTATGGGATTGATCACAAACACACTGGCATAGGTCCCTCCAATTCCAAATCTTGAGTGAAAGTGATACAAAGATTATTGGCACTTTGCCAATTCCAATTTGGATTGGACAATTTTCCCATCAAACCTTGCTGCATGCATTATAGGAGAGAGAAACTAACATACTCTATCTCATCAAGAGTCAATATATATATTTTTTCTTTATATATATGGTTCTTCTTTATGGCATCAAATCAATGATTTGATATATGAACCCAAAAGTGAACGAATTAAAAATATAATCCATGATTGATTTTTGTATGAGAAAATCAACGGTTGTTATTTTTCATTTTAAGCCAACTTGTTATTAACACAGACAATTGTTTAAAATACGGTAATGATGATGATGACGACACTAAGAGAAGTCGAATAGGAAGAAGATGATAACGACCATGGCTACTCCTCAGACATAGACGACGAAAGAGAAGATAAAGAAGAAGATGACGATGACGACAACGACACAGGAGCAAGAGGAGGAGGAAAAAGCCCAAACGGCAACAAAGAAGAAGAAGATCAAGTGTTTTAATTTGACGCTCTGTTTTGTGATAATAGATTAAAAGTGCTTGTTTGATCTTGATTGTTAAATTTGATGTATAAATAGCATTATTGTTAACTTTTTTAAGTTAATATTAACCAATTCTTTTAAAAATAATTTATTTTATTTTAAATTTTAAATCCTATCTCTAAACTTTTCACAATTTAATTAAGGTTAAACATTATTTTACAATAAAAAATTGACTAATATAAACTAATTAAAAGTTAATTTTCTTTATTTCTTCATTTTATTTTATTTCTTTGAAGTAATGGATCAGAATTTAGTCCATAATTATTGAAATAATTTTGATATATAATTTTTCAAATAAGAGTTGCATATAGTTATTAGAAAATAACACCTTTACATAAATGAAAAATGTTTGGGATCAAAGTTTGGTAGCCAACGGTAGCTATATCTTACATTTTTTTTACCACTTGAATAAATACATAATATAATATTAAATTAGTATGTAATTACGAAATTTACATACATAAAAATTATAAATATTAAGTTAAATAAGATAAATTTAAAATTTTTTCATAGAAATTATTATGGTGAAATTAAGAATGGAAAATTTGAGTAATTTATACTAGATCTTGAAATCTTCATTTAATATTGAGAAATTATCTTTAGTGCCTACTAAGTGATTCAAATTCAATCTCACCATATTTATGAAAAATTATAGGGAGCACACAAGGTTTGGGAGGCTATGGGAGCACATGAGCCAAAGAAAGAAACCCTAATCCTAGCTCCTTCTCCTTTTGCCCCACCGCCACTGTCACCCACTCGCCGCCGCCTCCTCCTCTTCTTCTTCTTCCACCGCCTGTGCCGCCACCGTCCCCACCCCCTTCTTCTTCTTCTTCTTCTTCTTCTTCTTCTTCTTCTTCTTCTCCGTCGGGCTTTCCATTTCCTCCAAGCCTCTGTCATGAAAGGAGGGTAAAATCTGAAGCAGATCCGACGAAGATGAAAGCCGTGAAGGCTTTAATCAACGCCGATGACATTGATGACGTCTCACTCGTGGACAATGCCACCACTGTCGCCGCTATTGTTCTCCAGCAAGTCAACCGCCAAGTTCCCTCCAAGCCTCTGTGATGAAAGGAGGGTAAAATCTGAAGCAGATCTGACGAAGATGTAAGCCGTGAAGGGCTGAAGGCTTTAATCAACACCGACGACATTGATGACGTCTCACTCATGGACAATGGCACCACCGTCGCCGTTATCGTCCTCCAGCAGATGTAAGCCGTGAAGGCTTTAATCAACACCGACGACATTGATGACGTCTCACTCGTGGACAATGCCACCACCGTTGCCGCTATCGTCCTCCAGCAAGTATCTTCTTCTTCTTCTTCTGTTATTGTGCTGCGGTTGTGGTGGTGGTGCTTGTTGTTATTGTTGTTGTGGTGGTGAGTTTACAGATGAGAATGTATTATATTTTGGGGATAATTCTACAATGAAGAAACTTTTACATGCATATGGTGAAGAGTATTCAATAGTTGTATTTTAAAAATTAATAAAAACAAAATAAAATAGTTCACTCCTCACCATCATAGTATGCACCATGTTTTGGATGATAATTTCAATCTGTTTCGAATGATAATTGAGTTAGTAAAGGTTAGGGTTTAGGGCTACGGATGATAATTGTATTTTATCTTGGATGATAACTTGTATATGTTTCGAATGATAATTATTTTTAATTTCAGATGATAACTTTGGTCAGTTTTGGATGATAACTTTTAATTGAATTTATTAACTTCTTAATGACTCCCTAACATTAATTTCGTAACATTACTCATAGCTTAATTATAAATTTCAGTATTCTCATATCTATTTGTTTATGTGCATTAGTCTCTTAGGATTTTATTTATTTTTCTTGCAAATCATATGTTTTTCTCAGTTTAGTCCCTCCTTGATTTCTCTTTTATATTTTGGCTCATAAAAATAATTTTATATGTATCTAGTATTGTTTGGCCCCTTATTTGTTTTTTTTAGTTTTGTTTTGGTCCTTCCTTCTTTATAAAATTGACTTTATACCTAGTATTATTGCTCCCCAACCACTTCTCCCCTTTATAAAACTAACCTTGACAGGTATCTATATGTGATAGGGTCTCATAAACTATTGGCTTAGCTTTGGGCTTAACTCCTATTCAGTATTCACTCTCCAACAAAGCAAAAGATTAAATAAAAGAAAAGAAAAGAAAAAAAATGCATACATGAAAAGAAAAAAACGTAGCTTTTCGCCCTTAGGATCGAGATTTTTGAGAATTATCCGGGAAAAAGAATTGAACTCAACCTACCGTCAAATCCAAAGAAGCTTCAGGAACAGTATTGGGTTGCATGTTTACTAATAGTTCAAAATTATAATAAGTGTTTTTTTTTATAATAAGTTTTAAAACGAATATTTTAAAATATTTTGTTAAGTTTCAAAACGGTTATATTAATTGTTGATGAACAATAGCTGAAATGAAATTATTACCTCCTATTCCGTGGTAAGAAGTCTCGAGTTCGAGTTAAACAGTTACGTCAATTATTATGAAACACATATTTTTTAAAATTCTTAATATATTTAATACATCATAATTACATATGTTGTTAAGATATTCAAGAAACAAAAATTACATATTAATCTGAAAAGTAAAAGTCAATCTATCTATCTATCTATCTATCCATCCATCCTTGTCTTAGTTGCTGTTTCTTCAGTAATAATCCAACCAACACATGCAAGTCATAACCACCAATGCAACTTTTTTAGTATATAATTGGAACAGACATTCTGCATTGAGAAAAGACATTCATATTGGTGAAAAGGATTATGCTGGATTATCCAATTTTGATTGATTCAAAGATGGAATTGATTTTTTATACACGAATATGTATATAACCCCTCATGCATGAACCTATAACCAACTGAAAAATTGAAAAGGACTATTTATGGCCCTACCTCAGTTATTTTCCCTCTGAAACTTTATATGTTATTTGTTGCCCTGCTATTGGCAATTTGAATAAAATAGTACGTTAAAAGAATAATTATATTTGTATGTTTTATTATTATTTTCTTTTTTGTGACTAATATGATTTATTGATTAATACATTAATTATTTGCCCTCTTCAATACAGAAGTATAATATACAAAAATATAGAGATATAATGATAAACATTAATCTTCAATACATATGTATATAAAAAAATGTGTCAGATAAAATTAATCAATAAATCTAATAAATATATACATTTATGCTTTAGAATTTTTTTTTTGGGTGACTCTATGCTTTAGAATTTACTAATTCTTTTTAGGTAACATTTTATTCGAATTATTAGTTATTAGTGTATTAATAGTCATTATTGTATCTATTAATTCATCTTTTATAATTAAAATATGTATAATAATAAATAAATAAATATGAAATTAATCAACATGGTAAATATTTAAAATTCGAACTATAACGTTTTGGATTTGAGTTTATTCGAAATAATAAAAGAAATTATAACGGACATTTTAAAAAGGAAATTTATAATTTTATATACTAAATACTTCTCATATACTGTCACCAAAAAAATATATACTTCTCATATACCCTTTGTAGAACATATCATATCCTCCCCTTCGTATAATAGAATAAATTCTATGAATAAAGGAATACTTATCGGAAAGAGAAAAATGAAAAAAATCGGATGCGAAGCATAAACTATGAATATTAATCCATGTATATATGTTGCTTTATTATTTATTTATTTATGTGTTACATGTTAGTCTCCTGTTATCATTTTTATATATAGCATATGAAGAAATAATCATTTGTATTCCAAGAAATTTCTTCTCTTAATGTAACTAATTAATAGTCTAATAATCTTAGTGTATGTCAATTTCATCCACATAATCTTACTAGTTGAACTTCAAATCTCAGAGATGATTATAAGTGTTGAGGGGATTAATATCTAAAAAAGAATTTTATTTCGGTCAATACTAAAAAATGAGCCTTATAAAATCTTAAACTCTCCCACCAATAACTAATTTTTGCGGTCACATTTTTTTAAAGATTTTACGTCTTATAACATTGATGTTTTTATTGAGAGTCGATCAATCGAAAGAAATTACTTAAGAATTTATTTAGTGGAGACTTCTGATTTAATAATCAATAAAAAGTCGAAAAAAAATCACTGAATGAAATAATCCAGAATGAAATTGTTATTATTATTAGAATGCCGCCGGTCCTCAAAAAGAGATACTATATTATGAGCCCTAAAAATATAATACCATCAAAAGTTTACAAGACGTTAGGATTTATCACTGTAGCAGTTATTTTTTGTAGTAATAATGCTCTCAAAGTCTTATAGCTCATGTCACGAAGCTATAACCATCGTAGGTTGGACAAAGAAACTAAACTAATCCCTGAATTTGCATCATTCATGTATTCTAATAGATCAAAAGACCTTGTCGCTCGTCAAAAAATATGTAGGATTTTACTAATAGAAGTGTCTTAAAGACACTCTTAAGGGTAAAATAATAGAATTTTTACGTTACTAAAATGTAATGAAATCTTTTTGGGTTTAATTTTGATATTGGACAATGTAAAACGTTTTACACATTCGTATAATTACATCTGTTCTTTTGAATGATTAATCATTAAATCAACGAAAAAGAGAATTATTTTTCATAATGTAACGAAATGTAATTGGATGCACTTACAAAACATATATCTGATAGCGTGTTAAAATTAAATAATTTTTTTTTTACTTTCTTAACTAAATTCAACGTTTCTACTAAATAAATAAAACGTCAGGTCGTAAATCTGAATTATTATTGTACTGTGATAACACTTCCTCAAACAGTAACGACACAAGCTTTTGATAGGATAAGAAGGAAGATAGGGTTTGCTCATAAATGGATAACATTATTATTATTGACAACTTTCATGGTTGTTCAATAATCAATATGCAAAGCCTAACACCCTCCTTTTCTTTCCAACTAACTAGCATAACCAAGAATTATTTAATCGGATAAACTGGTTTGGTTAATTTGTCAGGATTACTGATTTTTGGCGGGTTAGCTAGCTACTAGAGTAATTCATACTTCACAATTGTAGATTATTAATTAACATCAAAATGTGATGAGTTCTTTTTTAATTGCAAAAATACATTATTTTCTATTGACTATACAATTAGTAATTGTACGACTATGTAAAACGTTTTATGCGGTTAGTGTATTAAAATTAAACTTTATTTTGAGAGCTAAAATCTCAAATTATATATATTTTGAAAGACTCATGCGTGCAATAAATTTGCTGTTTACGGCTGAACTTTTAGGTAAGGCATAAATCAAAAGATGTTCCAAGAACACTCACTCATGAAGCCATGCTAGCCTAATAGCATATTCGAGTCCATATTCAGATCTGATCGAGCCTAGATCTTATTAATAGATTCTATCCAGATTCTCCCGACGAGCATTATAAATTAGGATAATTTTATGGTGAAGATGTTTTTCCATGCATGCATATGATGAAGAATTATTGTACTATTTTTATATTAAAAATTAATAAAAAATAATATATTTTACATGATTAAAATTCAATCATTCATAAAAAGAAATTTTCATCTCTTTGTCATTCTCCTTTTCACCATAGCATACACTTATAAATGAAGGGCTTAATGTATATAATGCCTAAACTATGGTATCTAATTTTAATTTTATATCAATTAAACGAATATTGACTTAAGCATCAAAACTCTTTATATCTAAAAGTTTTATTATTAGGGGAGTTCATGGGTCGATTTAGCTTAGATTTGTGGTAAAATAAGAACCGAATCAATTAAAATGTAATTGATTCATTTTTGGTTTTTTTTTTTTTTGTATCTGGACCTAAACCAACCAACCCAATTAAATGCGAGTTGGTTTAATTCGGATAATCGAGTACCCGATGAAACATTAAATTCAAGAAAAATAAAATTAAAAATTGAAAAAAAATGGAAAAGACATATTAACAAATAAATAATAAAATTAATTAGAAATAAGTCTTTCCCGAATTTAATAGGTTATTATGAGTAATTTATTAAAAGTATTTATATATTATTATATTTTTTATTTTTTCAAAACTAATATTAAGGATAATTAAATATACGAGTTGGTTTGGATTTCAAGTCCTCAAAATCGATACCCGCGCCAACAGAAGTCGGATATAATTGGATCAGATCCAGTTATATTCAATTACCCATCGAGTCTTGAATCAATTTAATTGATTCGGGTCCGGATGCATGGGTAATTGGATACCCGTTACCTACCGATATGTATCCCTATTCATTATCTTTATCTTCTAAAGGTTTGCTCGGCTATTCATATTGTGCTATAGGATTTTTCTATAATTTATAAATGCAAACTAAAATGAACAAGCGAGCAAAGCCTCATACTACAATATTTCTGACAAATAGAGGCAACTTTACTTAAATATGCATAAAGCACAGTATTAGCAAAAATGATATGCACTTCGCGTTCTTTTTAAGAAATCAAGCAACAATTAAAGAAGGAATTTCCAATGTTTTTTAATGATATATTTACACAATCAACAGTGTTACGGAACTAATATTAAGGAGTTCTTAGAGAGCCAATAATTAAATTATTATCTAAAATTAAAAAAATCATCATTCGAAATTAAAAAAATATTATCATCCAAATAAAATAAAATAATCACCCACATAATATATAATAAGTTATCATTCATAATTCATTTGATTTTACCATCAAATATATTGACTCCCAATCAAACATATTAGATTCCAAGACTTTCTCATACACAATATGATTCAAAGGAACCCTAGAAAACTCAAGAAAAAAAAAGTAATTTAAAGATATCATCATTAATCATGTCTTTAATCTATGTGTGTAATTATAACTAGATAGTTATCTTGGACCCGAGTGAATAATTTCTTAACTATTCATGATGAATTTAACCATCCAAAATGTAACTTAAAGATTTAATTTTAAAAAATTAGTAAATTAATTTTTATTTTAAATTTCTTAATACCTGCATGTATTTAGCCAAGTAAAAGATAAAGAAAAAAAAAGAAAAGAAGAAATAGAATACGATAAGTATTTAATTTACTCATCAGTGAATGATAAATACAGGTGTACTATAAACTATAAAGTAATAATGAATTTATTATAAATTGAAATTGAATATATATTATAAAAAGACTTATTTAGTACAAATATAAATAGTAAAGATATATGTTTTATTAAAAATATGTAAATCTATATATATATTCTACTTTAATTTTTATGAAATATAAGAAATAAAATCTATATTAATTTTTTTTTTCTATATTATTAATAACTTATATATGTACGGAATAACTTCCAACGTTATAAATGCAATGCCTCTATTGCTATTTGCCTGTTGCCACCTGCTTGAGTTGCTTACTTGTTTGGCTTCGTTGATGCAAACACGATCATGACAACCCTTAACGTTAATAAGAGTGATTGGATTAAATGTGAAAATTAAAATTATTTTTGATGAATATAGAATATGATGTATATCAATGTTTTTGTAATAATGTTTGAAGTGACAAGATGGTGATGGTGCTCCCGTGACCACAAAAGAGGGACCCTATGTATGTATGGACCCATCAATTATTCATTAGGTGGGGTTATTATTTCGAAAATGACCAACTTATGTGTGTATTTTGCTAAAATACAATAATACTTTATTTAACATAACACGATAAAACGAGTTTATATTACTCATCCTCAGTCCCCTGTATCCTTAACATTTATAATATAGTTTTTCAATTGAAATTAATGTTTATCTATTCCTTAAAGACAGTATGTGTGTAGCAATGATGAATTAATAATATAACTAATGTAATCTATTACCATCGATAAATTCTTAAATTGAGTTTCTATTTACGATGAATTAGTTTTTGATTTATTGTTGACGGATATCATAAAAAAAGAAAAATAGTATAGGACTAATGGCGATGAATTAATATTTATAATACTAAGTTAAGGAATACTTAATTTTGACTAATTGCATTGTAAATGTTTCATCCTTATTTGTTATTTCACCTATATATAGGGCTAATGGCGTTGAGTTAATATTTATAATGTGGTTTCGTCAAAAAAATTTCCCTCTCAAAACCACAACAAATTTTCTAGATAAATAATAATAATAATAATAATAATAATAGTAATAATAATAATAATCAATTGTCAGAAATTTTATAGAAGATATTATTTAAAACTTATTAGTTAAGTAGTTGGTACGTGCTAAAATAAAATGTCTATATTCGACTTATTAATTATTACTTAGATTAAAGAAATACTAAAATATGTTAGAGTCACAAAAAGTTAAATAATGATTTACATAATTAGTAATTAAATCCAATGAGAAGTGGACTTGATGTATTTTTTGTACATATAATGGATGTTTCACGTGGTCAAATAGGTACAACTACGGTATACCTACCATCAAAGGAGGTTTTTAATGATTTGGATTTATTTTCTTGCTAATTTTACAGCAAACACATTTGCAGCAGTTTTACAAGGGTTTAGTGGCGGTTTCAAACCGTTGCTAAATAGTTTTGAATTTTGTGTTTCACTGTCCTTTGTAGCACTGGCAAAAGATATTGCATTAGCTTCTATCAAATGTTGTGATATATAATCGCCGCTAAACAGGTAATATGTTTTGCAGTTCTTAATAATTGTTGCTATTTTGTTTTTATTAAAATTTTAAAACTACTGTGACAGTTTTAAACTTTTGCAACTCACTGCTGTTTTCTTATCCAATATTACCTTTGCATATCTGGAAGATCAATTTGCCATAAGTTTTGTGTTATATGTAATTGAATTTAGGTATACACTCAAGTCAAACAAATAATTTTGGTATAATTTACTTAGGGTTAAGGTCAAACAATAAAAATATTAAAATGATTTGAATAATCCAAAATAAAAATAGTAAAATTATTATTCCACATAATAAAGAACTACCATAAGACTACTGTAACCTGGAAGTATGCTCTTCTAACTAATCAATAGGCATTACAAGAAATTTACATCTTTGGCTACACTTTTTTTATGTAATGCTTTAAAAGAGTAGGCTATTCATAGAATAGGAGTCGCTTTTGGTAGAGTGTCCAAGATTTAAAAGAATAGGCATCACTATTTTGGAATCACTTTGAATTGGAAACATATCCTAAAGTAGCAAGGGGATCACTTATAAAGCTCCCCCGAAAGTTATCGACTAGGGAAACACTATTGTTGATCTATGGAGGCGCATTTTAAGTGCAGCTGAGGTTTCTAGAAATTGGGGTGCTTCATAAGCGTTCCAAAGGTTAACGCGCGAATTGAAGTAAAAAGATTTTTGATACCCGCGTGTTAATTCGAAACCTCATTACACTTAGCCTTTCTTTTTCTTTGATTTACGAAACTTCATAACACTTAGCCAAGAAATTGAAAGAAACCCTTATATCACTATTTCATTATCCACCGACCACGACCCACCACCGTCGACTACCCAGAAAACTACCCACACCACCAGCACTCTTTCAGTCTATCACACCGTCACCGACTACCAGCCACTAGCACCCTCGGAAGTCACCCTCCAACACCATCTCGCCAAAGCACTACGTCCCAGCAAGTCGCCATCTCATCTCATCGCCGTAGCAGCAACACTGTCGTAGTGTCGACCCTGCCCAATCCTCGGTCACCGTCTTCTAGCTCGCAGCAGTCTCAGCCACTGTCGTCTCAACTGTCTTCAAGCCTTCATTTTCATTTTTGATCTCCGTCTTTAAGCCGTCTCCAAGCCTTTGTCTCAGCCTCCCATGTAGTCTTGAGGTTTGTTCTCCATCTCTGTCTTGTCTTGGTTAGATTTTAGGGTTTCTAATTTTGTAATTTTAGGTTTGTGTTGCTGTTGTTTCTAGTTTTTAGGATTTCTAATTTGTAATTTTAGCCTTCGGATTTTGTTCCCCATCCGGTTTTGCATGGTAGACTGCAATATGCATATTGAACTTTGAAACATTTGGTGTTTTGCTGCATGGGAATCAGTTTTGCAACGTAGAAAGTACTCATGTTTCTTTTAGATTTCATCAAGTTTCTGGAACTTTACTACATGCTGCTTATAACAAAAAGTTTTAATTTTTGGTTTTCGGTCATTCAGTTTTTCAAATTGTATACTAATTTACATTTTTCAAATTCTCAATTCCAGTTTGGGTTTTTATTTAGTTTTCATTGCTTTCAGTTTGTGTTTCACTTAATTAGTTTGATGCTAGCCCCAAATTGATTTTTGATTTGCTATTTGTGTTTCTTATTGATTCAATCCTGCTACTTTTGTTTCATGCATTTGATGTTGTGCTTTTGTGAGTTTGCAAACTTCACCATCATACCAGGATTAAATTATTGAGAATTCAGTGCAGCAGTTTCTACTTAACTGGTTTTTATTATTGACCGACTTAGGTGTTGATTGAAAACATGGAAAGTAGAGGTGCATAGGTGACTGTCGCCTGAGGAAAATAGAAGAATAAAATTGGTCTTATATTGGAGTCATGCCACCTTCTAGGTTACTTCACTCACTTATTGAAGTTTTAAATAATATTTGTTAAGTATTCATCGATATGGGCCATGACTACTTAAGATTTGTTAATTTTTAAAGGTTCCTCTGCTCTTGTTCCTCTGTAAATTAATGATATTCAACCAATTCTGTTTTGCCGCACCTATGTACTTAACATAATTCTATTTTGCTACACCTATCGTTTCCTATTTATTATGTTTTGCTGCACCAACGTGCTTACCACAATTGTTTTTCTTTACTGCATTTTTGTTTTGTAAGTATAGGCAATAAATCAAAGGAACAAGACAAATAAGGAACAATAGAAATTTCAACAACGGATGGGCCTGTCAATTTTGCAAGAGTACATGCAACATTGATATTATTTCTGAATATTGGTACCATAATTTGTTTATGATGACTTTTCTTGTTGTAGTTTTATTTACATTTTTACAACTATATCATGAAGCGTGAGTCCAAGGGAACAAATGAGGAACCAAAGAGGTTTGAAATGTTTATTGCAACTCGCACAAGTCGCAAAAGGAAAGAAGTTGATGAGGGAACACAAGCTACAATTGTATGAGTGATTTCCATTATCATTATTTATTTCTATGCATATAGGGGGTTGGTTTTAAATTCTACTTATACCTTTCTTTCTAATCATGAAATCTTCCAGAGTCGGCAAGCTTCTGGTGAAACAGAGGAAGAAGCTTTCCAGGCCTTATTTTGGAAAGATCAGCCACGGCAGGTTAGGTGCTATGGCAGATCTGTTACACAAATTGATTTACAAAGGCATGCGAAAATTTCTGCCCCCAAACAACAGTACCAAGAGGAAGTCACAACTTTGAAGAGTGAAGTTGGAGACGTGAGGAACCAACAGCAACAACAAGCGGAGGAGATTCATGGATTGCAGAGCATTCTTAAATTGCTACTCCTACGATCTAAACCTTCTATGTTGCATTACGCGCAAAACTCTCCAGTTGATGCAAATAGTGGTCATGACTCAACTCATATTCCAAACATGTATATGGTAAGTTGTTAACTAATATGCTATTAGGCTCTCCCATTTAGTTTTTCTGTTTTTGTTATTTCTAAAAAAAAAAAGTATGCGTACTTGAATTATAGTGCTAAATATGTTTGTGCTGTGAGACTATATATTTTAGTTTGAAGGGATAGGTTCTTCCTCCTAAGTGATGATGACATAATATGGGGGGTGTTTAGGACTTAGGAATTAGGAGGGTGAGTGGGAAGAAATATAAACCTAGAGTGTTGGTTGCAATCCCAAAATTCCATAAATATATTTTAATGCTTTGGTTACAAGCTTTCTCATTTTATTGATTATTGTTTCATATAATTATACAAGATAATCTTAGGGATGTTCATGAAGATTGAAATTGCTGGTTATTATCATTAGGACTTCCGGTTGGCAAAGTTGACAACGTAGAAGAAGTGTTGGATGGTGTTATTCACATTTTCGGATTTAATATTTTGGGATTTTTTTTTTGATTTCTTAGTAAATTCTCTTTAATTTGTATGGGTTTGTATATTTTGATGTAAGATGATTGAATATTTGATAATACAACCATATACTTTCTATGTAGTAAATTCTGATCTATAACAGGTTAATTATATTATATATTTTTTTCTTTACTATTATTATGTATTTATATTTATATTTTATCTTTTTTTAGTTATTTGTTAAAATGCATGATTATTATATGTATAATCATGTTTTTAATTACATATAAACACATCAGGAAAAAATTCCAAACATTAGGCTATGACGCTTAGAAAGACTAGCTATAGGTATATCATAAGCATCGCTTCATAAGGGATGCAATAACCAAGAAAAGCGTCTCCTTTTCTTTTAAATTTTGGAAGTAAGAATCACAAAAAAGCGCCGCCTTAGGTTCCCTGCATTGCTTCAAAAGCGTCTTCGAATCTTATAACGAAGAGCGTCCCGTTAGGTATCGAAAAACAATGCCTTTGAGAATAGGCAACACTAGAATAGGCATCACCTCCTAAAGTGTTTCTATAGTCTGAAAGCATTGCATTTGCTTATAGCATCATTTTTTCAGACTTTTAGCATCATTTTTCAAAAATAGCCTTCGGGTGATTTTCTTATAATGACCATAAGCCCATCTAACGTTGATATGGATTTGTTCTTTTATGTTCTCTCCATTTTGGGTGTGTTGAAAATGTATATTTTCAATATATATGTTATAAACGAATTAAATGATTACTTTTTATTAATTTATTATTGGTTATTATTGTATCGATTAGCTAGCATCGTTGATTCTCTTTTTAATCAAATCATAATTTAAACTGGAGCCACGCACACATATCATATGTTATATCCATAAATTTAGAAGACTAATAATAGTGCTTATAAAAAAAAGAAGACTAATAATAGTTACCCAAGTAGCTAGGAGATCGAAGTCTTTACACCAATGCTAGTTCATGTATTTATGTATGACCTAAATAAGCTTTGGAATTAAGTCTTGCACTTGGTTATTTAACTTGAAACCATGATTTGGAGATTCGGACTGAATGGTCGATTCATTTCGTTTAACAACTGTTAAGTATGTGAATCCTTAACGATTGTCCAAAGGATTTTCGGGTGTGAGGGACTAGACAATAAGGATAAGAAGGAGAGAATGTGCCTTCCGAGGAGGAACACTCAGAAGAGTCCGAGAGCTATATCCGATGAAGGTGGTTGATGTGTGTGAAGAGTAACCCTAAAAACTCAAAAATAGGATTATGAGGTTCTATATCTAATATGAAGGTTTAGGGTTTAGAGAATGCGTACCTTATTTGGCAGGTGGTTAGGATTCTTAGAGAATCCTATCATGATCATATCGAATCTTTCCTTATTTGGCCTGATTCTTGCCCTCGTGGTTGGGTGTTGTTGGTGTAGATTAGGAGATTGGACCTTATTGAGCTGGTCCGTAACAACAAGAATTGGTCATCAAATACATTCATTAAAGATAAAAACCACTTGATAGTAAACCAGTTAAGAATAAAAAAATCGATAAAAACTTATTAACTGATTAAATCGGCTCACTTTTTAATGGTTATTAACCATTTAAAAATAATAAACCTAAAAAAATTTTTCATTATATATTTTAAACATAATATATATTTTTAGACTCTAGTTAAATTTCGGTTGAATTTTTTAATCTCTAATTTCACTTGTTATAGTCGATTCGGTTTTCTCTAAACCTTGATTCAAATCAAAGTAATTATCATCTCTAATCACTACCCATAAATATATAGTGTTGTATTTTTTTCCCACTATTTCGTTTATAAAAACAAATATCGGTAATGTTACATACTTACATGTATCATTATACACCTCCGTACACATCATTTTTAGTACGAAAAATATAAATATTAGCACAAAATTTTATTTTTCTATGCTAATGTATGCATTTTTCCGTACAAAAAATGGTGTGTACGGAGATGTACAATGGTACACCTAGATTAATTCAACAAATATATATCTTTTGGTCACTGTATTTTATTTGAAGTTTACCCTAGAGTTACAATCCAATTTTTTCTTGAACATGGAAAATCACAGCTAGAATATCTAGGTTCAAAATACATACCCTTAACACTACAAAACAGCACTGAATTGCCGGTTTTTTTTCCAGTATGCGGTAGTTTTTGACCCCGCAAAATGAATACTGGGATTTCAAAAAACTCCCGCAAAATCGTGTCATGCTATTTAATTGCGGCAATTTTTGAAAACCCTGGTATCCGAAAAAAACTCCGCAATTCGGGAAGTCAAAATTTTTTAAAAACTATATATTGCGGGAGTTTGAAACCTCCACAATTTGATGAACCAGAAATAGAAAAAAAAAAAAAGGAGACAACAACCATTTCAGATCTAGTTTTCACACAATCGTTCCATTAGTGCCACAATTATACATAGTTTCATAGTAGTGTGTACCACTACTAAAATCAATCTCAATCTTAAGAAAAGAAAAATAAATATGACAAAGCTACTAAAATTATGAAAATGCTATCGTGCTTAAAATTGTTAACTAAATTTAGTTTAATGATAGTAACATCATAAGAGTAATTGGGAGCAACTTATATAAATAAGGGCAAGTTACCTATATAGACTAAATGAAAACCAATATTATCAAATTACATCAAAACCAAAAAAATATCAGATTACACCGTTTGCCATTTCTATGGAATCCATAAGACCCTGCCACAGTTTCAGGGATGTGTTTAACAAATTTTAAGGGATTTGTGGCAGGGTGCCACGAATTCAACCTTTTTTCAATATAGTAACATATTTGTCGTCAGGTGCTATGCAATTGCCAGTGTAAACTTTGAATCTGTGGCGGTGCAATTGAGAGTACTGCACAGTTTTCAATTTTTGCTTCAAATCATTTATCTTTGATTTGTTTATTTAACATAACATATGTGGTAAAATTACTTCTTTAAAAAATTTAAGACTATAGAAAGAAATAAATGTATTTTTTTACTTATTTTATACTGAAATTAATTCTTTATATAGTCAATAAAATTTGAAGTTATGACTTTCTTTTATTATAGAAGCTCTAATAGTATATTATGAAATCAAGTTTTATAAAAAATTAAATTAATATATTTTTTTCCATAATCTTATTTCTAACCGAGTCAACTATTAAATTATGAGATTATCTATCTTATGCTCTTCCTTGAAGTCCCATGTTAATGATATATAGATTAAAAAAATGATTGAAAATATTATAATTAAAGTTTTTAATATATTTATTTTATATTTATTAAATATGAATATCTAAAAAATTTTATTAATAATAAATTTATCTTGTGTTTTTAGAATATATATTAACTAAATTCTTAAATTATTATATATTAAAATAAAATTTAATTTTTAATTTTTTAAATAGACAAGTAAATTAATAAGCACTTGATCAATAAAGTTGGCTTTAAAGTGATACATGTAATAGATGAAATATTAGTATTCAATAATCATTAATTTTATATTTTTTTAAAAATAAAATATTCAAAAGTTAAAAAAATAGAATATTTAATTTAAATTATTGGTTGAATTTTTATTAATTATTTAATATTATTATTTAATAATTCTTTTTACTGTTAATGGTCATTTAAGAGCGTAATACATGCATTGGATGTGGCACAGTAAGTTACAGTGCGGTCGCTCTCAGGAAAAAGAGCATGTGCACATCACAATGAGAGAGCGCATATTATGGTGTAGCAAAGTAAGAGTGCAACACACACTTACTTACTTACTTCTTCTTATCTACCATATATATCACACAATGAGAAAGCATGTGCTCATATCCGCGTTCTTGTTTTAGATCTAAGTAAAGTTATGGGCAATTTTATATTATAAACCAAACAATGCTGAATCCGTGGCAGGGTGCCACAGATTCAATGTAAAATGTGACAAAAAAAAAGACAGAATCCGTGGCACCCTGCCACGGATTCATGAAAACATAATAGGGTGCCACGAATTCTATAGAATTATAAAAACGGAGCAATTTGATTATTTTTTCTGTTTTGGAGTAATATGATAATATTGGTTTCTTGTTAGCTTAAATTAGTAACTTGCCCTATAAATAATGTTACATATTAACTTTTTAGTGAAGAATAATCAATGTAGAAAATGTTACATATTAAGTAATAAAATGACTACATGGGGATGAGTCCAAGTTGGACAACAAAAAAAGAAGAGAATGTGGGAACTCCACTCCCTATAAAAAAAAAAACTTCCGGAAGAGCGACCGATTTTTTCAGTCGCTAATAGTGACTGATTTAGCAACTAATATTTTTTTCGGATGACAAAATAAAATCGGTATCGTTAAGTTTCATTTAGCGACCGATTTGGCGACCACCCCCAAACTTATACCAGTTGGTTGCTAAATCGGTCACTAAATTTAAAATAGCGACCGATTTTGCGACCAACTTTTTTACTCATTTATAAACCCATAAATCAGTTGCTAAATTGGTCGCTATTTTAGCAACCGATTTAGCGACCAACACCCAAAATATACTTTTAAGTCTCGTTAGCGACCGATATAGTCATCAATTTACTTATTTTCATAAAATAATTTTCAGTTGGTTGCCAAATCAATCGCTAATTTAGTGACCCATTTAGTGATCAACCCAAAGAATCATATTAAAGGTTGGTCATAGCGACCGATTCATACTTCCACAGGAGCCAGTTCTTCCTGGTTATGGGCTATGCCAATGAAGCACTTCATTTACCTGGAATATCCAAGAGGTATGAATCTATGCTTATAGCAACAAGCAGTCAATTTTAATAATTGACTGTAATTATGTTGAGGTTTGCTTAGACTTAAAACATGTTGCTGGTTATGATATGCAGGTTGGAGTTTGATTTGGCAATGAAAAGCAATGATTTAAAGAGAGCTCTGCAGTGTCTTCATGCCCATGTATGATTTGTTATCTACAAGAACTTGATCTCTCCATTTATTGCTTGAAGTCTGACCCTATGAGAATTAGACAATTTTGAGTGCTTCATTTAGTGATGAGATTATGAGAATGAGAGCCCTTGAATTTTTTTATGTTTTCAGTCATTTTCTTTTTCATTTCAATGTTGCTTGCTGAGGGGAATAATGTAATTCATGTAAAGATTATGATTACTTTTGCTAATTACTTATAAGTAAATATTTTTAAAGTGTGATTTATGTTTGAGTATTTTAATATTTTGTTGAATTAAATTTATATTGGCATATGTGAAATTTTGTATAATATATAGTTAGGGAACTAATAATATCAACCAATTTGATGACCAAAAAGTTGGTTCTGATCCTAAAAGAAAAAAAGTTCACATTAGCGACCGATTTAGCCATTGAAAAGTTGGTCGCTATTTAGCAACGGATTTAGCCACTGAAAAGTAACAACCGATTTAGCCACCAAAATGATGGTAATTGTTTAGCGACCGATTTTCTTAGCGACGGATCTAGCAACCGAAAAATTGATTACTATTTAGCAACCGATTTTGCTAGCAACCGATTTAATATGACAAGATTTGGTCAGTTTTGAACTAAAATCGGCTACTATTTTAAATTTAGCCACCAAGATTTTAGCGACCGATTTTTAAGTAAAATCGATTGCTAAATCGGTTGCTATTCCGATTTTTTCTTACAGTGACTAAAGTTATTGCAATATGAAAATAATACTGAATAGGAAGAGACTCTCATGATGGGTGATGCTTATGGTATTCCTCCGATCAGTCCACAGTTTCCAGAGAATAGTGGCAAAACAACTTGCTGGTGTGCGCAATTAAGAATGACGTTTCAGAGCCTCCAATAGATGAAGCCACCATTGCCAAAATGTCTCGGCAGTGTCTAAATTAGGGATTGAAGCAACTTCAGTGTGGATAAAAAACTTCCGTTAAGTTAATTTGCAGCGTTTTTTAAAAACTTCCGTTAAAAAACTCCAGCAATTTACGGTACCATTTTTTTTTTAAGTGTAGCTATTAAGGTAGTGAACCTTTCTCTTGCAATTTCTCTTGTGAAGACACATCAGCCACAAAAGTAAGGTATGTATTGGTTGGGCACATTAAGGTATTGACTTTGATGACCCACCACCACTAATAATCACCTTTCCAACCTTTAAACATACTTTCCCCTAAAAAGCTTTCCAATTCGAATGGTACAATATAATAATGTCAAAACTCAAAAGTAGTGAAAAAATTAAGTTGAATTTTAAATAATTTTTATATATGTTGGAAGAGTAATGCTAGGGAGCCAATATTAAAGAGCCCATAGGGAGTCCATGAGTGTAATTAGGAAAATAACGAGTGGTAAAAGAGGGAAAAAAAAAAAAAGGAAAATTGATATTGGCTCCCTGTGGGCTCCCTAATGTTGGCTTCCAAGACTTTCTCCGTTAGAATTATGGGTTTTGGCTTTTCGCCCGAGCTTTTTTTATTTATTATTTTCTGTTTCTTTTAAGCATTTCACAATTTGGAAAGGTATTTTATTTATTTTCCCGTTTTTTAGTATGTAAAAAATATTTTTTTAAATTATTTTTTTACTTTTTTTAGTCTGCGAAAGATATTGAATTGAAAAATTCAATATTTTCTAGCGAATCAATTCGATATGTGACGTGTTTCCACCATCTCACAAGGTGAAAAAACATTATCCAATATGCTCGTAGAATATTATTCTTACCACCCATATTCATGTATTATATCATTCAAATCCCCGCTTAAAAATTAAATTATGTCAACTTTAATTTTATGGAAAATTCTTTAGCCTATTTCGTCATAATTTTAATTAAGAGAAAACAAAATAATACATATGTATAATTAAAAGAGAAAAACTTATTTGACAAATACCAAATAAAACTATGTAAAAGGAGACAAGTTAGAGTATCTATATATTTTAAATAAAATTTACTCAACGTAAACATGGTCATCAACAATAATATGACATGAAAAAATATGAAATGATAGGAAGAGTATGTATCATGTATGAAAAAGAGAAGTTCACCTTTCACATAAAGACCAATAATAATAGAGACCAACAAAGGCTATTTTTTATGTTCGAAAAGGCTATTTTATACCCTAAAACTGGTAATGAAAAGGCTTTTATAGAGCATACACACATATCATAGGAAACAACTAACTTTCACCAAGGAAAACATTGAATAAACCACCAAACCAACCTACACTATATACATACTTCATCATTATTAGCATTTGTAACTAATTCTTAAATAGAGAGGTTTTTGAGTGAATATAATGAATACATTGTAAAAATAGATATTTAAGAGATTATAAAAATAAAACAACACATTTTGCGTAATAAATAAATATTTAACTAGTTATGGAAGCGAATCTTTATATTTTTTCACTATTTTAACTATTCGTCG
>JASCZI010211453.1:202405-215798 GCA_036250425.1 Stylosanthes scabra | reverse complement strand
TATATATATATATATATATATATATATATATATATTAAGATCAATATCTAAAATTACTAATATACTATACAACATGATACATTTAAAATAATAATTTTAGTTGTATATTTATTTTGTCTAATGAAGTCCAACAAAATTATTTTAATGTCAAATAGAAGTTTATTTATATGTTTTTTTTATGCTATTTAATATTCTAATAATTTTTTATTTAATATAGAAATAAACGATTTGATTAGACTCGATTGAATAAAATAAGTGTACATATAAAATTGAGGTATTTGAAATATATCATAAAAAATAAGTATCCATGTTTATAAACCCTGAATTAAAAAGATGTCACATTTCATAATATTTTCATCCTTAAGAAGGATAATATAATTTACTTCATCAAAATAACATTATCACGACTACAATGAATATAAGTTTAAAAAGGTTAACATAATGTGTCACATTTAATTATGTAGTTTTGAAAGGTTTGACTCATATATACACGCGGATATACCATTTATCAATCTAAAACAGTTACCCATTAATCCATTATTATCGTTATTATTGTTATTCGTGAAGAAAAATGAGTATGTGGCTAGAGATATAGTTTCTAAATTTTAAGAATAAATTACATAGATATTTTATTAATTATTATTTGTTTTTCTTTAAACTTTCACCTCTTTTTGTTAGTACGTTATAAAATAATTTTTTCTATATAGAATATAGAGATATCAAGTATATAACATGAATGCAAAGTAAACTTTCTTTTTGACATTAATTATATATATATTTCCCCTACGGATACATAAGTTCCAAACCCCACTAAATAACACTCACGCTAAAATCTCAATCTCAATATACCAGAAGTGCAAGATTGCAACGGTTTTTAATGGTTGCAAAAAGTTATTTACAGATTTTTTTTAACTAGTGTTTATATATACTTCATATAATATTTGTCAACGCATAAGAAAAATTATGTTGTTTGGAAAAATTCATTGTAGTAATAATAAGTAAAATATGAAAACTTAAATAACGAGTAATAAAAAAAAAAAGGAACCGCAAAGGCAAAACATTATCTAAAAATATAATAGCCACAAATTAAATATGTCAATCAACAATCGATGCATATCTTTATTGATCGTTGAAAGCATCAAACAAGATCTTGTAGGACTTATCTTATATATATGATGATCTTTTTTTGTTCTTTTTTCTTCCACTTACTTAATTGTGGCATATATTACTTCCAGCGCGCCCTCACGGAAATGATGACAGAAAATATAATCTACTTAACTAATCCAATGTTAATGCTTTATATATTGTAAGTTGTAAAACCTAAGTAACTATATTAAGCTAATACAAAGTCTTCTCAGAAAGTAATCATTATTTTCTTGAAAGATCCTGTTACTAGTATACAAAGTAATGATGATCCTATTTGTATTTGGAGTAATTTTGGACATCAATATAATTTGTCTTGTTATATACTTTTTCAACCATAATACTACATATTCAAGTAATTTCACCATCTAAATCCAATCAAGCACTCCTAACTCATTCTTACCAAATTAAAAGAGAGTGAAAACACTCGTATTCATGCATCTGCTTCTTTTTTCCCCCACCTCCTCCTTCTTTTTCTCCTTTGTTATTGTGTTGCCATTGCCGCCACCAGTGTCTCTGCCACCATCGTCGTCTCTTCTTCTTCCTCCTCCTCTTCTTCTTCCTCCTCTTCTTCTATTGTGTTGTGGATTTTAATTAAAAACAGAAATAAATTTTCATGAAAAATAGAAACAGATTTCAATGAAAAGCTTAATTGGATTTTTATGATGATAGAAAAACCTAACCAAATTTCTAAAAAAAAAAAAGAAGTGGATTTTTCATGAAAACAGATCTGGATTTTCTTTTCTTGTTCTTCCACCTCCTCATCCAACTTCTTCTTCTTCTTCTTCTTCTTCTTCTTCTCTGCATTCCTCCTCCTCCCCCTCTATGTTATATTTCTTTTTCTTCCTATTATTCTCCAATTTCAATTATGTTATCATCCTCCTCTTCCTCCTCCCCATCCCCCTCCTTCTCCTCGCCGATGTCGTTGTCGTCCCTGCCGTCTTCTTCTAGTGTCATCATCATTGTCCTCCTTCTCCTTATTTTTTCCCTCATCCTCCTTATCATCGTCTTCGTTGCTGTCATCGTCGGAAGAAGTAGTAGGATTTGACGGAGAAGAAAAATAATAATGATGAGAAAAAGGAAGAAGAAGAAGAAGCTAAAGAAGGAGGAGGAAAAAGAAGAAGCTACAAAAACATAACATGAAAAGCACATGGAGATTTTGAACTTGGTTGCTAAAAATAATTGGTTGTCCATAATTATTGTTTTTTCACATACCAACAACTAATAGTCTAATACCAAGAACTAAAAGTCACACAAAAAATACAAAAAACTAATTCATTAATCTAATATTTGATTTCACATAATTGCCTTATTAATTCAGCAATCAAAATATTAATGGAGTGGTACATTTTTTTCCATGGTATGTACTTTTTAGCTTGATAAGCCAATAACTGATTCACTGCGGATCTGAGTTTTATTTAAAAGTCGATCACTAGCGAATAAGTTACAATTTAAGTGGACTAAAGAAATGGCCGTTAAACCATCCAAATTATTTTGGACCATTTTGTTAGATGAAGCGGGTCTAGGGCTACACATGGATTGAAATAGATCTGTGCATTCATGGTAAATATTTGTATCCAATCCGAAAAGTGCAGATTTGATTCGATCCGCACTTTTAAGCAATTGGATAGCAGATGTTTAGTAAATATTCGTGGATCCGATCAACAAATCCATGGATCTGCACTTAATAAAAAGTTATATATATCGTAGTAACCCTAGCTTCCACACAACGCATCCTAATTTTGATTGCTCCTTTGCATTGTGGCTAAGACCGGCCTCCTTTATTACTCTCTCTCCTCCATCATCAATGAACACCACAATCCTCCATCATCTCCATTGATCCGTCGACACCACCATTGTTCACCCACAGACAATACCATTTCCTTCTTCCCCTTGTCAAATTGTCCATGCATCACTCACTTAATCACCACTTCTCGCTGCGATACCATTGTCTCTGTGGTTCTTTTTGCCACGATGTCGTCTTCTTCGTCGTTCTTCTCCCTACGACACTGTCTGACCGTTGCTTTTCTCGTCTATACTGCCTTGGTTCTTCTCCTTTGTGGTTCTTCATGGTTTCTCTGTGTTGCCATGGGCTGCGGTTCCTATGCACTCTCTATAATATTGCTGATTTGAAATTTTGTTCCTTTTTTTTTCAACTTTGTTTATTTGAAATTTTTTTGTTCTTCCTTTACAATTACACTTGTATAATTTTGTTTATATGGTTCTTGAATCCTGGATACTAAATTTTTTATTTTTCCCTACAATTTTTAAAAAAAATTTATTTTGACTATTTTTATTTTTAATATTTTATTCTGATAACCGATCTGATTCTATCCGCAAAATTGTGGATCGAATCATAACCTAAAAAGTGTATACTGTATCCAATCACTATAACAAATTCGGCCAATAGCGACGGTTGAATACATCGTCACTAAATGGACAATGTTAACGGTTTCATAAACCACCACAAAATTAATGAGTTTAGTGGCGGTTGATACATGAATCGCCACGAAACAAATAAATGGCAGGAATGTAGTGGCGGTTGAGGTCGGAACCACCACAAAATGTAATTTTGTTTACTTAACATCTTTAACTTAGATTTCAATTTAATTAAAAATTATAATAAAAGAAAATTGTAATGATAAAATTAATATTTCACATTATTCAAATCTAATTAATTAAAACATAATAACTTCAATTTCAATCGGTGCCATTTAGCGGAGGTTCTTAAATGGCCAAAAACTGCACTGTCACCGTATTTTGCGTTTTGCGGCCGTTGTTTCGACGATTGTGAAATACCGCTGCAAAATCTTTTAACAAGCAGCGGTTGAGTAATCGCCCCAAAATCGTTTCATGGAGACTAAAAATCATCGCGTAACAACAAAAAACGGCCGCTAAGTTCCGCTTTTCTTGTAGTGGATCCGATGAGTATGTATCCGGGTCATTCATCCACAAAATAAATTGAAATACATTTTGTCAAAATAAAAATCTTTGAATACCAAAAAAAAAAAAAAAAACTTTTCGGAATCAAAATGTCTATTTATTCAGCTTGAGCATGATAGTAAAAATTAAATTATTTTTGTCATGTTGCTAGCATAATTCGATCCTTCAAATTACAAGTAATTTCATTTAGACTTTTTTCTCTTGATTAAAATACAAACATTCCTTTCATACTCTTTCTGGTACGATATAGCATCAATAAAATCATCAAAACAAACCTTGAAAAAAGTCAACATGATACTTATCCTACTTTAAACTTTCTTTGTTTTATAGCAACGAGCAAGTTGCCCTACTACGCCTTATCAAAATCTTTTAACCCTTTTTAATAATAATATAAGCATGTTCATTAGATTGGATTATATTCTCGTATATCATAAAATCAGATTACATAATATCGATTGGAAAACGATGGTTTTACTTTCCTTCACATTTCCTCAAATAGTAGTTACTCATAGAAAACAATGAATCGTTGATGTGACAAGCTAAGGAAGCATAGAACGATAAGAATTTTGTGAAGGGAAATTACTATTAGTAATGCTTAGGCTTCATTACTCATTTAATTTGTAAAGTTCATTAATTTATTAATGTTATGAAATAATTATGTCTAAAATAAAATCTCATAAAGCCTTTGCTCAGTCAACTCAACAACTGGATTTGGACCATCTCATAATTCTCATTTTTTTGGGGTCATGTTTCAAAATCTACAATTAACTTAATTGGGTTACAAAATAATAATAATAATAATAATAATAATAATAATATAAATATAAATAAATAATCATTCATTACCACTTAAAAAAAAAACAAGAATCATTCTCCGTCAATTAAATTAATCAAAATATACACACCAAAAAAATATATGTATTTTTTAAAAGAAAAATTATATTGTGCGACAAATATAAAGATTCAGTTGAGTATTTACTTTATGAATAATCTAGATGTCCATAACTCTATGTATTTAAATCCATCCACGTAGTTTTACACTTTAATAAACTCATGCATCAAGCAAAAAATAATAAAATCTAACACAAAAATAATAAAGTTCAATTCAAAAAATTTGAAACACAACCAAAAAAAAATGAATTAGTTTGGTTAAAATAATACATAAATGTATATATATGTCGTGTTATTGTTACTTTATTAGTTACCTTACTAAAACTAACTTTACCGGTTTAAATTTTTAATATGTAAGTGAGCGGTGAGAACTCTAACATATTTAGGAGTATAAACTTTAAAATTGTGTATAAGTGTATAACTATGTGATATGCAGAAGAGGTAAAAAAAAAAAAAGAAAGAAAATAAAACAATAAGAAGAAGAAGAAGAATAGGGGAAAAAAGCAAAGGAAGAAGAACAAAAGGTCCTTATTAGACTAAAAAAGCTTGACATTGACCTTCGATTAAGGGAAGGGCATTTGGTTGAGTGGGCACGGCATCTCTCTCACCCAATAATCCTGAAAGACAAGCACTCACACACACCTCTCAGCACTCAGCACTCACAAATTAATAAAGATACTCTCCTCACTCATTAGTTACTACTTACTTTGTGTTTTTCCTTTTCTTCTCTCCTTTCTTTCTTCCTTCAATTCCCTTCCCCTCAAAGTGATATGACTATGAGCAACACAAAAGAAGGAGAATCTATACCCACCATGTTTTTATTTTTTCATCCATGCCTAAATGACATGGGTCCCACCCCCACCACACTAAAAACAACACCATCATAAAAAACACATCATCACCCAACACTACCTAGCCATCTCACTCTCCTTCCTTCTTCCATTCTTCAACCTCTCTCTCTCTCTCTCTCTCACACACCACCACACTACACTCATAACACTATATATTTATTTATTTGGTTATTCTTATCTTAACTATAATAATTTTAATTTTAATATATATATATATAATATTTAATTGTTTGTTTACACGTTAGCTAGCCGGCGATGCCGACGCCGGTAAGCGCAGCGAGGCAATGCCTAACGGAGGAGGCGGCGCGTGCGCTTGACGCAGCGGTGACGGTGGCGCGTCGCCGAAACCACGCGCAGACTACCTCCCTCCACGCCATCTCCGCCCTTATCAGCCATCCCTCCGCCACCCTCCGGGACGCCTGCGGCCGCGCCCGCCGAAATATCGCCTGTGACCCCGCCCTCCAGTTCCGCACCCTGGAGCTCTCCGTCGGCATCTCCCTTGACCGCCTCCCCATCACCACCGCCTTGAAGTCCTCCTCCTCCTCCGCCGGCGACGGACCTCCGGTATCGAACTCCCTGATGGCCGCTATCAAAAGGTCTCAGGCGAACCAGCGCCGAAACCCCGAAAACTTCCACTTCATGATCTTCCAACAACAACAAAACCAAAACAACAACCAAATCGTTCCTCAAACCACCTCCACTTTGAAGGTTCATTTCCCCATATTCCTTTTTTTTTTTCTTGTTTATTCACAAATGCAATATTCAAGTTACTTTTAAAAAAATATTATGTTGCCAACAAAATTACATATCGTGTTTGATTTCGTAGTTGATTTTTGGTGTACAAGTAGCATCGATATTTTATATATATAAATATAAATAAATTAAAATTGTCATATTTATGGATTGTATTGCAATACTTACATTCGTATATTTGTGCAAATACAGGTGGAGTTGAACCAATTCATGCTTTCGATCCTCGACGACCCAATCGTTAGCAGAGTCTTTGGTGAAGCTGGTTTTTCAAGCTACGATATCAAGCTCGCGTTGCTGCAGCCTACAATCCAACACGCCAACAGCAACAGTTTCTTGTATTCCCGGTTTAACCGGCCGGTTTTTCTCTACAGCATCGAGCAGGGCGGACCTATTGGGCCTAGTGGGCCGGGATTGGTTCTACCCTTGATGGGCTCAGACCAGAACTGCAGGAGGATCTTGGATGTTCTTGTGAAGAAGGAGAGAAGGAACCCGGTTTTGATGGGTGGGAACGCAAAGGGAGCTCTTAAAGGGTTCATGGATTTTGTTGAGAAGGGTAAAATGGGGATTTTACCTCACGAGCTTAGTGGGTTGAGTGTGGTGTGTGTTGAGAAAGAGATAAGTGAGTTCGTTATGGGGAATAAGAGTGAGGAAACGATGTCGTTTAGGTTGAAGGAAGTGGGGTGTATGGTGGAGAAGTGTTTGGGTGCTGGCGTGGTTGTTAGTTTCGGAGAAGTTGAGGTTCTTGTGAAGGATGAAGTGGTAAATTCCGTTGGGTTTGTTGTGCATCAGTTGAGGAGTTTGTTGGAGAATCATGGAGGGAAGGTTTGGTTGGTTGGTGTGGCGGTAAATTCTGAAGCTTATTCCAAGTTTCTGGGTTTGTTCCCAAATGTTGAAAAGGATTGGGATCTTCATCTACTCACAGTTACTTCTTCCTCCTCCTCCTCTTCTGCCACCTCCTCTTCCAGGTGTGTTTTATGTGTCACTTTTCCTCTTGTTATATTTTTTATTTCATGATGATGGTCCACACAGTACCTACATTTTAGTGTCTAATTTACTTTAAAAAATTCATTATTTAATTTTAAAAATATAATAAATATATAAATTTTAAATATTTAATATTTAATATTTTTTACTTTCTATTAGTTCATTGGCTTTTTACTTTCTATTGGTTCATGCTATGTACTTTATCTTAGTTGAAAAATACTTTTTTTGGGGGTATATTTAATTTAGTGGTAATTCACATATATATATATTTTGTCCATATATAGAATACAAAAATTTACTATTACAATAAAAAAAAGGACAAATGTACACATAAACGGTGAACAAAAAAAGTACACATAAATTTTTTTAATAGTCCAAATGTACATATGTATTTTTTAATGACCCAAATGTACACATGAAATATTCTATCGTTGGACAGAAGTATACATGAATTTAAAAGACTCATGTGCACTTTTGTCTCTTATTAGAATATTTTATGTGTACATTTAGGTCATTAAAAAATTCATGTGTACATTTGAATATTAAAAAAATTCATGTGTACTTTTATCCACCGTATAATAATTTACGTGTAATTTTGTCCATTCTTCCTTAAAAAAAAAAATGAAAAAGAAAGCTACCCACTAAATAATGAAACTTTTGAACTAATCATGTATCTCTTCACCTTTAATTTAACATGTTCTAATAATATTTATGATGATGCTAAATATTTTTATCTCTTAATCAATAATCAATAATATTCTTTTAAAGGGAGTAATGTATAAAACTAAATACATTATTATTGATATAATATAATTATTTGTGAGCGTAGGTCTTCCGTTTGCAATTTCTTTCTTCTTTTTTACTGTTGAGTGTTGATGTCTCACAAAAATTAAGTTAAAATACATATACAAATCTATATATACTTCTAAGAAAACATATATTTTTACCGTTTATATATGTTCTCTCATGTTTTTTTTTTATTGTTTGTCAAGTGTAATTTTTCATAATTCAATATCTTCTCTAACATATTTTTTTCTTATTCTCATTTAAAAAATAAATAATAAGATATTACACTTTATAAAACAATTAACAAGAAAAATTTAAAAGCATCTTCATTCCTGAGTTTCGCTTTGATAACATTTGCATCCATAGTTTTTAGTTTTTTTAAAAAAGTAAGAATGTTATAAAATTAGTGTTGGAACTCAAATTGTAACTAAAGTAGCTTTTAAAATTTATAGTTATTCAGTTTGTATCTCAAAATTTAAAATTATAACTCATATTGATCTCAACCTCATTTAACCTCATTTTCTTTAATATGCTGACGTGGATAACTAAGTAAGTGACACGATAATAATCAATTATCACTCGAATGTAAGGAAATGGTATCTATAAAGAATCAAAATTGAGTAACTATAAATTTCACATGTTATTTTAAGTTACGATTTAAATTTCGTGACAAAATTTAGTTTCAGCTCCATAAAATTTGGATATAAATTGTTACTCTTACTTATATGATATGAACCATAAATACTAATTTTTTTTTTGGTATGCCATAAATACTTAGTTCTAACTGCAGTCTTTTGATAAATGCAATGGTTGTTCATTTTTCTGCAACACTGGGCCACAGTCCACAAGGCCCTGTTTTCCCTTTTTAGGATAAAAATGTAGTAATTTTCAATCCGTATATGATACCTAAGGTGGTGCCTTTTTCTGACCCATAATAATTGTACACCAATCAAACTCAAATAGTAGTAGTCACCATAAAAAACTCAAATAGTAGTGTCTTGTTAAGTTGTTATTGTTATGTAGTGCCTATAATTGAAGACTCCATAATAAATGTGCTTCACTGGCTATGTATAATGCATTAGATATTTTTTTCCCTTAACATAAGATGGGACTATTAAAAGAGAAATTATATATGTTAAATATTAACAGGGGCGAAAAATTAATTTCATAATAAAAAATACTAAATTAGATTTTTTATGGGTTAAACTAAAATAGTAAAATTTATGTATAATTGAAGTTAGGGGCCTTCTGACTTCTGTGAGCCTCAGCCTCTGTTTGTGGTGTTTTCATATATTATATTTTTTATTGTATAAAAAAATAAAAAAATTTATTTGTTTTCTTTTTTGTCGGTCATTTTAATATTTCCTATGAAAAAGTCATATTACTATTTGGTTCATCAAATGAGATAATCACATAGTCCAAACTTTTGGACATACAATATCATAACTAGGTCCTACTACCTTACTGTATGTATTTTTTTATTTGGTTACACCCTTACGAATATTATAATTAGTGTATTTCTTAGCTACTTGTTCATAGGCCTCTGCCCTCTATACATATGGAGGAACCATAAAAAAAAATAAAACAGACATGGAGGTACTAAACTACTAATATAAAAGCTATCATGTAAAAAAAACAAAAACAAAAAAAAACTGTATATGTGACTTGTTTGATATTATATTCTTAGCTTAATTTAATAAACCTAACGATCCGCAGTGTATATATATAAATTGAATAAAACTAATAGTCACTACTGACAAATATCCTTCTTTTTACACAACTCTTCAAATAGTCTAGTGTATTTGGATTTTTTTCCGTTGAATAAACTATCTAAAATGTTCTACAAATGTATAAAAAATTAATTCACCTTATTTTAAGGTCAAACAATAAGAGATTTGGTGTAGTGGTAAGAGCAGGCCTACTTGAATGGAACTTTTTTTTTAACAAGGAGGAGAATATCCTTGAGACACCAAAACGACAAAATCAGTGAGATTAATAGGCATTGGTACAAACCGACTTGATTGTTATACTAATTAGCTCACTAGTATGCAGTAATTCATTGGTTAGCGGCATGGTGGAGCTAGAAGGATTTTTTAGGGGACCAACATGAAAGACATATATAATAAAAGGGTAAAAAAATAAAATTAGGAGGGCCAAATTAGAAATTTAGGGACTTAATACAAGAAAATTTTTTATTTGGGGGGCAATGGCTAGGGCCATCAAAATGGACTAAATCCGTCGGGCCAACTCGTTTATCCATCTAAATGGACGGGCTTTAATTTATGAGCCCGGACCGTTTAAAATTCGGGCTTAAACGGACTAGCCCGCAGGCTAAACGGGCTGGCCTGTTTATTTAATTTATTTTAAATTTTTTTAAAAAAATAGCATTTTTCCCTATATTTTATCCTACTCGATTCGAAAACCCGACCCATCAACAAAAAACTTCATTTTTTCTCTAAAAAAATGTATTTTTTGTCAAAAGTAATTTTTTTAAATTAAAAATTAAAAATTTTATGTATTTTTTAAAAATTAATTAATTAATTAATTAAATGGGTCAGCTCGTTTACCCGTCGGGCTGGCCATAAATGAGCCGGACTAGAAAAATTCTAGCCCGTATAAAACCGGGCTAAACGGGCCGGGCCTAAATGGGCCAGGCCCGCTCGTTTGACTGCCCTAGCAATGGCCCCTTTTCATGTACCACCCTTCGCCCCTGTTCAGTGGCAGACCCTTAAATAGAGCCAAAATCCGCAATGAATTACTCTTCAATTTGCCGAGTCGGGGAATACCATGGAAACCAAAAAAGTAATAATAATAATAATAGGCATTGATACATAAAACTCATTTAGTTGTTGAGAAAAAAAAAATATAAAAGTCCTATCTTAGTAATAGAAAATATTTGTCTCTATTTCTCTATATATCTGTGTGTCAGATACAGAATTCAAACACAACCATAGAAATAGCGTTTAGTTTTGTTCCAAAGATGAAACAAAAAGTTCTTAATTTTATCTCCAAGTGACACTATATCTTATCGTTGTCTTTAGTTTCAAATATCTTTTTATTTCTCTTTATCCCAACATTCATTTCTATTTATATTTATGATGTATCTAAGTGCATACATAGTCACGTGTGTGGAACTTTAATTAGCTTCATATATATTTATTTACGATGTTGTACCTATTGAAATCTAATGATAGAGTTCATAGATGTTAATAATGATTCCCTTTAATGTATGCAGCTTTATGGGGTCCTTTGTTCCACTTGGTGGTTTCTTCCCAACACCTTCCGAATTCAGAAGCAGTAGTAGCACCCTCATAAACCGTACCAACAATAATTCTCAATCTTCATCGTCGTCTTCATCGTCGTCGTCACCATCATCGTCTTCATTATTTAGCCGTTGTGACACATGCAACGAGAAGTATGAACAAGAAATGGCTGAGTTACTCAACAAGGTAGGTCATGATGATAGTGGTGGTGGTGGTGCTTCTAATACTACTACAAGCTTGCCTTGGTTACAAAGGGAGCATAATAAAGCAGCAATGGATTTGGCAAAGGTGGGTTTATTATCGAAGTTATAGGAAGTATTTCAAGTGTACCATAGTTATACCTATTCAAGTATTTTTTCGTCATTGATTTTAATCATAAAATATATATGAGATCAAAGGCTAAAAACACTGATACACCTAGAACTATGGTACACTTGAAACGTTTCGGATATTTATAACCTAATGTTATGATGCATTCCTCTAGAATGGGTCCAAATGCATTGAGAGAGAGAGAGAGACATTCTCACTTGCTCACCCATTGCATAATTTGTCATGAGGTTGTCATAATGCCTACACTTAAATAAAATCAAATAAAATAAAAAAATCTTATGAAACTTTTTTTGAAAAGGTAAATTATATAGAAAGTATAAATTAATCTTTTTTGAGATTTAAGTTATATTATAGCACTAATAATACCATAGTATTTTATACTAATAATACAATATCTATGTCAATTAATTAATTACTTTGAAGGATCCTCTATATATTGATTCAAATTTATGGCTACACTTATATGTATATGAGATTGAACTTCATACTTTAGTGCAGACCAATGAAGACAGCACAAGCTTGAATGGCAAGATCTTTGGATTGCAAAGGAAATGGAATGGAATTTGTCAACATGTTCATCACAAACATGAAACCTCTCCAACAACAAGGTTCCCATTTGGTTCGTCAGGTTTTAACCAAAGTACTATAAAAGTTCCATTATCCCTCAATGAAATCCAATATTCCAATCAAATTCCACACATTCCTAATAAACACAAGTTACCATTTTCTTCATCATCATCATCCCCTTTTGGTTCTCTTGGTGTCAACAATGAAATAATTGAACAAGTTCCTCAAGTTTCTTGGCTTTCAAGTTCTTCTAAGGCAAGCATGAATAATGTTACCACAGATTTGGGGTTAGGAACTATGTATAATAACACATCAAATGCTCAAGAACCAAATACTCCAAAGGTATATGATCATAAGGGGAATCTTCAGCACTTGTCTGATTCTGTTTCAGCTGATTTTGAAGCCATGAATGAGGGTACTACACACCAAATTGCTATATCTAAACCCTGCTCTGCTCCAACTTTCGAAGGGAAATTCGATTCTTTTGATTTCAAGTCATTCCACAAGTTTCTCATTGAAAAGGTTGGATGGCAAGAAGAGGCCATATATGCTATCAATCGAGCTATTTCAGTATGTATCTCCGGAAAGCGTCAAAACTCACACATTAGAGCAGATACATGGCTTGGTTTTTTCGGGCCGGATCGAGTTGGTAAAAGGAAAATCGCTGTGGCAATTGCAGAGTGTTTGTTTCGGAACAGAGAGAGCTTAATCTCTGTGGATTTGAGCTCACTGGAAAGCATGTATCCGTCGAACTCAGTTTTCGAATTCCAGAGTCCTTATTGTCATGACTTGCTTAAGAGGAAAACAGTTGTGGATTACATTGCTGGGGAGTTGGGTAAAAAGCCGAATTCGGTTATCTTTCTTGAGAATATAGACCAAGCT
>JASCZI010211453.1:187623-202395 GCA_036250425.1 Stylosanthes scabra | reverse complement strand
ATTTTCTGGTGCAGAGTAGTTTGCTCAAAGCAATGAGAACAGGTAGGTTTCCATACTCACTTGGAAGGGAAATCAGCATCAACAATTCAGTGTTTATTGTAGCCTCGGCCATCTATAAAGGCCACAGCCATGGCTCGTTCGGATTTCAGGAGGGGGCAAAAATGTTTCCCGAGGGAAGAATTCTCCAAGCCGAAAGATGTCAAATGAAATTGTTAGTTGGAAATTCTTCTGAGGATGTCGAAAAAATTGGCACGAAAAGTGTCAAGGTTGAACTAAGAAAAGAAGAGACATCAAAACCTTCAACATTTCTGAATAAAAGAAAAATAGTTCAAAGCAAAGTAACATCCAAGTCACAGAAATTGGTCAAGGAAGCATCATGGTCTTGCTTTGATCTGAATATGCCTTTAGAGGAATCTGAAGAATGCATCATTTCCAATGACTGTGAAGGAGAATCTGAAGGTGAAAACCTTGAATCATGGTTGAATGAATTCTGCGATCAAATCGACAGGAAAGTGGTGTTTAAGCCATTTGATTTCGACTCGCTTGCAGAGCAAGTAATCAAAACCGTTGACATGAATTTCCAAAGGGTATTTGGATCTGAGCTTGTACTTGAAATTGATTATGATGCCATGTCACAGATTTTAGCCGCTACTTGGTTATCAGAAAAGAAAAATGCATTGGAAAATTGGATTGAGAGTGTTCTTGGAAGAGGATTTGCTGAAGCAAAAAAGAAGTACCAAATTGAAGATAAGCTTGTGATGAAGTTGGTGAAGTGTGAAAGCAATTTTGTGGAAGAACAAGGTCTTGGAGTGTGTCTTCCATCTAGAATATTAACTTAAAACTGAAAATTTTGGTCACTTATATGTATTTTGTTTGTAATTAATTGTAAAAATGTAGCTTTTTTTTCTTCCCCGCTAGGATAGCTTTGCTAGTTAGTAACATTCTTGGGCTAATTACTACCCACAATATCCACCCCACCCCCTCCTTCTTTTTTTCTTTTTTTCATCTTTTTGTGGCAATCAATGGAATACAATTTCCCTAGTTTGTTGCTTATTCTGTTCTCATTATTAATCTTTCATTTTCTATCATCAAATTCTAATGATATTCTAATTAAGATATCGATTTAATACTTTATTTTTTTGTTATAATAATTTTAACAAGTCAATTAATTCCGAGAATTTCTATTGAAACAAACTATTTTATGACTTAAATTAAATTACATCCTGAAATTTATTTTTTTCAAATTATGCTAAGTGTGTTAAATTAGCTATCAGTATATAATAGTATTAAAATATAAAATATACACTAAAAATAAATTAAAATAAATCAAAATAAATCGTGATTTTAAAGAGCGATTTTCATTATAACTTTGCGGTTCATAACAACGATTTATATTGATTCAGTACCTCGCGTTTATGAACCACGACTTCTTTTGAAGGGTTCGAGTGAGAGCATACCTGTCGGAATCTGAAAGATGATGAACTATTACATTAATACATATATTTGACTGATTTTAATAGATAATTTTAATATGCAAATATAATTTTTTATTCTTTACAAGATGGGTAAAACGCATACAAATTAAAAAATAGCTTCTACTTTTTAGCAGTAAACTTCAAAATATGTAATTTTCAGCCATAGTTTGTAAAAATTATCACCTAAATATAATAATTTCTTAATACAAATATATATTAAAAAAATACGTACAATAAATAAATTTGATTTTATTTGAGTTTGTTACATGCTTATATGCTCCGAGCTTGAATAACATTACATAATATTAATGTGTTAACATGGTGGAGTAGTTGTTAGAATCCTTCACAAGTGAACTAACCCAAGACACATCTGGTTCACCATCAATACCATCCTCGTCCGCCAGCTCCGGAGTCGTAACAGGATTAGCACTGCTTCGGAAGGCGAAAGAACCAGACTTGTTCATCTTCTTCAATTCGTCTCTGCGAATGGACCAGTCTAATTTCCCGTCAGGGGAACCCCAACCAAACAAGGTAGAAGACGACGACGACTCCATAGAAGGGGAAGGAAGTTCTGTCGGACTCCGGATGGAGAAATCACTGTTTCTTGAGGCGGCGGCGGCACCGGAGAGATCCAGGCCATATGTAGCCGATCCAATGACTTTTGAAGGTGAAGGAGAATAGTTGGAGGAGTTACTCCAAATACTTGTTGGAGAAGGCACCGGAGAACCGAAAGACGGACTCGTCGGCAAAGAGTTAATCCAGCTTGAAGAGTTTGGCGATAATGCTGACGCCATCTCTTCCATCATTATCTTCTGCATCAGTCGCCGGCTTTCCAGTCCGATCGACTGGATGTCAAGATTAACATCTCTCGCGCTGAGCGCGAGGTTTAGCCTGCTTTTCGGAAGCTTATTAGTTTGAGTGGTTGGCCATACCGGAGAAGATCCAGCGGCAGCGACAGCGACAGCAGCGGCGGACGGCGGGGATGAGCAAATGTCCAATGAGGGAGCGGCACCTGGCGAATAAGAAGTCGGGGAAGGCAATGCGGAGCCGGAACAGGCGTAAAGCGGGCGAAGCTCTTCTGGCTTGTGAGCGAAGAAACAAACTCTTCTTGTACAAGCCATCTCGTCCTTGCAGAGCCTTGTCCGGTATTGCGCTGGGTGAAGCCAGCACTCGAAGATTCCATGCGCGTACTCGCAGGAATCTCCTTTGCTGCAGCTTCCTTTGCGAAACTCCGGGCAAGGGACGCAGCTGTACTGGTACTTCCGTGGGTCCCTCCTTTTCGCATTCTCCCCCGGATGCGCGAAAGGACACTCTGTCCAATCGTGTGAATACGCCCTTGAACATGGCTTCACTTTGAAGGTATACATTCTAAATTCGTCCGTGCTGTATATCCCGTTCTTTATGTCCGGCAAAGAGTAGTCAAATGGAAACTCTTTATACCGCGGAGACAGAGGAAACTCTGCCTTTGTTGTTCTTTCTGTTGCTGCTCCCGTTGTGGTCGTTGTTGTTGCCGTTGCCATTGCCTCCTTTTTATAAACATTGTTCGCGCCTTCTAGAACCGATTGTACGGCCTTCTTTCGGGCGTTGTAGATGTGGGGCATAGAGAGAGCCAAGTCGTGGGACCGGTTTCCCCTTGCGTCGAGGGCGTTCACATTGGCGGAAGAATCCAGCAAGAGCTTGATAACGTGGGCGGAGGCTGGGGAGGCTCCGTCGACGGCGCAGTGGAGGGCGGTGGCTGAATCGGAGCCGCAAGATTTGTTGACATCAGCTTTGCCTGTTTTGAGAATGTAAGACAAGACATTCTTGCTCCCAAACATTGCAGCAATCATAAGAGGGGTTCTCTCTTCGTAACCAAGTTCCTTTGTTCCAATTCTCCTACCATACCATAGTCCAACCTCACCAACATCATGACCCTCTTTCTCAATAGCATCCTTGAACCCGTTTACATCATCTGAGGCTGAAAACTCAAGCAATGCAGACATTCTGTGGTGCAACCCTTCTTGACCAGCCTTAATCTTGGAATCCATGCTCAAAGTTTTTTTTTAAAAAAATATTATTTTAAAAAATTTTTTTTACGTGTCTCCGATTTTCTTACAGAAGAGAACCTCTGTAAGAAAATCCGAGAACACACTTGCCTCAATGCGATATGAAAGAAAGGGACAAGATTTTTCTCAAGTTTTAAAGCGCATGAGGCTTTGTTATTTGATTTGGATTCAGTACAACAAAAAACTAATTAAGATCATGTGCTAGAGGGAAAGAGAGATGTATATAACTGTTTTGTGAATGGCGAAATGTAATGTGTTTTGTAATATTCATGATAAATGTTTCAGCAGTTAGTTTTATTTTAAACGAGAAAATTCTAAAAATAAACGTATAGGGTAAAATTAAACAAAAAACAGTTGCAAACCAACCTGTTCCAAGTTATCTTGTTATCTTTGACAGTGAAAAAGATAGAGCATACTGTTGTTTCACAGTACGATTTTGGTCATTTCCTCCATGCTTCTCATGCCAATAGAGTTGCATGCTTGCATGGTCCCAAAATAAAATAAACGCTGGATTTTTTTAAAAATAAATAAATAACATATGGCTCTGGTCAGATACACCCTTATTTTTTAATTTTGATGTTTTAACTCAGGGGTTAGGAGATAAATGGAATAATTTTAACCTAAAGTCATATATATGTATTAGATGAACAATTTTTTTTTAGTAATTAAGTCTAACGAAATTATATTATATGTTTTTTTCTTTTTTCTAACATAGACACCTCAAATTTTCTCTTCCTCCTTCCATTGTATTGTCTTCTTCTCATTTTTCTCCTAAATCTTTTGTATTTTATTTCCATCTTCTTTCTCCTTATCTTCTTTCTTTCTTTTTGTGTTTTTAAAAATTTATGAAGAAGAAAAATAATGAAGAAACACAGAAGAAAAAGATTTCATAAGAAACAAAAAATAGAAAACAATTTTTTACATAAATATAGAAACTTTTTTATGATAAACACAAGAAGTTTTTAAGAAAAAAATAGAAAAAACACATTTTTTTACAATAAACACAGAAATGTTGTGACGTCAAGACATATTTTCTTTAGGTAACTACACAAATTTTTTAAGAGAAACATAGGAAGCGAATACATTATTTTTTTACAATAAATAGAGAAATTTTATTGTATATAGAAATTTTTTTTTTACGCTTATAATTTGTTTTTTAAAGAGAAACACATGCATGAAACAAACATATGTGTTATTCAAGTTACATTTTTGTGTTAATCAACCAAAATATCTCCACAATCCAAAACAATTTGTTCTCTCTTATTAAGCTTTCATTTTTGTGTTATTCAACTAAAGTCTTGTTTTTTAACTACAATTTCTACGTTATTCTTATGTGTCATTCAACTAATTAAAAAATTACACAATTTAAAACAATTTATACTTTTCTTCAACTAAAAAATCTGCACAATCTTTGTTACGAAGGATTTAGGTCATATCAAACAGATTTTGGGCATATTAATTGCTTGTTATAAAAATTCTAAAAAATTTTATTTGTCACAAGAGATGTACATAAAGAAGGTGCTTCAAAGGTTTGGCATGAATAATAATGCCAAACGTATTGCTAGTCCTCTTGCTCCTCATTTTAAGTTGAATGCGAAGCAGTGTACAACCACTGACAAAGAGAAACACAAAATGGATGAAGTTCCTTATGCCTCAGCTGTTGGAAGCTTAATGTATGCTATGGTGTGCGCAAGACCAGACATTGCTCATGCAGTTGGTATTGTGAATTGTTTTATCTCAAATTCAGGTAAAGAATATTGGAATGTTATTAAATGGATTTTGAGATATCTCAAAGGTACAACTGACTTGAGTTTGAGTTTTGGTAATGAAAAACCTTTGCTAGTTGGCTTTACTGATGCAGACATGGCAGGAGATGTTGATTCTCGAAAGTCTACTTCAGATTATTTGGTCAAGTTTGCAGGGGAAGTTATTTCATGGCAGTCAAGGCTACAGAAGTGTGTTGCACTTTCTACTACAGAGGCAGAGTCTATTGCAGCAACTGAAACATGTAAAGAGTTGTTCTGGATGAAAAAGTTCTTCAAAGAATTTGGTTTCAAGTAAGACCATTATGTGTTGTTTTGTGATAGTCAAAATGTAATTCAGCTTGCTAAGAATTCCACTTTTCATACAAGGTCTAAGCACATTTATGTTAGGTATCATTGGATACGGGTGTGTTGAATTCCAAGTTGTTGGAATTTGAGAAAGTACATACTAATGATAATGTGCTGATATGATGACAAATGTATTGTCAAGAGGAAAGCTTGAAACGTGTTGCTTGATCGCCAGGATGGTGATGGCCTTCACCTAGTCGAGAAGGGGGAGATTTGTTGGGTTGGGTTCTCTCCTAATGAGGCTCAAGCCCAACACATTTAGGCTGCGTTTGGTTTCTAAAACTAGGACTGAGACTGGGAGACTGAGACTCAGTATTGTGTTTGTTGGACAGAGACTAGAACTAAAATTTCAGTCTCAGTCTCCAAAATTCCAGTATTTTCAGTATCTCCAGTTAGGAGGGACTGGGGACTAGGACTGGAATTTTAATAACTTTTTTTACTCAAATACCTTCACATAACATTCAAGTTTCCAATATTAGCATTTGTTCTTCCTCTATTGACTTAATTCAATCTCTACCTTCTAGTATCTATCTCTTCATAAATTTAAACCAAACACAATAAACAAATTTAATTCAGTCTCAATCCCCCAGTATCAGTTTCTCAATCTCTCTTCCAAACACAGCCTTAGGGTGTCTCACACCCACTCACACTTATAGAATCAGATTTTTGAGGGTTTGAGTGAGAGTGAGTGCAGCCACCTGAGGGAAGAAGGGAAATAGTTCATTTTTGTTTTTTTTTTGTATAACAGTATTTTCAATCGCCTGTTTCGCATCATTTAGTTCTTTATTATGAACGGTGGAGATTTTTATTGGAGCTATGTGAAGGGAGAAATTGAGTTCGAACTGAAGCCCCTGTTTTGAGTATTTTATCTTCTTCCTTCTCATTTTGTAACTTTTGTTGCTTGGTGCTTTGGCTGGTTGTATGCACGAATTGTGCTATATTTTGTGACTCTCTTGTACCTCATATTTGATTATAGTTGAGCTATTTCATTGGTTTTTACTTCTCACATTGAGAAGATTTTCCACGCTAAAAATTCTTGTGTGTGCTTGTACTTGATTTGGTTAATTTATTTGCATATGATTACTGCTGCGATAGGATGTTAGTATTACTTGAAATTATTAAAATAGGAGTGACATCATTATTCCTCTAAAATTTTTGTATTTTTTATGTTTAGTGATAATTTAACTTTAAAATTAATTTGTTTGAAGGAAATTTTCCATTAAAGATTGTTTTGAATAGAAAGAAAATTACAAGAGACAAACATTTAAAGAAAGAGGAGAATTTGGTATAAACATGAATAACTTTTCTAAAAAACATATATATGAAAATAATTTATTTATTTTAAAATATATATCCACTTTCTTTCTCTATTGTTTTTCTTTCATTCCCATTGTGAAATTAAACAAAGCCTAAAAAATGGCCGGAGATATGGCCATTATTCCCATTGACAGCATTGTAGTATTTTAGATTTTTAGTGGATGCCGCATTTGGCCTGTTTATTAGTAGAGATTTAAAAATAAAAAGTAAAAAAAAAAAAAAAAGAATCAATAAAAGAAAAGAACTCCACTAGGTGGTGTGTGATGAAATTGAAGTTGACTAGAGTTAGTGTGTTTATTAAGATCCCAAGGTTATTATTTGATATAGCAAAAGCCAAAGAGAAGAGACAAAGTGGGGACCTGAGAGTGCTTTCACTGGAAAATGCTTTTTGTTGCATGGTCTTGTTTCCAATATGCTATCCTAATAAGCCAGTAATAAGGCTTTGATTTTTTGCCATTGGAATTGGAATAACACTTAGTTAGTTATAGTACCATTTGTCATCTTTTCTTTCCTTCTTTTCTTTTACTTAGGGGATTTGCTTTAAATGAGGAGCATTAGGGTGAGAATACTCGGGGGAAAAAAATCTTATAAGTAAGGGAATCGATAAAATTTTAAAAATAAATAATTCATTAATATTGCATTTGTCATTTTTATCTTGTATACAAGTTTTCATTCAAATGTGATTACATGCTACTTTTTTTTATTATTTTACTTGTCTTCACTCTAGAAAAATTTGGTAGAAAGAATATACTACTAGTCTAAACGACTACATTATTTTTTCTTTTTATGAATAGTATAGTTAGACTATAATTTTGATGTCCTAATTTTCTTATTAATAATTTTGTCGAGTAACTCATCAATTAGCCGACCACATCTAATGGAATAAAACTTTGTTGTAATACTCATCAATTAGGCTCAAGGACTTAAATTGACCCAAATGAAATCTCTAAATTTATAATTATAAGTCGCATTAGTCATGAGCTCATCTTTTTTATTAATAAGTAGTTATGCTATGTGTATACCAAAATCAGCGATCAGTATATAATACGCATTAAAATATAAAATATATGTATAGTTTAACTTATCTTTAATATGTATTTTATACTTTATAAATATTATATACCAGTGGCTGGTTTTGGTGACCAATAATATATATATTTTTTATAATCATAGTTACGGGTGAAAAAAATGTATTTGGTGTGAATTGATATTATTTTGTTGAAAATTAGGCGTCAATATAAAACCATTTCATTTTGTTTTATCCAATGTGACAAATTAACATATCAAACTAGCACGCCCTTAATGAAAGCGAACCAAAAGACTAATGAAAGTTATGTTTGTAAATTTGAGTTGAGTCCATTGAAATTTAGGAAAGATAATTAATGAAACACAATTGAATTAAAAGTATTATAGAAAAGATAATTAATATTAGTTTGATATTAAAAATAGTCAAATATTTTTTTTCAAATATAGTAGACTTCATTTAATTTATAAAAAAACCATTCCAGATGGGACTATAATAATAATAATAATAATAATAATAATAATAATAATAATAATAATTATTATTATTATTATTATTATTATTATTATTATTATTATTATTATTTCTGAATGGAAGCATAAAAAGAAAGCACGTTTTCATCCATGTTTGGTTTGAAGTTTAAAAGCTTCTAGCTACATGTCTCTCTTTTTTTCTCACCACTTGTCTCTCTTTATACTTAGACAACGTTATATTTAATATTTTTGTGTATATTTTTATTTGTAATATAAATTTGATTTGATTATGCTAAGGGGCGGAGCTAGAACTTTTTTTAGGCGACGAAATTTTTTTTAAAAAAATTAATGATTGATAATTTTATTATATATTTTTAAATAACAATTTTATTTTTACATCGAAATCAATTATTATTGTATAATGCAAATTACAATATATAATATACTAAAAATAAGTTAAAGTACACATGTATTTTATATTTTAACGTATATTATATACTAATAATTGATTTTAATAGCTAATTTTAATACACTAAAATATCTCTTTTTAATTATATATCTTTATTTTTTATCGTGTCATAATATATTTATATTCATTATATTTGATATTTTTATACATGCGATATATATATATAAGAAAATATTATATAATATACACATTAGTTTATACTCTTATATTAAGGATAAAACTTCTCAAAAGAAAAAAATTATTATATAAAATTACATAAAACATTATTATTAAATATTTTTATTCTAATTTGGAATCCTTTTTATTTTTTAAATCAAAGATATGAATTTTATTAGTAAATAATATAATTGGATGGTCTAAAATAAGATAACAATGTCAAAAATATGATTTTTCAAAAATAATACACAAAATAATTGTGAAAGAAAGAAAGAAAATAAAATTAAAAAAATATTACTCTTCTTTTAAATTCTTAATTATAAATATAAGGGTTCGTTATGTTATTTGTACACCAAAATCAACTATTAGTGTATAATACATATTAAAATATATAATATATATTGAAAATAATAAAATTATACATGTATTACATATATATTTATATATAAATACACCGTGGTTAATTTTTATGGTTGATTTATAAATATAAATATGCTATAAAGTTATATTTTTTTTAAAAAAAGGAGCTAAAATATAAATATAGGAGGGGCCAAGATATAAATATGGGAGGGGCAAAACTGAAAAAATAACTTTTTATTGAAAAAAATTTTAAATTTGGGGGGAGCTACTGCCCGTTTCTTATACGTGGCGGAGCCACTAATTACGCTAATGAAATTCAGACTAGTCCTCTTGAAATAAGAGTACAAGTTATCCCTTCTCACTTTATATTTCTTTTTTTGTGTTGGACGTCCTCTTAAATATCTCTGCTACTCTAATGACGCCGCGATTTAGTTCTCTCCAAAAAGCGAGATCAAGTGGGAAAAAATAGAATGAATCTTTGTATAATTTTTAAATATGTAAAAGTACCAAATGCTCTCTAAAGCACCACTACTATATTCATAAACACTGATTAAATCTCCAATCATCATCACAACTATTCACTTTCACTTTATTTCCCTTATTAGAATTCACGATATATACATATGACAATTCTAAGATGAAGTGATATTTGTATAAATAGAATTAAGAAGACAGTATAAATTTATCTTTTTAAAAAAAAATAAATAATAAATAAATGACACATTCCTCAATATAAATATTTAACTATTTATGAGTTAATTTTTGTCCTTTCACCATTTTTCTCTCACTATAGTTTATATATATATATAGAGGATGGATATATTTACATTAGTGTAAGTGATTTTTGACTTACACTCTTTATTAGCCATTAGATTCACATTAATCTAAAGGCTATTAGAACATCTTCAATGGGATGTTTTTTGGGTATCAAGTTTTATTAAAATGATAAATGAACTGAATTGATATTGAATTATGCATTGGAGTAAATAAGGAAAGTGATACCCGTATCACTAAATTGATATTGTATCACTTTGAATGAATGCCAATTAGAATGTGTCATGTGTAGAACTCATTAAATGCAGGTTCATTAAATAGTATGCTGTGGGATCCGAATTGATATTAAATTAAAACCAGCCACTAGAGCAATAAATTTCATATTTATCTCAAATCATATATGGTCCCACAAATACTTATGTGGCATCTTGTGGGACCTAAAATAATTTTAAAACTAATACTAGCATTGGAGATGCTCTTAATACTCGTTGGAAAACAAAATCTTCACATTTAATAGGTGTAAATCTAGTAGCTATTAATGAGTGTAAGTTAAAAAACTCTTACACTAGTGTAAGTAGATCCCTCCTCGTATGTATGTATATATATATATATACAAAATTTTTCTTGTCAATTTGCCATTATTTTCTTTCTTTTGCTTAAATTTTGCAAGAATCTCAGCACTAAATTCAGCTAAAGAAAAGGAAAAGAAGAAGGAAACTTGGGTGCGCTATATGCCTATATGTGATAGGAAGTAGAAGTAGGGACAGGACAATAATGACATAATAAAAACAAGAAGAGGATATGGAATTTAAATCTTTTTACACTTTACTAATAATAATACAATAATAAGCTTAACTTCAAAATTTTACAATTTGCAAACTTGTGAATGGATTATGGATCCTCAACAAGAAGTTGATCAACCACTTCATTTAACAATTGATCAAAAATATGAGAAGCAAAATCAGCACTAATGCTTCCTAAATCACCATCCTGTTTTTTATTATTATTCATCCATGCTACTTCATCCTCCTTAGCTAGCTTGCAAATTTCATCCCAAATTTTCACATTCTTCTCTTTTTTCTTTGATCCTTCTTCACTTAATTTGTTGGTTTTTCCCTCTTCATCCATCAAATCTCCATCAGAACGCACTAGAATTTTCTGATCATTCTCAAGCTCTGGTGACAATTTCCTTCTTGAATTCAAATTGGCTGCAAAAAAAAGAAAAATTCAAATACCAGAACAAATTTAACAGAATCACATAGAATAATAAAAGTTGAACTAAATAAATAATAAAGAGATTAGAATGAAGAAACAAACCTGCTTCACAAGCTTCTTCCCTCTTGTCAAAATCAAGAACAGAAACAGGACTTGTATCTTCTGATGATGGTTTGGATTCAACTTCACTCTTTTTCTTCTCTATGAAACAATTTGAATTATTATTATTATAATTCCTCTTCCTCCTCCTTCTCCTCTTCATCCTCTCATCACCACCACCAACAAAAACAGCAGCATCATCCTTAAGGATCCTGGGCTGTGACACTTTCCTTGCTTCAGAATCAAAACACATGTTCTTGTTCTTCTTCTTGTTCTTCTTGTTCTTCTCATAATAACAAGTGTTGGTAATCTCTTGAAGCTTCACATTTTCTCTCTTCTTTTCCTTCAACTCTTCACCACTAACATTCTTCTTCTTCTTCTTATTCTCGAAGGTAAGCACAAAGAAGTTTTCATTTTCAAGTAAGAGGAAAGTTGGAAGCTCCCTAAATGACAATGTCGATTTTACCCTCTTATGCAAGCCATCCATTCTATTACCCTCCCCTAAGCAATCCACCGAATTCATCGATTTGCTTCGCGAAAGAGATGAATTCGAAGGCATCTCCACCATTGAATCCAGACCCATCAACCTTGCAACTATCCCTGGAGTCGTAGTAGTAGTAGTAGTTGTTGTTGTAACAGAAGAACTAACACTACTACTACTAGTAGTGGCTTTAGCATGGTGCTTTTTGGGATTAAAGTTTTGATCTTTTGTAGTACCCAGAATTGGATTTGGATCAAATTCTCTAATTTGATCAGATGGGTGTGTTGGGAGGCCACCAGAACACAGAATCCTGCGGAGGATTGCGTTGAAGCAACCTGAAGATGATCCATTTTTGGAGTTGTTGCGCATAGCTGAAGTTGAGGTTGATGATGATGATGAATAAGAAGAGTTGGATGAGATCTTCTTCATGTTTTTGAATGATATAAGAATGATGAAAAAGAGAAGAGAAAGAAAAAGAGAAAGAAGATTATTTATGTTAAAGGTGGAATTTTGGGCTGTGTCTTTTGTTTTTGGAAACTCAAACTTGTTAATCTTGTATTCAGTTTCAAAGAGTAAATAAAAAACACAAAAAGAAAGAAATAAAGAAATAGATAGATAGAGACACATACAAATGGGAATAGTCAAAAGTGAGATTTGAATTTTGCTAATAATGCATGATATCATAAAAGAAAAGGGTGGCGGGCTTTGCATTTGAATGCAATGTAGACTGAGTCTATGGATAGAGGAGAACAAAAGTTAGGAAAAGAAGAGAAAATGAGGTTTGATTTGATGGCCTCTTTTTTTTCTTTTCAACATTGACAATGTAATAGTAGTTAGTAGTATCAGTTTCAGACTTTCAGTTCAGTGGTTTGTCTCCACGCGCTTTGTAAAGTCAGTTTTTGTGCTAAGTTTTGTCGTTTTGCTTCCAGGTTTTGTGGCAAACACTGCACGCTCTCGGGGCGCGTGAAGGATCTTCCTTTGGTAGTTTTTCTTACCATATTATTTGTTCGCTCCATCCCAAATATGTAATTTAATGTCTTTTAAAAAGAATATAATTTAATGTAAAGTATATTTTGTATTATTGAAATAAGAATATGTTAGCACTAAAATAAAAGAAGATAAACATTAAAGAAAAAAAATGTATGTAATTGGTTGTAACAATTATATAGAAAAAAATATTTGAGTAATTGATTAAGATTAAAGATCATGTATTCAAGTGAAAGAGAGAAAAATTTCTATCAGCCAAAGTTCATTCAATTTAATTATTTTCTTCAAATATAATGTAAGTAGTCTCTTATTTATACTACTATAATGCTTATGGGCTAGGCCCGTCGTATAACTATCCACCCCTCAAATTAACCTTGTCTTCAAGGTTGAGAAAAGAAAAATACAAATAATTAAACTCTAAATTACAAATCTTAAATTTTTGAAATATAAATGAGACTATTAATTAACCTATTCTGAAAATAAAATATATACCAGAATCTCATTGTTTAAAAAAAATTGAACCCAATAAATTGTCAAAATAGTTGCTTGTTAATTGTGGCCCAATCATTAACCAACATGCTGGATCTTCAACATGGTTCTTATAAACCTGAAGGTCCAATAATCCCAAATCATGGAGAGAATTTAGTTGCTTCACCCTCACTTGCAGCCAACGGAGGAAAAGAGACATGAACATTAATTTCTCACTCCCAATGGAGACAATGGTCATCACGCCGTCACTGCCGCGTCACCACTACTCACCATGGTTGTCACCAACTGCAACCGTTCCGACCCTTCCAGTGCTTGAAACCGCCGGGAGAATAACCTTATCTTCCCTTCCTCTGTTTTCGAACTGGAAGAGAGACAATCGTCGCACTTCCACACCTTGATGGACTGGGTAAGTATCTGATAATCTGTTTCTATTACTGCTCTGTGGGTGTGATTGTTTCTTGCTAACAACAACGCTTATTAAGACTGAAGTGGTAGGTATCTCCTTCATAGCCCTAGCTATAGGTGTTCCATTCAAATTTGGACCACTATTGCTACGGTTGCAGCACCAGAGTGCTTGTTGTAAGCAGCATCAATATTGCATTTTTACCTCTACTATAGTTACTCATAAACCCCAATTTATCCTCTGGTAGTAAAACATGCATAAATAATTCATTTCAAAATATTTTAAACCCAAATCAGTTTCATTTAGACCCTAACACACACCCATAGTCTCTATGAAAACATTTTTTAAAAAAAACACATTATAAATGATCATTTTGCCCTTTCTATTACTCTTATAATTCCGAAAAAGCCCATTTCTAAGTAGTAAACTAAAATAATTTCGCCCCTCAACATTTTTAAGTAATAAAACAGAATTTAGACCTCTAATATATGTATAATAACACGTTTTAAAAGACATTTTTTACCTTTTTTCTCATAATTAAGAAAAAACACTTTTAACCATTTTAAAACTTATTTTGCCAACTGATGCGTGTGCATCTTGGGTTGTTTTTAGCTTCAATTTCTCTTAATTATCATGATAATCTTGGTGAAATATTGTTAATAATTGATCAATGAAACAAACTTGATGTTCTTTGAGTTGTGTTTATGTTTTTAGATGATTCACTAAAGAATTTTAGGTGATTAAAGACCATTTAAGAGAGATTGAAGAGAGGAAAATGAAGCAGAGAAGAAAAAGAGAAATTTGGCTAACTATCAAAGCCCACGTATAACGTGGAGAGCCACGTTATACGTGGGAATTAAAAGCCAAAAGCCAATTTGAGACAAAGGGTGGACA
>JASCZI010211453.1:145731-180055 GCA_036250425.1 Stylosanthes scabra | reverse complement strand
TTTTTTTTTTTTTTTTTTTTTTTTTTTTTTTTTTTTTTTTTTTTATCTCTAAAAAGAAAAATGATATGGTGTTTTTGCCTAATTAGCTATGTTTTAATTTAACCAAAAATCATTTTCTGGTATTAAATGGGTTGTTCATCAAGGCCCAAGTATACTCCTCTCTAGAATGACCAATTAAGCCTGTTGATGTTCTCCAGACTCCAGTGTCCGAAATGCTTTTGAGAAAGTTTTACAATGGAATGAACAAACATGAACCCAGCTAAAATGACCAAAAAAAAACCCAGCTAAGAAAAATAAAGAAAAAATATATTTTTTATCTTAGAATTTTTGAAAATTTTAAAATAATTTTTGCACAATTAACTAAAAACAAATTCATTTTAACCATGAGTAATAGAAAATATGTAAATGCTAAATTCAAATGGACCAAAAATAAAAATAATAAAATATATGTCTACATGTCAATGAGTTGTAGCTCATATGACACTACTCTCTCCCCTATTATAAAAGGTCTGGGGTTTGAGTTTCTCATTAGACAATATATATATATATATATATATATATATTAAAAGGAAGAATTAAATTAATTTTAGAAGACTTTAAGAAGGTTATGATTCTATAAAAATTAATTTCATCCAATAATAAAACGTATCATTTATTTTTGCAAGTGACAAACAATTCACGTATTTTTATAGAGTTTAATTTTAATGCACTAAAAGTGTAAAATGTTTTACACAGTCATGCAATCTTATCCATACTAATCACGAGGTGGATGGAAGGAAAATTATTTTTATTGATGTAATGCTATCTAATTGAATGCATATGTAAAAGCTCTTTACATTGTTTAGTGCATTGAAATTAAATTAATTTTTATAAGAATATTTAATTAATTATCAAGAAAAGTGTATAAAAACTCCGAAATATTCAATCTTTATTTTTTTTTATTTTTTCTGTTCATATAAAAAGATAATTAAAAATATCTCACTTTTCATTGTTAAAATACTTTAAGGAAAAACACATCATAATCCCATCTTTAGAGTTTTCTGATAATGTGTATTTTGTGTATTTTGTAAGATAAAATTCATTTTCGAATCACAATGTCATTTACTATCTCAATGATTATTTTTTAAAATTGCATTCTTTCTTATATCAAAAGAGGTTTTTTCCCTTTATTTTGTATTTTTCCAAAAATTTTATCAATATTAAATAAAAAATATTTTCCATATAGCATATAATAAAATTACCAATTAAGGAATTTTTATAGACAAATATACAAAATTTAAGTTTTTATACATTTATTATAGCTATTTCCATATATTTTCAATGTAATCACATCAGCAAAAATAACGAATTTTCAAATTCCCTATTCTAGAAACCATCTATACACATAATTCTATTGGATAACCGTTTAGAAGTTTTTAGTATTTACACTATTAGCACATTAAAATTAAAAATCTTTGTATTAAAATAAAAGTTTAAAGATTTATATTAATAATAGCATATGTTTTTAAGACCCATGATAATTAAACCCTATAATAGAGTAATACACAGACACATCAATTTTAATTTTTTATATGAAACGAAAATATAATATAATATATATATATATATATATAATATTTTTTAATAAAAAATTTAGAATAATATCTTGGTATTTTATTTATATTAAAACACAAATTTGTATTTTTAACTATTTTAAAGTCTTTTTAGTTGTATAAAATATTTAAGATAATTTTTAATTTTAATAAATAATAATACATACTAATTTTAAACTAGTTTTAAGGATACAAATTAATAATAAAATTAAATACACGGACGCGTGATGATATTTTAGTATGTCAAATCCGTTCGAAAGAATTTTTTTTGTTTTACAAAGATACAAATAGACACGAAAAATATCTGCCGTAGTGCAGAATAATAGAACAACAAATGACAAGATGCGTACTTTGTAATACACACGATGAAACTGTATACCTTCTATTCTTTAATTACTTTTTTGTATCGGAACTGTGGTGCAATATTTTGAATTGGTGGGGTTTTAGTTGGGTATAGCCGGGTAATGCAAAAGACTGTTTTGAGTCATGGATAGAATTGAAAGTTAATAAAGGTGGGCAGCAAAGCTGAATCATATGTTTCTTTACCGTAATTTGAATAGTAACATTCGAAACGAGAAGATCTTTAAGAATATGAATGTTAACTGTCAAGACGCTTGTAGTAGACTTATAGCTGCCCATGACCAATGGAACTGTGAGTGGAAGGAAAGAAAGTCGTATGGCAGAGACAGTGGCAATACAAAATGATTGTTAGGAGCTTCTTAGAGTTCTTCATATGGAGTAATGCTATGCTGAGCTAGTCTAATTGTAATATTTATGTTTGGTGGTTGTATTTGAACTTGTTTGGTTCTTAAATGTTTGGTGGTTGTATTTGTATTTGTTTTGTTCTTATATGAACTTCTCACCTCGTTTGGGTCTTTGGTGAGTAAATATGTGAGTTTGGTTTATATTTTTATTTTCTATTTTTATTTTCAGTATTTTCTGGTTTTTAGATTTTGTAAAAGAAATAGGAAAATAGTAAAAATAATAAAATTTTATTTTTTATTTTATTTTTTTACAAAATTAAAAAAAACACTAAAAATAAAATAAAAAATAAAAATGCAAATCAAGAGTATCCAGGAAAAAAATTTTAAATAAATAAAATAAAAACAATATTTACCAAAATCCATTCTTATAAAATTATTTTATCAATTTTTAATCTATTACCAGTACCCGCGTGAGGCGATACTGGGTATATTTCAATACCGCCTTAAGCCGATAATAGGCTTAAAAAGGTTTAATAAATTTCCATCAGTACGGCCTAAGGCGATATTAAAATGTAACTGCTTTATGTCGGTACTAGCTTGTTTTCAATATCGCCCCACCTGGACCGGTACTGGACTAAAAAAGGTATGTGCCATTAATGTTAATGTCATTGCATGATAAATTACGGAAAAAATATTGCTGAAATTTTTTCTTAATAATAATAAATTTGGTTTTTATTTTAACTCATTATTTTTCATGAGTACTTTAATGCCTTCATGAGTACTCTTTATGCATAAATAATAACTGAAAAATAAAAATTATAAATACCCATCAACACTAACATCCATTTAAATAATAAATATATAGAATTGAATTATTTTTTAAAAATTATAACACATAAGAAATTTGAAAAAAAGCTTTGTTTTTTTGTTTTTAAATGTGTTTTCTTTTTAAAGAATGAGAGAGATAAAACTAAAGATAATAAAGATAATACGAAATTAATTAATTTCTTGAATTTTTTAAAAAGTGGCACAATTATCAAAGAGAATTGAAGAAGTGACACGTTTTGTTGATTATGTGATGATTGGAAGATGAAGTAGCCACTACTAATTTCAGTAGGGACGATATTGAGAACAATTCAGTAGTGGTCTTGGATCAAAATTTTTGAAATTTTTTTACATTAGATTGAAAATTGGTAAATAATTTTATTATGAATAGATTTTAATAAATATTATTTTTATTTTATTTATTTAAAATTTTTTTCTTAGTATCCATGAAAGTGATGATTCAGCTGTCAAAAATCAAATAAGAAAACAGTGAGTGGGAGGGTGTTGGCCTGTTGCAAGACAAAGGGGCTGCGTGCGTCTGAACCGAACCTGTAATAGTGTAATCTTTCTTTTATGGAAGTTTGCGACAATAATATTCCAATTTAGTTTAGGCCATACCCTCAAAGCGACACGCACACCTCTTAACATCCACAAAAACTATTAAAAAAAAACATAGACTACCGAAACAGTGGAAAAAAATCATTACGCCATCATCATCTACTGAGTATCATTGTTCGTTATCATGTATTTCATGTATTTTAAACGGTTAATACTATCGTGAATAATAATATTTTGATAAAAAGTAAAGATTATTTTTTAAATATAAAAAAAAAACAAATAATAATAACATACGTTTAAATTTTTAAATTTAATAAAAATTTTTACTCTCCACTTAATATTCATTTTTTTAAAGAAATCTCCATTTTAAATATATACATTTTAAAAGTATAAATTAATAAAAAAATTATTAAAAAATAAAATGTTTAAGGTATATTAATCCCACATTGATTAATGATATGATCTCTTGAGAAACTAAAAGCAACTTATATTAAGTGTTCAATACATTTGTGTTGTATTTATTAACAAACATTCTAAAAAATCTACAAGCGGTAGTCTTAACATATGCCTTAGACTTTTTTTTTCCGTTTTATCCATTAGACGTTAACTTTCAGGTATTTTTCGATCTGAAACCAATACAAGTAATTCAATAGCTAATTTAATTAAAGTTTACTTTTAGGTGGTAGAAGATTATATATTAAATTCTCTGCATATACACCACCTGTATATATATAAGAACTAAGAACCTAAACTCAAATATATTGTTTAAGCAACCTAAACAACTATTATTTGTTAGGAGCTTTATAGTTAAATTAAATAAGTAAATGTCTATCTTACAATAAGTATTTTACATATTCTTACTTTAGTTCTCAATAATAATAATAATAATAATAATAATAATAATAATAATAATTCATGAATGGTTCTTTCAAAGGTTTGCAAAAGGCAATCCTAAATAATTCTATTTGTGTAGTCGCTATCAAAATTATTATTGATTACTTTAGAACTTTTTGGAGTCCATTTTTGCAATTTTAAAAATAAAATGAGAAATATGTTAATTCTTCTAGACAACAAAATATATATAATTGGCACACAATATAATTTTAATAAGACTAAGATAAATATTCATTTGAAACAAAAAATGATTTAAAACAAGGTGGATTTAATTATGAGATAATTAATATATAATATTCCAAGCGTACCCATGAAATTTGAGGTAGCATGTTTTTGCTAAGAATAATTTGTCTTGATAAGTTACAAATGGAATTTAGTGATAGTGGAATTAATGCGTCAATTTGAAGAAAATAAAATAAAAAAAGGAACATAATCATTTGGTCTTGTCCCAAGAATGTTGGTGATTACTATTGTACAGTTGAGGGTCTTGTTGGTAGAAGACAATGTCCCCAAAGTCACTGACGAAATGATCATGCTTTACACTGTGCAGCAAATACTTTATTAGATGCAATGGGATTGGACCTGATTTCTCTGGCTCTCTATAATATTCTCCAAGCACTCCCTTTGCTGATTCTGTCTGAAAGTTGCAAAAAAAGAAAAAGAAAAAATTAAATTAAGGAAATGTTATACCTTGTTAATATGTAATCCAATAATTTTTTTTAGTCCAAACAATCTATCTCTATATTTTTGTTCAATATTATGAATTTGATGATTAACTGCTGACTAAAAATAATATTATTATCCTGAGTATATAACATTGCTTGTTAATTATATATAAATGAAAGTCAGATATGTGATAAATTAATTATTTACCTGTCAAATTTGGAGATACAATAAAAAAATTTATGGGTTTGAAATTAATTAGAGGAAAGTATGTAATAGTACCGCTTCAACTAAATGGTAATGGGGAATTTGAGGGAAAAGGTGATGAATGACATGGGTGCCAATGTCATGGTGAATTTTATTAACCCAACCATAGTCACGATCCACAGTTGTAAGACCACCCCTTAGGTAATCCCATTCCTGAAAAAAAAAATCATACCAAAAGTATTAATTTAATAAATATCATGTTATATATTTATAAGAGTTTAATTTTGTGTGAATTATACAATTGTCGCATAGTAGATGAAAATTTTGATGCAGTATTACATGATTATTTAATATATTTATATATTTAAATGAAAATTTGTTATTTTTGCTAATGTAATAATATATAATAAATTATTTGTATAAAAGTAAAATTATTTTATACAAGTAACAATGTATAAAAATTAAATTTTATTTATAATAATAATAATAATAATAATAATAATTCCAAATCAGGTCGAAAAAGGTTTTTCCCAATATTCAAATATACAATAATAATAAAGGTGAATATAAATAGAAATTGGACGCCGGAGGAGAATATAATTAGTTTACATAAGGTTTTTTTGCGTTTAGGATTATTATTAATTTTGGAAAGCAGAATAAACTTGTTTATGATACCTTGCCGCGGTACCATGGTAATTTCTGTTTGTAACCATGGTGATGCAAATATGTGACGAAGTCCAACCACATGATGAAGATCTGCATACATATGTTCAAAAAAAATGGTAAGTAACTATATTAAACATGTGTTTGAAGACTATAGGATGAAGACTCATATGCGATTTTTATAGAAAGTTGATTTGATATATTTGACTAAATTACTATCTAATAATATTTAATTATCAATTTCACATCAAGGCAACTGTTTGTAAGTTTGTGTTATGTTATAAAGCGAAAATCTAATATGTTATACTGTACTTCTTTTAAATAATAATAAGGGTAAAATATGATTTATGTCGTTAACGTTTGCGAAAAATTTTAAAAATGTCTTTAGTGTTTAATTTGATTCAATTTTATCATCAATATTTTTGATTGATTTCAATTTTACACCTAATCGATGACAAATTGAAAATATTGAGGGTAAAATTATCAGCGATTATGGATAAAATTGAAAACAATCGAAAACGTTAGGGGTACAATTGAATCAAATTAAACATTAAAGGTATTTTTGAAATTTTTTATAAATATTAGGGAAAATAAAATATCTTTTTTTAGGTGTCTAATTAATGTATGACATAAGATGGAGGGAAAATAAAATTTCTTCAACTAATGGGCATAAAACAAATAAATAAAATGTAAGAATAGTAAGAGTAATTACCGAATAAGGGACTCCATAGACCTTGAGAATAAAAATTGGACCCAAAATGAAGGACAAGTAAATAAGGGAAGAGAACATGGCAATCCAACAAAGAGTTGATGTTAGTACACATTTTCTCTCATCTGGGGAGAACAATTTGCTGTAGGGATTAAAGTGAGACCCTTCTTTTCCAGGGCTTCTTTTCCACTAAAAAAAATGAAAATCAAATATTAATAAATAAATAAAGTGTGAGAGAATTAGATTCTTGAGGCTTGATTGAGTGATGACTTTTTGAAAAGGAGAAAGCAAAAATCTCACCAAATAAAAGGGGTAGGCAAAGATTGGAAAAGGCAATGTGAATCTTAGGATTCTTGTCATGTTATCTAAACTCTTGTAAATATTCTCTGTCAGCTGAAAAAAAAAAACCAAAAAAATTACAAGGTAAAAATGTACAATTTTAAAATTTAATTTACAGAAAAAATTAAGTATTTCAGAAACACTGATATATTTTTTATAATTTAATTGTTAATTCTAATATATATATACTAATTAAATTAATAACAAATTAAACACATACAGGAACCCATGATTCATCATTCTCAACATGTCCATGGTTTTGATGGTGAGTTCTATGACTAATTCTCCTGGAAAAAAAGCAAAAAAATAATTTGGTAAGTAAAAATAGAAAAAAAAAACTGGTTTAAAGGACAATAATGAATAATAAAAGCTGCAATAATAAGAAACCAACCATCCATGGTACGGTACAAGGATGAATGAGTGTAAGAAATGGCCCACTATGCTATTAAGCGTAGCACTCTCTGAAAAACTTCCATGGCCACTGTCCAATGCAGAAAAAGAAAAAGAAATTAAAAATTAAAAAAAATACAAATTAAAAAAATCACACTATGTCACTAATAATTGAGTAATTAACCGATTCATCTTCTAAACAACTATCACAGCTAAATTTTAAAATATCTATTAGATTCCTTGAACACATTAAAATAGTTTTTGAAATTTCAAATGTATCAATTGCTTTTTTAAGATTAGTAAAAGTAAACTATATTTATTCGTAAACTAATATAATACTTTTGGAGATTCGATGAATATGATTGGTTCAATTGAAATTTCAAAAACTATTTTAATACACACGAGTTCAATTTTAAGACTTAACTCCTTTGAACAAGGTAAATGATTCGTATTTTTATTTCAAAATAACAATAAATTCAATAAAAATATTATTATTATTTTTAACCTACTATTATGTTGGAATGATATTTATTTTAGAAAAGAAATAGTAGTAACTAAGGTTTATTAGTAGTTTATCAATCTTGTCTAATAACAAATATATAGCTCGGAATATTAATTACATTAATATTCATGACAACTTTTGCCACAAAATATACTTTTTAAATAGAATAACAATAGATAGTCATAAATAAAAATTATCATATTTAAATTAACATTTATAATTTTATATAAATAATATCTGTAATTATATATTTATAAAAGTTCAATTTTAATGTATTAACAGTATAAAATATTTTATACAACTATGCAATTACATCTGTTTATTTTTATAATAAATCACGAAGTGAATGAAAAAAAAATTATTTTTTATTGATAGGACGTTACTTTATTGAATGTATATGTAAATTTTTTTACACTATCAGTATGTTAAAATTAAATTCTATTTATAATATTTAATATCATGTATTTAATTTAATATCAATTTATAAAAAGCCAAAATAAAAAAATTATAACTCCCTATAATTAAAAAATTATGACTGCTGAACTTTTTTATACGCATATATTACTTAATAATAAAAGAAAAAGAAGAAGTGTGTGTTACCAATCATGTCCAAGAACAAAGAGAGCCCAGAACATTGTACCCTGAGCAAGCCAATAGAATGGCCAGAAGAACCAGCTATTGAAAGCAATTGCAACAGCCATAAATGCAGTGACTATAACAACATCTCTAAACACATATCTCAGTGACCGCCACGTGTCCTTCTCCCAACAATGCTTCGGAATTGTTCTTCTTATCTCCGCAATCTTGAACGGTGGAGGTGCACTTGGATCAAATTCAAAACCATTATTATTGCCATTAACATGGACATGTGCTTTTTCATGGTTATTGTTAGGACCTTGTTCCGAAGCAACCATGTTTGGTTATTCGAATTCTTTCTTCTTCTTCTTTTTCTTTTTTCTTTCCCTTCAAGTTAGTTAGTGTGTGATGATTTCAGTGTTGTGAGAAAAAAATGCTGCACAAAAAAAGGGTTATGTGGTGGTGAATGGGGAGGGATTTTAGCATTTGAGATGCGTATAAAGCTAAAGATGGTTGTTGAATGAAATTTCCAAATACCACATGGGATCACACATTTATATAACACTACAAAAGTGGAAAAGGGGTTACTATTTCCACACTTCTAATAATTACTATTACATTTTTAATGTCTTTTTATATATATATAAATATATATATAAGTGAAATATAATTTTATTGGAAGAAAGTACTCGCATAAGAAAATCAGTTTTACATCGAGAGAAAAAGAAATCCTACATATGTTAAACTATAATTTAAATAGAGGAGCAATTGTTAGGGTTTGGAGACATCCCTTCTGACCTTTCATAAATAAAAGGATTTGTATATTCTATTTTCCCGATAATGGTTTTATCTGTGAAACCAACAATCAATCTCGAATGGTGGAATTTAAATTGAGATTTTGTGATTTCTATATAATCTTACGGGTACTATGGTCTACAGAAAATCAACGACTGTCTTCTAGGGCGCCAACATATCTTCGAAGCCGCATCTTCTCTAAATGATTTTTGCTTCTGCCGTTGAGATCAACATTGAGTTTCAAAGATACCACCTTTCTTTGTTTTTTAGTATATTTCTCTTTAAGTTTATTTCATATTTATATTTTTAATTCCTATGGAGATTCCATTTTCTTTTGCTTGTGGTTGTCCAATTGGACCCAACTCATATGTATTATTTTTTTTATTCAGTAAAATAAAATACAACTGCTTTTAATAAAAAAAAAAATAGAGGAGTAATCTTCGATTGCTAAGAATTTTAATTGATAAAAATATAAATACATCTTGATATCTCTTTTTCTTTTAAGAACATGGACATGTTCCAAGTTCCAACACATTAGAAATTGTCATCATCGTTATATTATATATACTGGTGTAATTTGTCAAAAAAGTTAAGAATTAATATTTAATTTTAAAAGATAAAAATAAATAATTTTAAATATTTTATGTTTATTTTAATTTATCTACAATAAAAATTGAAAGGTTCAATACAATTTTTGCTTACGTTTTGTGCAAATTCTATTTTTCCATTTGTCTCATCCATATATATAAAAGATTCTCCATGTGATCCTCGCTTTGTAATTGATTGGAATCATGGGAAAATTAAAATTGTTTCAATAATAATATATATAAAAACAATAGCGTTAAGTAATTGATAGCATATCCGCTAACAATCGGTTAATAATAAAGAAATACAACATATAAAAATTATATAAAATTGATCATCCAAAATAGTGAAATGTTAGTCACCCGAAAGAACAAAACAGATAATTCAAAATTTGGTAAAATAGATGATTCAAAAAATTAAAATTGATAATTAAAAATAATAAAAGTTAATTATTCAAAATTGTTGAAAAATAAGTAATACAGAAAAATAAAATCGATCATCAAAAGATATTAGAAACATATCATGTCAAACCAATCAACCATAATCTACTGGTTCTAATCATCCAAAAATGTTCATCTTTTCTTCCTTCTATTTTCGCTTTTTATTTTATCAATTTTCTTTTTTAAACACTTTTTGCATTAAAGATATATTGAGAGAGGCTCGAATCCGAGACTCTACCAGAAGAAGAGAACATGTGTCATTGAGCTATAATTTATTGACGGATACGGTAAATACTTAATTACTATATGTATATATAGTGGATTCATAAAATTTTGTTTCTATCTTCACGACCATAGAACCTCATAAGTAACGTCAGCTATTTCATATTATCCAACATAAAATTAGTTATCAATTTAGTACAATATTTTAAGTTTTTTTTAAAAAAAACAAATTAAAAAAATTCTTTACATTTTTAAAGAAATAAAACGAATATTATTTTCTAAATCAATTAAATTTTTTAGAATTATATCACAGATCGGGGTAGGCCTCCCAATCTGCAGTTTTATAGGTTCATATCTTTCTAGATCTTCTCGATACGTTACAAATCCTACTAGGCTTTCCCGATCTCCATGGTTGTTTAACTATTAATTATTTATTTAAAAAATTAATAGCTTTTTAAATTTTTTTTCAAATAAAAGAATGAAAAAATTAAATAACCATCATCACTTTGTACTAAAAAAATATCAAAATTAATAGTAAAATACTTTTATAGCATTTATATAATTATAATATAAATTATATTTTCAATAACAATGTATCAGCTTTCATATTATTTTATTATAACTAACCTTTAATTTTTAGTATACATGTAATTTTAAAAGTTATAATTTCATAAATAATAAATCATTACAAGATATTAATATATATATAAATATTATTTAAAATAGTGATAGAATCATTAACATATTTAATAATTTTTATTTAAAAATATTATTAAATATTTTAAATGTTTTTATTTATATTTCAAAAAGTATTTTCAACATCAATATATTTTTTATTCTTTTATTTAAAAAATAAATTAAAAATATTTTTTGTTTTAATTGTATTTTTGTCATCAACATGCATATTGGGGAGCCCAGTAAAATCTATAATAGATCAGAGAGGTTTTGAATGATCTGGCATAATAAATTATAGATCGGTTAGATTCACTAAGAGTGCGTTTGGGAGAGGGACTGAGACTGGGTGACTGAGATTGAGGGACTGAGATTGAAAGACTGAGACTGAAATAAGTTTGTGTATTGTGTTTGATTTAAAATTAGTTAGAGATAGATATTAAATTAAGTTGATAGAACAGAAACAAATGTTAGTATTGAAAACTTTAATGTTGATTGATGATATTTGAGTAAAAAATATTATTAAAGTTTCAGTCTCAGTCTCAGTCCACAGTCTCCCAGTCCCTTCTAAATGGAGGTACTAAAAATACTAGAATTCTGGAGACTGATACTGAAATTTTAGTTCCAGTCTCTGTCTAACAAACATAATACTGAGTCTCGATCTCTTAGGCTCAGTTCCAGTACCTGAAAACAAACGCACTCTAAGATCTATGACATAAAAAATTTATTTAATTTATACTATAAAAAATCAATATTTTATGTTTTTTCTTTTAGGGTAAAGTATGATTTATGTCCCTAATGTTTGCGAAAAGTTTCAAAAATATTCCTAATATTTAATTTGATTCAACTTTACTCCTAACGTTTTTGATTGGTTTTAATTTTATCCTTAATCGTTGATAGTTTTACCGTCAATATTTTCAATTTATCATCGATTATGGGTAAAATTGAAACCAATAAAATATATTGAGAGTAAAAATGTATTGAATTAAACGTTAAGAATATTTTAAAAATTTTTCACAAACGTTAGGAACATAAACCATACTTTACCATGTTTTATCTCAAAACTAAAATAGTACAATATAATGGATGAAATCTCAAAAACTAGGAAAAATGGACAAAAATACACATAAATTATTACACGGTGAACAAAAGTATACATGAATTTTTTTAATGACCCAAATGTACACATAAGATATTTTAACAAGGGATAAAAGTAAACATGAAACTTTTAAAATCATATATACTTTTATTCAATGATAGAATATTTTATATGTATATTTAGATTATTAAAAAATTCATATGAACATTTGAATCATTAAAAAATTCATATATTTATTATGTATTAATTCATATATACTTTTCTCCATTCTTTCAAAAACTATTATAGAATAGATGAAACTACAAATTTCATAACCAAAATGAAATTTAGCTTTAACATTATCTTTTAGGCACAGCATAATGAATGAGAGCATCTAAGATTATTCGTTTTATATTATTTCTAATTTTAACACGTCATTCTAATTTGTTGTACCAAGCATTGAAATTTTAAATTCTTCAACCACATCACAAAAATCAGTGTATCGAATATGGGAAAAAACAAAAATAATCCAAACAAATTTCAATATTATGAAATTACATAAAAATAAAAAAATATCAGATTACACCATTTTCCATATTTTATGAAATTTGTAGCAGGGTGAAGAGTTTTGGTAAATCTGTGCCACCCTGCCACGAATTCAGGTGTTGCTAAAACCAAATTTGGAGGCCCTACCATGAATTTAGGTGTTGCTGAAAAACATTAGAAGGATCCGTGGCATCCTGCCACGAATTCAGCTTGGTAGAGCCACTACTATAAATAGCAAGTGGTGGTCCATGTTGAGAATGAGAGATGAGTTGATATGACGGAGGCGGATGCGGAGGCGGAGGCAAGAGTGCGTGACATGAGGCAACAAAACAAAGCGAGTCAGTTGGGAATGGGTGGATTAGGCAATTAATAAAGGAGAGTGGTCGACGATACTTTTACCGGTGATAGTCCTCCTAAACATTCGCCGAGTTAAAGTACGTCGGAGCATTCTCCAATAAATAACCAATGTTGAGATATGGCCACCTCAATCCAATGGTCCAATACCAGGTTAATATTTACACTTTTAAAGTTTATTTACGATGAAAATATAATGTACGAAGTCTTTTTTTAATCTATTGTGATAAGTTATGATTTCATTAGTCTAGTTTAATTTGCATTTGTTGTTTGTAAATAAAAAAGATAGTGAAAATGTAATGTACAAAGTCTTTTTTCAATTAAATTTTGGTTTCGCTTAACTGTTTCTATTTTCTTGCTTATGCTTTTTAAAAAATTGATGTAATGTAGATAACGTTTTTTACGTTATATCATTCACAGTGACTTAGATCGTTTGAGAAAATATAAAACAACTATGCAAATTCATAAATATGTACATAAATACATCAATACAAAGTTGGGATGTTCCGAGTATATCCTAAACCCTAAACCATAGCGTAGTGCATGAAATAAAATAAATGAATAAAATGGAAAGCTGAAGATAAGGTCAGAGCAGATGTTATTCAAATGATACATCTAGGTCTGGTGCGTGGGATACAAAGACAAAGTTGACTCAAAAGTCGGAGATGATGTTACTCCAGTGGATGATACGCCATAAATCTGAGAACACGAATGTGAACCAGAGTAAGGAAATTGCATCAAGTTGGGATGCCAAGAAGCATCTTGAAAATAGCTCCTTGGGTCTCCTTGTACCCTCGGGCATGTGTGTCTCGAAGTCCCACAGGCAGCCACTGACAGGCTTATTGTCAATGGCACGACACGCAGATGTAGGTCAATCCCTCTCTAACTTCTCTCTACCTTTTCTCTCTCTCACTATCTCTCTCTAACTCATTGCTCTCAATCCAAATGACCGTGCCACGAATTTATATAGAATTTCGTTACCTTGAATTCGTGGCAGGGTGCCAAGGATTCCTCCTAAAAATTTTGCCAACCTGAATTCATAGAAGGGTGCTACGGATTCCTCCCAATTTGGTTTGAGCAACACCTGAATCCGTGGCAGTGTGGCATGGATTCACCAAAATCCTCCACCCTGCCACAGATTTCATAGAATATGAGGAATGATGTAATTTGATCATTTTTCTAATTTTAGTGTAATTTGATAATATTAAAATTATTTTGATTTTTTGCCCGTCTAATATGATCCTTTTGTTCTTCAATAATAAATACTAGTATTCCCCTAGTTTAAAATGTTATAATTATTAATTTAATTAAATACTAGTACACACAAATAATTTTAAGACAATAGTTTAAAACAATAGTTTAAATAAGTTTTTATATTAGATAAAAAATTAAATTACATCCCTACTAATAATTTTTTGTTAATTAAACAAAATTACATATTCCTAAAGTATTCACTTTTGTGTTTTGATGCAGATGAGAATGAATTTCGAAATAATACAAGAGTAAATATTCTAAAAGTATTATTTTTTTTCTTCTGGCAGAATTAACTGAAAATCCTTTTACTTGGTATAGAAGCTCAATTACAAATTTTTGAAAATAGAAATATGATTATTAATGAGGTGTAATTTAAATGGTATTTATTTCTCTTCCCGAATACATATTTGGTAAAAAAAAAAATAAAACAATAAAAATATAATTGGAAACTTGATGAAATTACAAAACCTACAAAATAATTAAATCAACAAAAAGTACACATATATTACAAAAAAAAAATTGGTAATTAATGCTTGAATGTATGAATAGTAGACAAAACGATCTTAAAGAAATGAACATATTTAATTAAAACTTATTCAATTATTAAAATTAAATTAAGCATAAAAAATTAATTGTTGTCATCTTGATATTAAAAAAGTGAATCACCAAAAGATATATTAAAAAAGTGAAAAACTGTTTTGAAACATGAACCTTAGCTTTTGTTGGGCATATATATATAATAGGAAAGTTTTTAAGTATCTGTATATCGGTATATTCTTAATCTGTAATCGTTAGTTTTAACTAAAAATATATAAAATATATATAAATTAAAATCAATGGTTACAGCTTATAGGTATATCAGTATACTGGTATTCTTGAAAACTTTTTAACGGTATAATTTGCATTGACAGGCGATATTGCTAACTTTTAAATATTTAAATATAGATTAAGAAAATCAATGAAGTTAGAAAAGCATTTTCCAAATTGTCTCTTTAATTAATTTTCCAATTATTTTTTCTTCTCCATCACTAGTCTACTTCATATATCCGTCCTTATTTTTACTAATCTTGTCATTCAATAGGGATATAATTTAAAGAAAATTTTTAATGTTATATAAGATATTAAATTGAGAATTATTTTAAAATAATAATTTTACGTGTATAAAAAACAGCTATATATAAAATAAATTAAATAACACTTATATTTTTATACATAAATACACAATATAACAAATTCGGTATACTATTATACATAATTGAATATATTTATATATATATATATATATATTTTTAATATACATACACATGGTATTTTTTAAAATAGGTTGCTTTAATGAAATAGATCCTTTTAAATTTTTTGGTTGATTGTTTTGTAAATATGATCACTCATCATTTAATGTCTTTTTTATATGTTTTCTCTAGATCCTAATTATAAAATAAATAGTAAAAAATTATACTTCACAAAACATCGAACAAAAATGCTTCATAGATCCATTCCGGAACATTTATCAAGATAGATCTAGATACAATAATTATTTGGGACAGAAAAGAGTAAATTATACTACACAGCATCTCCAACGATATATTTTTGAGGGAGAAATCTATAATGCTTTAAGTGAAATACTTTTAAATGATTGATTAAAATTTTTTTATATTTTATTTTTATTATTCATTGTAAATCACAACCACTCATTTGAGAATATTCTATCCCGTTCAACATGAATCAGGTCAACTTTAGACAAAGCTTATTTTTAGTATTAATTCATCTTAAAAATACAAATGAATTGAATTAATATTTTGTTATGTATTAGAAAAAAATCTAAAAGTATTATCGGTATCTTTAAGTTGATCCTGTATCATTTATATAACTTATTTAATATATATTAATTTAATTTAATAAATAATATTACGTGGAATCCAAATTGACATTAAATTAAAATTAAATATTAGAGATGCTATCTCAAATATAATATCAAATAAGATATAATTCCACAAATACTAATATGTGATTATATGAGTCTCAAATAAATATTAAATTGAAAGTCATCATTGAAGATGCTCCAAGCTACCCATGTATTTACGGTCGGAGAAAGTCTTGGGAGCCAACGTTAGGAAGTTCATAGGTAACCAATATCAATTTTTCTTCTTTTCTCTTTCCTCTTTTACCATCCAATATTTTTCTAATTACACTCATGGGTTCCTTAACATTGACTCCCTAGCATTACTCTTATCGTTGCATTTTATATAATAATGATGAAGGTGATATTTATAATGAAGTTTAAGTAGTGTTTAACTCAATTTAATACGACATGAAAGAATCCCAACCACTACATATAAATTAAGCATTGCGTCTTGAATTCACCCTAAAACGTAACAAAATGTACGATCCTACGCAATCAATACAATTATTAGGCAATCAATCATATGATTTATTTGGTAAAGTTTAGTTATTCAAAACATTAAATACGTGCTTTTTCAATAATTAAAAGATGGCAACAACTTCTGAGGTAATGCAACATACATCATCATATATATTATTTATAACACAAAAAAATATAAATATTAGCATATAAATTTTATTTTTTTATGTTAATATTTATATTTTTTTGTGTTATAAAAAAAATATACAAATATATATAATAGTATACATAATTTTTATTCATATTCATAATATTATTTGCGATTAATTATTAGATAACATATGTGCACGTGTTTTTGTTATCTAAGTCCCAACAAAACGTACTCGTATGTGCGCATCTGCTTCTTTTTCTTGCATTTCCTTCTCATTCTTGTATTGCTGCGGTTTTTTTTTTCCCTTAATTTTTGTCTCGTGATTCTTCTCCTCCTAGTGTTATTGTTGTTATCTTTTCTTGTTTGATTTTTTTTTAATATATTTCTTGCTTTTATTCTTTCTGAGCAGGTGATAAAAAAGAATGAGAATATTAAAGAAGAAAAGATGTAAAAGAAGCACATCGGCAACATATATATCAGCCTCAACTCCCTTTCCTTTTGTACATAACACAAAAATATTCAGATCGTCTAGCACTAAAATGTTGGCCTATAACATAGTAATGGAAGTATAGATTGAAATATTCAAACATTTTCCTTAAAAACTCGAAATTTAATTAATAAAGCTAACTAGTGAATAGTGATCCACGTATAAAAATAGAATTATATATAGACACTGAAAAGGAAACCACATGAAGAAGATCTAAAACATTCAAGAGCATCTAAAAAATATTGGTATATCACGTAAACGATCTAATTTTATGCACTTTCAGTGTTAAATCTTTTACATGTGTATCTAATAACAAAACGTCATATTTACCAAAATAATTTTTTTTCATTGACTATGTGATTATTCATCTAAAAGAACGATTGTAATTATACGACACACCGTTAGTATATTAAAATTAAACTCATTTCATAAATACATAAATACTGAAACTTATCATAAAAATATTTATACATGGTACAAAAATATTTTAAAAAAAGTCTAATGACATGTCAGACTAATTAACTAGAGTGATGATAAAAATATTGAAATATCTTTCGAAAGAATTAAAAAATTAATAAATGTTATTAGTAGTGATTTACATACATAAAACACTCGTACTCATAAATTTTTTATTTATTGTCTAGTTCATAATATTTAAAATAAATTCTATTTTAGTTCTTAACGTTTAAAACGTTCTATTTTGGTATCAAAAAGTTTGAATTAGATTTAATCAAATCCCACCATTAAAAGTTGAATGAAAATTTAATTAACGCCATAGTTGACGTGGTCATTTCTCTATTTATCTTAAAGATCCAATGTAATCTTAACTCGTTGCGCAGGTAAGGTCAAACACCCACAAGCAGCAATAAAGACTTTTTTGGTTTAATTCTCGCGCAATAATGATGAATAGTTAGGGTTTTAAGTTTTTTTTTGTTTGTTACAACAATGAGAAAAGAAGATAAAGTGTCAAACTTTGTCATGTGAAGTTTTTGAAAGAGAAATGAAATAACTAATCACCGACCAAATAACCATTTGTTACAACATTAAGTCCCGTCTAACCTTTAACGGTGGGACTTGATTGAATCCCATTAAAACGTTTTAGAATTAAAATATGATGTTTTAAACGTCAGCACTAAATAAAATTCAATCCAAATGTTAGCACCAACCAATACTTCATCTTTTTTTTTTTTGTAATATTCTTGATACTTCTATAGAGTTTAACCCATAATAATAATAATAATAATAATAATAATAATAATAATAATAATAATAATAATATATTATTTTGTTTTTTCAAATAGAATTATTGTTTCATGTATTTAATCATCTACGTCAATTATGATTTACGCAACTAACAAGAAATTGACTTACGTTGTGTCATAATCTTTTGTGGTAGCAACAGTTGTGATACAGGTGTTGGTTGGGAAATAAATGCTTTAGGTGTGTACCTCTTTGATTTGCATGGTTTTATAGTATGTTAGGTGTTTGCTTGGTTTTGTTATAAATATTTTGTGTGTCGCGGCTAATCTTTAATGACAATGTCAAAGATAATTATAGAGTAAATTTTTTTTATCTCGTCTTTGTGGGACGAGTTTTGTATTGAACGATTTTAAAAATTATTTTATAAGTATTTTTGCAAACATTCGAAAAATCTTAAAGTATATTTTTGACTTTGATAAATTTTTTTTAAAAGAAAGTGTGAAATATACCAAAATTTTTAAGCCCCTCCCAAAAAAAAAAAAATTGAAGTGAAATATATGATTAGACGACAACTAAAGAAATTCTCATCTTTTATCAATTAGATAAAATGAAAAAAAATAAAGAATATAAATTATTCTACCCGAAAAGGGTTATTAATTACTATTGAAGATGTAGGAGTTGCTAATTAAACTTTCTTTGACATGTTGCCTAAAGTATAATGCCTTTCCCCATAAGCTGGTAAATATTCTCTAATCTCTGTCACACTGATTGAAATTCATACAAATTGTTTCTTTAATTTGAAGAAATAATAATGAATAAAATTGGTTTCACAAGATTGCTAATTTAAAAGTATTAACAATAATGCATTAAAAGAGGTTAGTTGTGAGACATAATGTAGAACAAAATCAATTCGGAAACGTTAATTTAAATTTGATGGGAACTATCAACTATATATATAATATATATCAATAGCTACGTGTATATGCTATATAAAAAAAAAAAAACTAGCATATGTTGATAAAAGATATAAATTAAAAATTAGTTAAATACTACATATATTTAAAATTTTGTTATACCAAAACCAAAAGAAAAATTTTATAATAAGGACTAAAATAAAACAATAAATATTTCATGTATAGGAACTAAAATTTAAGTAATAAATAATTTATGGTCCAAGGTATTGCTTTATAATTCCTGGAGAGAATAAAAGTCCGTACATGAAACAATTTTTTTAAAAAAATTTTCATTGGTGAAGTGTATTTTTTTTTATTATTCTCTAATATTTATCAATTTTATTTTTAATAGAATAAAATATACCTTTTGTCTAAATCTTTAATTTTATATTCTTATCCTGAACATTTAAAATAAATTTTAATTTTAGCCATGCCATTCAAATCCAAATTTATATTCTAATTCTGTCCTAATTTTATTCTTCTTCATCATCTTCCTTCACTTCCTTTTTCCTAATGAAAGTGTGCAATTAGAACACGTACGGAGACTAAAAAAGGATGAAGAAAAACCGTTATAATAAAACTTTCAGTTTGAGTCGTTATTTCCTTTTTTGACAAATTTTTTAGTGGTTCTTTCTTTTGTTTAACCGATTACTTGCCGTCTCTAAATAAACATGGAAAATACAAATGCAAATTGCAACTTGGAAGCAGTATAGAGCCCAAAAAACTTGGAAGGTTTATATAAAACAACAAAAAGTTTACTTAATTTTTTAAAACCAAAATTTTATACTCAAACATTTACATGTATCCATCCATTCCGTCTTTTTCATCTTTTTCCCCCAATTTTTTTTTTCATATCACTTCACTTTTTATTCAACAGTTTATCAACTTTTATTTTGAAATGGATTTCATAATCTTTTGAATTACTATTACATTTTTATAGTTAGTGTGAAATTTAGATGCAAAAGTAGGTAAGCAAAATAAATTAAAGTCCTACAAAATAAACACTACAAGACAGTTGGGAGATAGCGGAGGTTTATTAGAGGTGGTTTGATTCAACCACTGCTAAATGGACACGGTCATTGGTTTATTGTTGCGGTTTACTAATTATTAAGATATTACTTTCTCAACCTGACATTAATACATAATTATTGATGATTTAAAACAATGTATAACTAGAAAATCATAGGTATACTATAATAAAATAAAGCCAATAACCATAACCTTCAAAAGACTTTATCAGTTAATATACAATATAGGTTCAGTGATTCTACATTAGACCTGCAAAACTTAGGCCAAAACATTAAACTTAAATATATATATATATATATATATATATATAATATATATATATCTTAAAACATCTAAACATTTCTTAAATCTCCATATACATACATAAACTCATACGTGACAGACACCTTTTGACTGCTTTTTAGTATAATACTACATAGTAAGTGAATTAGTCGTTTCAAGTAATAAAAGCTAAGTGATAAGTAAAGTATCATTCCTACGAGAAACTTTTAAATACTGAGATTGCTTTTTCAACTATTATTTGGATGATAAAAGTGATTGTGTAATTGTGAATAATGAAATTATAATCCACAAAAATTATAAACAGAATTTGTATTCAATAAATCAAAAGTGCTAGGACATATGATTTCACCACATTATGTAATTGAATGTTTTATGATTTAGTTACTCAGTTTTCATAGCTAGAACTCATAATGACCATTCTTCTTAACTAGTTTCAAGTTTTTCTCAAAATCATGAAACGCTCTTTGATTATGGATTTTTACTAATCTCTTAGTTCCAATTTACATAAGAAAAGGATTTTGTTCTTTGAATATAATCACAAAAATCGAGTTTGTCTATCTCTAGTTTTCGCTCAATTCTTGGTATTTATAATAACTAGCTTTATTTACAATTCCTTTCTCAAGTCATTGTAAATCAAGAAATCATTTAAATGTTGCCAATCATTCAAAAGCATTAAGATCAATTATAAATACTTATGGTTCATAGCATAAATTATTGAATAACATCAATCCATAACATACAAATTCACATAATGAGCTACATCAATGTCCTAGCCAATCAATTTAGTTCATAATGAAACAAAACAAGATCATGGAAATTAAAATTGAGATTGAGAATAAAAAGTACATGACCGAAGCTTTAGTTACACAATTGTTGCTTGCATCAATGAGCTCCCATTGCTCCCATCTTGTTCTTGAGATCCCTCCTATGTATGTATCTTCAAAGTGTGTCCCCCTTCTTGCTATCCATCCTCCTCCTTTTATACTTGTTTTCCAATGTAAGAAATAATTCTCATTATGATGCCCCATGCTTCTTAATTATTCTGAATTATTTTTGCAGCTGAAGAAAGCTTTTCATTTGAGCTGGAAAATGTGACAAGATAATGGAATTATTCATGAAGATGGAAGATTAGGTTGGCACTTGCAGAGAATTGATGGAAAGTGTGACAAGATAATGGAATTATTCATCTTCAATACTTTTAGTATTGAATTCCAAGTTGTTGTTGCTTTTTTCTTTCTTTTCTAAAGTCTCCATACCTGTAAATTATTATTACAATCAATTAGGAGGTTTATCATATAATATTTAATTCCATGATTTTATTTTTCATTAAAGTAGTGATCATGATGATTGCACTATTTAATTCTTTTTATTTTGTAAGAATTTATCAAATTTAAACAATTATTTATTAAAAACATGAATTAAAATAACTCTTACTGAAGAGTTATCACCTTTGGAGAAACCTCTAAGATACAAGAAACCATATCTCATTGCTTCGCTTGTTTTCTAGAACTTAAATATGTATTTGAAAAACATATGAATAATACGGATGAGAATTTCCAACCCATGGATTCTTAGTACGGTAAAAGCGCCAAAACTGTATAAGGTAAACTAATAGGATCCCGCAAGGCGATCCTACTCAATCACTCGGATTTTCTCGTTATTCCTCAGATCGCGTCTCATCTTACATCTCATCTATCTTATCCTTTCCATCTTATTCCTTTGCCATCATTAACCTCTTATCTTAGGTTCTAAGGATTTGCTAATCCCTATTACTTTTTCTCTTCCTTACTACTTAGAATCTACCATCTTATTCTAAGCTAGTTCATCTTAATCACTTTTCTCTCATCATCATTTCATACTTTTATTATTATTATAGGGGTATTTCTTTTACATTCCTTTCATGAATTCATTATCTTTTGGTTTACTCTTTATCTTTAATCCTCACATCATGCCCATAGCTGCCTTCCTGCACTGACTATGAGAACTCCTAAGTTTTTGCAAACACAAACAATACACAAAAACATTCGCTCCAAGGCACATATACAATTAACATAAAAATAAATCAAACCAACAATGTCACACAAATGCATATGATGAATGTCTGTTCCTATGACTAATGAGCTTATTTGGTTAGTTATAATAGCCAATCCAACCGATCCAGTACATGCACCGAATCACTCTCAGAAACGTACATCCTCGAGGACGTTCTTTTACGCCCTAGCGCTGTAAAACACTTTATTATTTGGGGGTTCCCTTTTGATAACAAAACGTCATTCTTTTACGACATGGACGTTCCTTTTATGCCTCATACGTTTGAGAGTCTGCTATTGTCGAGGAGTAGGAATTTTAACATTGAAGGGATCCCTACACTCACCTCGACTCACGTACTTCACCTTCATCATTTATCTCAAGAGGACCAACCTAAAGTTTTCATTAGTTATCATCTTAAAAGGGTCACTCTCGAGGCATAATACTATACACGAGATATAATTTCGTCAAGGGAGTAATGGAAATCTTTTACTACTTTAAAAAAATCATTGAAAACAGAGTTTTCTTCCCAGTGAATCGATTTAGATTAGGGTAAATCGTCTCCCTGGAGACTTAACTTCAAAACTGTGAAATCTATTTATAAATGAATCGACTCTGACAGACCTGAGTCAACTCTTAAGCTTGAAAACCTTTCAATTTGAAAGCTCCCTACAACTTTATAAACGTCATTTCAATTCAGTATAGAAGTGAATCGACTATTATACCCCTAGAGTTGACTCTTCACACTTAGAAAATCTTCATTTTGAAAACAACTCAAGTGAATCGACTCATAGGGGATTGAATCGATTCCTTGAAACTTAAATTCTCTAATTTGGCTACAGTTCAAGAATGAATCGACTCGTAGAAAAGTTGAGTCGACTCTTTAAGCTTAAAAACTCATTATCTTCAAAATCTTAAGTTTCTCTGAATCGACTCATTACAGGGTGAATCGATTCACTGCAGCAAAATACACTTTGCAGAATTTAAACTTTTTCTTCAAACTCTAAACACTCAAATGTTTTTACTCACATAGCCAAATTCATCCATTTAAAAAACATTCATTAGTTTACAAAACCATATTTAAATCCATATATTTTTCATTCATTTCCTTAAAACATACATCAAGTTGCGGCTCACCGAAGTTTGCCTAAAAACAGATTTTGGTAAAAAATCCAAAACATTTTTTTCCAATCGAAAACATTTTTCCTAACTCCCATAACACTTTACTTTCATTCTTTTCCTTTTAAAAATTCATTGTCAAACATTTATGACATAAATTGAACATCTCATGCATAGGTACTAAGTATTCCGTAAAACATTTTCATCATTTCATACATCATTATCGTCATACATCAATCCATTTAACTAGACTTAGTAATCATTCACAATTCATCAAACATCATCATTCATCAATCCTTTCATCATTCATCAGTCATCAAACATCATCATTCATCAATCATTCAATTCTAGCATTCTTTGCATTCATTAAATCCTTGTCCTAATTCATTTCATATTCATCATTTTCAAAGCTTATCCTAGGTCCAACTAGCCTAGGTTATCATGCTAGATTACATTCTACGTTAACAAATCTTAAACCGTACCTGAACTCCAAGCTCAACATTTTCATAAACGGTTTTCTTTAAACCATTGAGCGTCCAAGCACCTCCTGTTTATACCCATTACCTCTATGAGTTTCTTCAGACCTTCTATTGCTCATCTAACCTCTACTTATCATCAATCAACCTCTATAACCACAAAACAACACAAATTCCCCAATTTCTTAATTCTAGGATTTATGAAATCAATTAGAATAAAGGGTGTGATTGCATTTATCTTCAATCAACGTTATAGGTGGTGATTCTTAATTTATACTCAAGCTTGAGTATCCCTAAAACAATAAGAATCACAAAATCTTAAACATCCATAAACCCTAATTTTCGCAATTTTTAGGGCTAAAGAAAGAGGAAGGAAAAATTGAATTCCTTACCACTTTGTTACGATAGAATTGAAGAGGATGAGAAGAGCTTTGTATAGCCACAAACAATGCGTCAATCGGAGCTCCGGATCGAAAGTTACAAAGGTTTGAAGTTGGTGGGAGTGTGGTGGTTCTCCACCACTTCTCATCTCACCCACTCTCTGTTCTCTTTCTCTCTTCGACGAGAAGAAGGAAATGAAATGAAATAAAAGGGCTTGGCCCTTTTGTCACTTAACATAGCGTTTGGTTTCTGGGACTGTGACTAAGACTAAGAGAGTGAGACTCAATATTATGCTTGTTGGACATGGACTAGAACTAAAGTTTCAGTCTCAGTCTCCAAAATTCCAGTATCTTCAGTACCTCCAATTAGGAGGGACTGGGGGACTGGGGGACTGGGGACTGTGACTGAAATTTTAATTATTTTTTTTACTCAAATACCCTCACATAACATTAAAGTTTCCAATATTAACTTTTTTTCTTCCTCTATTGACTTAATTCAATCTCTACCTTCCAGTATCTATCTCTTAATAAATTTAAACCAAACACAATACACAAACTTAATTCAGTCTCCCAGTCTCAATCTCTCTTCCTATAGCACCCTAAGTGAGGGCGGTTTGGTAATTTTGTATATTTGGTCCACTTTGGGCTAAAATATTAAGGATAATTATTTGTGTTCGTGTTCTAAATATATTTTGGAGCGTTTTTACATTCTAAATTTTCATTTTACACTTGTTTTGATGGTCCTAAGTCTGTATTGTCATTTAAACTAACAGTATGTGGTCTTTAGCGACAGCCTAACCCTTTTCACTTAGAAAAGTCCGCTGAATCTAAAAATTCCAGCGAAAATTCCTAATTTCGAGGTCTAAATTATTTATTCTATATGGGACCTCTTTGATTATATTTAACTTATTTAATTAATCAATCAATTAATTAATTATTTTGAGCTACTAATCGAATATTTTTTATAAATAATAGATAAAATATAAGCCACAATTTAATAAGATCTCTCAATAAAAATATCAATAATTTAATTTGGATCATTTAAAATAATGCACAGTTTGGACTATGTGTATTGAATGTTGAGTTGGCTTGGTGGAGTGAAAAACATGTTAAAAGAATTTGGACTATCCCTTTTTCCCTGATTCGAATCTCTCCCACAAGAAACTTTCATAATTAATTACCAAAAGAGGGACCCTCCTAGTATGATGTAGCAGCACCAGCGGTGCACCGCGAAAGAGCACGGTTCATGAGTCTGAACCGATGACTGTTACTTGTCCAATAAAAATTTTCAATCAACGCCATTTAGTAACGGTTTAATAACAAATGCAAAATGTATCGCCATTGTATTTTATGTTTTATACCCATCATGCCAGCGATTATAGAAAACCACCATCAAACCATTTTAGCAGTGTTGTAATAAGCAACAGTTGAATAACCGTCACAAAATCGTTTCGCAGTGGTGCCGCAATCCCGGCCTGTCGTTGTGAAAGCTCTCCATGTGTCTTGATAATAATAATATGATTAAGATAAATGCTTACGTATTTTGAGAAAAATAAGAAGTACAAAACGTCTTAAGAAATGACTTGCTATATATTAGACGTAACTAGCTAATTAAATTCGAAAGTTTTGAGCTTTTATTTTTTGTTTTTAATGACCTTGAAAAAGAAGTGGTTAGCTTGATTAGCATGTTACTATGAATTATTGGTATAAAATATAAGTAGAGAGTTATGATTTGTTCATTAACATAACACCTTGAGCCGTCGATCAACTTTCTAATATCTATTTTTTTTTCTTTTTTCTGTTTTGTTGAGTAAATATCTACCTATTAAAGTTGAAGTCTTAATTTAATTTATCTGGTATATTTAATTATCTCCCTTATATCATAGGAGTTATACCATTACATAAAATTAGGGAATCAACATATTATGATCAATAAGGAGCCAACACATATTACAGATGATAATTCATATAAATTTTAGATGATAACTTAATTATTGATATAAGTTACGGATGACATCTCATATAAATTTTGAATGATAACTTGATTATCGACTCCCTAATTTCTCTTTAATTTGATTATGCTAATAAATTGCTAATTTAGCTAGAAATAAACTCTTTTATGGTTTTGAAAATCAGATTAAATTTTTGGAGAAAATCTAGTTAATTAGGAATAAACTAATTGACCGTTCCAATTCAGACAAAAAAAAGTTCAATTAGAAGAAAATAATAAAAAATAAAAAAAAAATCAGTAAAAAATTAATAAATTGGTTGAATTAATTTGACTTTTATTGGAATATAGTTAAAATATTTATTTTTAAAAAACCAATTTTTTTTTAAAATTTATAAATTTTGTATAAAAATATATTATTTTTACTTGAGTTGTGATAGAGAGACCTAAAACTTAAGCCTAATTATAGGCCTAATACTTAAAAAGGTAAAAAGTTTAATCATAAATGTTATTTTTAAAAATAATTAAAAATGAAAAAAATGTAAAAGTTTCTTTAAGTAGAATCAAACTTATAATTAGGCTTAAGTTTTAGGTCTCTCTATCACAACTCAAGTAAAAATAATATATTTTTATACAAAATTTATAAATTTAAAAAAAAAAATTGGATTTTAAAAATAAATATTTTAACTATATTCCAATAAAAGTCAAATTAAACTTACTATATTCAATTTGATTTCAATTAAACTTACTTTGAAACCTTTAAATTTTTAATTTGGCCGGACTATAACTGTTCGGCTTTTATAACCTTGTTCTTCTTATTTAAGTTCTTGTAGTTGCATATTTAAAACAAAAGACAAATTTGGTTTCTAAACAAAGATAAGATCAAGACAAAAAAAAAAAAATCAAAATTTCTACTGTGAAATGTGATTCCGCCTTATTAATATGCTAACATATTAAGCGTAATAAGCTATACTCCCTTAATAAGCTATACTCCATTTTTTTTTCTTGTCCTCTAAGCCCTGGGAAACCGATGACATTTATTTTGTTTGGTTTATTTAGATTTTTTTAAAGGCGAATACTACTTCATTTTCTCTTTTTAAAAGAGTAATTTATTTTTTCTAATATTTCGGTTCACAATTAATTCAATAAATATATTTTTTTTTGAGTTTGAATGCATAATAATACTTCTCTATTTTTCAATTACATTAAATTTAATTTAGGACAACTATAAAAAAATGTATCATATCAATTTTTTTTTATGACAGAAAGAAACGAAAAAAAATTATATTATTTGTTTATCTTATACTAAAGAATGCAAAATTTTCTCAAAAAGCTCTTATTTAATAAAGTTATACATTTATATTTAAAGAAAGACTAATTATTGAATTAATTTTGATAGAATATGTTAGAAAGTATAAATTATCCTCTAAGAAATAGTATCATAATATTTATTTTTTTAATATTATAATTGTCATGGATTTGTTGGGTTGCCGGAGTTAGGTAGGTTTTCTAAATTTTTTAATTTTGTTAAGGGTTTTTAAAAGTTGAGGATATATTTGAGCGAAGAAGAAGTTTATGAAAGTTTCAGTCGTTTCAAAAAATTTGAATCGCCTTAGTCCTCAATTTGTAGAGATATTTAAGTGATTGAAATTTTAAAGACAGATTGAAAATTTCAAAGACAGATTAAAATTAGTTCCAATTTCAAGTCCCCAAATATAATATATAGTCACAATTCACTTCCCTCTATCAAACGTTACCTAAAGGTTTTTATTTTCTTATTCTTTATGTTCATGTAATTGAATATTTTTATTTCTAACTAATGGTGGAATAGATTGAAAATAAGGAGTACGTCGTATAATTCGAGGATGACATTTATACAGAGCTGCATATACGGGTCACGATCAGCGGATTAAATGCAATCCGCATTATTTAAATTCGTCATTTTTTATCTGCAATTTTAATGGACTTTTCGATCCACACTATTTAACTTGCAGGCTAAATGGGTTGAACTCGCAGTTTAGTGGGCCAATCTGTCAACCCGCTTTAAGTGCATATAATATTAGAAAAATATATTTATACATGTTAAAACTCTTGACAATCCATTTACTCTTATAATTTATTATTACTTTTCTATGTTAATATTATAATTATAATTTATGAATTATATTTGTATAATCTTTTTATAAAAACGATGTTATATTAGTTTATATTATAATTATATGTTAAATCATTAATGTATTATTTTTTAGCTACAGCCTATAAATGGTAATTTTAAAATAATATCAATAAAATGTAAAATAAATAAACAAATAAATACAAGAAGAATGCGGGTCGGGTCAGCCCGCAAAATCGCGGACCAATAATGCGGGGCGGTTACGGACCTCTCTCAAGACAACCCATATATGTTGTAGGCTAGTCCTGACTCGGTCCGTTCATATTTGGCCCATCGCGTGTTGGGCTAAATGGGCCGGACTGGCCCGTATACCCACCTCTACATTTATATATACCACTACAGGCGAGACTTAGTGGCGGTTTTTAGTTGTTTAACAGTCACAAAACGATTTTGTTGCGGTTACCAAATCACCGCCTATAACGGTATTGCTAAGTGGTTTTGCGGCAGTTTTTCACAACCGGTGAAACAATGGCCATAAAACACAAAATATGGTTAGTTGTTGTACTGCTGTTAAATGGCGCTGGTTGAAAACAAGTTGATTTCCATTAAACCAATTATAAATCAGCGGTTCACACTTCCGTCTTTTGGTAATTAATTAAGTCTAAAAGTTCTTTAAGAGAGATTCGAAGGGACAAAGGGGGTAGTCATGTCTTCCACTCCACCAAACCAACCCAACATTAAATACATATAATGCTAATAATTATATATATAAAAATTTGTGTAATATACAAGTTGTGCGTTATTTTGAATGATTTAAATTAAATTATTGATGATATTTTTATTAAGATGATTTATTAAATTGTGGTTTATATTTTATGTATTATTTATAAAAAAATATTTTTTAACCGTAAAAATTGAAATTATCACTTTTTAATCAGTACGACTAGGTATCCATTAACAAACTTTCTTTAATCTGCCTTTTTTTAAAAAATTTAAAAATACTTCATAACATCGATCACATTTGGATATGTTATTCTTTTTTTTCTCTTTCCAACTAACAATAAATTGAGATATTATAATTAAATATAATAATTAAATTCAAACTGAAAAACACGTTAAAAATTTAATTGGTTTATTATAAAACTTAAAATAAAAACAAACAAATTCAATATTATGAAATAAGCACAACACGTCTAAAATATCATATTTATATTCAAAATATAAAAAAGACACATCCAAAAATAACAAAACCTATAATGAAATGAGCACAACACATAAAAAATATTATATTTATATTTAAAATATAAAAAAGACACATCCAAAAATAATAAAACCTATAGTGAAATGAGTACAACACATCCAAAATATTATATTTATATTCAAAATATAAAAAAGACACATCCAAAAATAGCAAAACTTATAATGGTAAAAATAATTTTTAACATAGGCCACAAAATAAATTAAGTTCAGCAAATTAAGGTAATAAGAAAAGGAAAAGTAATCCAAAGAGAGAGAAAATTAGAGAAATATCTTAATAAATTTAAACACGAATAAATTTTTATTAAAATAAAGGAAAAACCTTTAACACATCCACGAACTAATTTTTTAGAAATTACAAAAATCACATCAATTTTTAAAAATACATCAAACTATAAACTAAATCTAAAAATTTAAAAATCAAATCTTAATAAAATCAAATCTTAAAGATGAGAGAGAGAAAAGCAGAGGTGAATAAATTGGATAAGAGAGAGAACATAAATGACAATGGAAGAGAGAGAGAAATAAATAAAGAATAATATAATTCAATTTTCTTAGAGTAAAAATAGAAACGGTTAATGTAATACTTTTACCATGTGGATTAAATATTATTATAATAAGAATATTTTAATAATAAATGCTGACAGATGGAAGATGTTTAATGGACGCATAGAATTATTGATTTTTAATTAATTAGATTTGAGTGACGTGAAATATTTTTATCATTTAGATTTTCTTTTATTATAATTTTTAACTAAATTGGAATTTAAGTTAAAAAAATTAAATAAACAAAAATATATTTTTCGATTTTAACCGCCGCTATATTCATGTCATTTATCTTTTTTATTGTGAATCCTGGAACAACTGCCGCTAAACTCATCTAATTCCACAACATGTTATCGAAATCGCCGCAAAAGCCACCAAAATTGTTCATTTAGCAGCTAATAAGCTTTTGCTATTTGCTAAATTTGTTGTAATGTACAAGTACAAAAATATTTTTTTAAAATAAACCCTAAACCCCCTTTAATAAACATCTAACTATTAATACAATGGGAAACCAAAAACTATTATTCCCAAATAAATATAACATCTTAGGAATTTTATTTCCGCGAATGTAATTATTAACCTTAACATAAACAGTCCTTGTGAGCATAAAAAAAGTCCCTATGAACATAATAATAAAACTTTTTGCTAAACTGTTTTGTTGTCTTTTTCATATTAGATCTTAAACACCTACCGACAAGAAAAAATACATGATGCATGGGTTTAGTAGAGTAGATAGTCTTATTTGATATATAATATTTTAATTGTTAGGAAACTAAAGCTATAGTAGAATTAAAACTATAAAAGAGATTATAAGAAGAAAGCAAGAGAAAGAGCAAGAGAGAGAAAGGTAATGAAATTCTTATTGATTTCTGAATATGAAAAACTTATGAAATCATATCCCTATTTATAGTAAAAGATTTACTATTACACGAAAATGAATGAACGGCTATGATTCATTTACTATGCAACATAGTAACTTGATTAGGAATGGACGACCATGATTTATTGGGTTACTATGCAGCATAGTGTCGCATAGTAAATGGCGGTAGCAACCACCAATAATTCACAACACTCCCCCTTGGACGTCCATTACGGATATGCCTCATTAAAAACATCGCCAAGAAAAACCCTGTGGGAAAAAACCTGACTGAGGGGAAAATAATACGATATCCTGTATGATGAGTCTTGCCTCGTTAAAAACCTTGTCCGGAAAAACCTCGTGGGATAAAAACCAAATCAAGGGAAAAAGAGTACAGTCTCTCCCTGTTGGTAACATCATTTAAGATCTCGCAATCGTCGCATGCCGATTTTGTATACCAACTTTTCAAATATGGATCTCGGGAGGGCTTTTGTGAATAAGTCCGCCAGATTATTACATGCGCGGATCTGTTGAACATCAATCGATCCTTGATTTTGAAGGTCATGAGTGAAGAAGAACTTCAGAGAAATATGCTTCATTCTATCACCCTTGATGTATCCATTCTTGAGCTGAGCAATGCATGCCGTGTTATCTTCATACAGAGTTGTTGGAGCTATCTTCACATCAGACAACCCGCATGATGATCGAATATAACCAATCAAGTTTCTCAGCCAAAAACATTCACGACTTGCTTCATGTATGGCTAGTATCTCGGCAGGATTTGAAGAAGTCGCAGCTATAGTTTGCTTCGTAGATCTCCAAGATATGGTCGTGTCACCAAATGTGAACAAGTATCCTGTTTGAGATCTATCTTTATGGGGATTAGATAGATATCCTATATCTGCATAACCCACCAATTGTGGCTTGGATTCATATTTATAAAATAATCTCATATCAGCCGTTCCACGAAGATACATAAAGATTTGCTTAATTCTAGTCCAATGTCTTTTGGCTGGAGAGGAACTATACCTTGCTAATAAATTTACAGCGAACGATATGTCGCGTATTGTTAACGAGATACATCAATGCTCCAATAGCACAAAGATATGGTACTTCAGGACCAAGAAATTTTTCATTATCTTCTTTAGGTCGGAACAGATCCTTTTTCACATCTAATGTTTTTACGACCATTGGGGTTCTTACTGGATGTGATACATCCATGTAAAATCTCTTGATAATTTTCTCAGTGTAAGTCTTTTGATGGATAAATATTATATCATTCATGTGCTCGATCTGCAGGTCGAGATAGAACTTAGTTTTTCCAAGATCTTTTATTTCGAATTCTCTTTCAGAATATCAGCGATCTTTGGAATCTCTTTCGGAGATCCAATGATATTTAAATCATCAATATACACTGTAATTATAATGAATCCAGATGCAGATTTCTTTATAAAAACACATGCGCAAATACCATCATTCTTGAACCCATTTTTCATCAAATATTCTGTAAGACGGTTATACTACATCCTTCAGGATTGCTTTAGACCATATAAAGATCTTTGCAATTTAACAGAGTATAACCCATGATAATTTGCTTTGGATGTCCCAGATATCTTTAATCCTTCAGGGATTTTCATATAGATATCACGATCCAATGACCCATATAGATAAGCGGTGACTACATTCATTAGATGCATCTTTAGCTTATGATATGTAGATAAGCCAATTAAATACCTCAAGGTAAATGCATCTACTACAATCATATCCACTTCAGGGGAATATATATTTTTTCAAATGCTTTAGGCTATAAGCAAAGCCTATTAATATATATTTTTCTCATTTCATTTTTCACATGGAATACACGTCTGTATTCAACCAATTTTTACATCTTCTGATGTATGGACTGCAGGTCCAGAAACTTCATATTTAGTGAAATATTTAAGCCAATATGACTTATTCTCATTTCAGCCAATCATTTATTTGTCGACATTGATTGTTGGCTTTAGATCCTCATTCATGTATGATTTATAACATACAAATGTTTGCAAACATATGATTTATGATTATCACTTTTCGATTCCATTTTTCATTCAAAAGGACAGTTTATTGAGATCTCATTTCAAATTTCAAGTATTTGAACGTCTTCTGGCGTTTAAACTATGTCAAAACTTTAGACAACTGCAGGTGTCATTACTTTGTATCTTTCTTCTACAAGAAGATTATCTGCCTCTTGTAATATCACTTGCCCATATTCTTTTTGAATAATTTTATCTTTGGAATCGATTGGCCTACGACGCTTCTGGCGCGTATTTGTTTTAATGGCCATATGTCCAACAGGGACATCAATTTAAATTTGGACATTTTCTAAGTTGGGTATAAGATCGTAAAATGCATCAAAACTTGTTATGAACTTCTAGTTCATTTTGTTATGTTCGAGGATCTGAAATCATATTAATGCATTTTGATCTCTTTTATCATGGAAATTATGTTTCCAACTTTCCATTATCTCCCCCTGTTGGAAACATTTTCATCAAAGTGGCAATGTACAAGAAGGAGCCAATGATACTTC
>JASCZI010211453.1:76754-140290 GCA_036250425.1 Stylosanthes scabra | reverse complement strand
TAAAAATATATATATATATATATATATATATATATATATATATATATATATATATATATAGCCACATTTTAAATCATATATGTAAATTCGTTTGCAAAATTATGACTGCCTATGTTGTTAGGTATTTGTCCTTGAAACCTTGCACAAATCCTGATCTAGTGTGGCCACTAACATTAAATATTTTCTTGCTTGTTAGTTGTTAAGATAACCCTATTCAAAATTAATTAATTCTAACACATAATTATACTCTAACCCTATTACGGATTTTATGTTGAAAAATGCTATATGTATATTAAAAAAAATTTTCAACCATTAAATTGGCCACTATATATATTTGTGTACAAATACATATATTGTTTCACATACTTTCAATATATATTTTATCTAATATATATTTCAACATGTATTCTATGCGAATAACTAATTTTGTCATTGATTTTTTGTGCGACAGAAGTATGTTGTTAATTAAACATATAAAACTTATATACAATCAGAAGATAATTGTTTAATCATACATGATACGTGCAATATGTGAATGAGAAACAATTTCAATTTCTTGCTACCTCCTAGATCTAGATTGACTTGATGCCTTACCACTAACACCTGATAACTGCTTAAGGAGGGTTAGAGCATCTTGAGCATGCTTCCTTGTGTTGCTATTCCCATTCTTGAAGGCTTCAACCAAGCCTCTCACAAGAGAATGATTGAGTCCATGTTTGTGGCTATGATTCTCCACTCTTAATATCTTATCTATGATCCAAATTGTCTTCTCCTGAAGCTCCCCGGATCTAACCTCCGTGAAAAGGGTGATCACCGAATCAACCACACCGAGCTGCTCAAGCTCGTCCACGGTTCTTTTGAAGCTACGCGATTGGTAATCCAAAAGGAGAGTAGATAGAGCATCCACTGCGGCGATCTGAACACTTGTGTCATTGTCACCAAGGAGATCAACCAATGGCTTGATAGAATTGGTCTTGTAAAGACACAATTGAGTTGAGTTATCACAAGGGCTATTGTGAATGGGACATGTTGAAGGTTGACTAGATGCTTTCCCACACAAGAAGCCAAGGTAAGAGTGGAAGAAGCTTCTGGAAGATGATGGTTTAGACTCACTAATAGTATTGTGCTTGCTTCCTAATTTTGACAAGTTTTTCAATCCAGTAGCAGCAAGGCATTTTACCTTTGGTTTCGAGGTATAATCCAGCTGCTCGCAGAAAACAGACATGAGGCGATTTTCCGTGATTACATTAAGAGTTTGCTGATCAAGGTTCTTAGTATAGTGAAGTAAGAGACCAAGAAGGCCTTCCTGCATTCCAGATGCAGAGTGTGAAAGCCTTGGATTCGAAACACGCTGATGGTTCTGGAGACTGGTTACACTCCATTTCACAAAGTTAACTCCTAAAAGTGTTTTCACCTCGGCTTCTAAGAGCAAAAGGTTGGCGAGTATCTGTGCTGCTTCTGATCTTTCCTCATTTGTTGACTGGTTATTTGATAGTTTATCTTCAAGAATGGTAAGCGTGTTAGAAAGCCTTAGCTCATCTGTTAGATCTTGACTACACCATTCGGATAGCTGTCTGGTAAACTTAAAGGCCAAGACTCTGTGTTCGATTTCCGAGTGTTGAAGAAACGGTGCAACCATTCTAAAGCCACCCCGTGACATGATTTGCGTGGCTACCGACTCTGAACAAGATAGACAAATGTAAATAATCTTAGAACACTATTCCAATACATAATAGTAGGACTCAATAACTTTTAAAGCCAAAAGAATAAGATGTTACTTGGAAAATTAAATAATTAGCATAAAAGAAGTAAAGAACATACAAGAATAATGAACTAATATAATGCTGGTGACAAAAAAGTTGACTTTAAATAGCCTGGACTAATTATTGATAGTACAACCTTGAAAGGTGAAAATATGGTGAAACAGAATTAGTTATTCTCAGTTTGAAACATCTAACTTAGTGTAATACAAATCAAACAATACATAGGTTGTGAAAGTGAAATTAACATGACCTGGAGTAATGAAAACATTAATTTAATTCATCTAGAAATGGAAGAAATCACAATCACACTATAAATACCTGATGCTTGAGGAGATGAAGTAATCCCACAAAGAATTCGGAGAATGATTAGTTGACATTGAGAGGAGACAGAGTCTAAGAGTCCCAAAAGCCTGAAAACAACGTTTTCCGACTGCATTGGATTTCCCTTCTTGTCAGCAGATGCTAGCTCCCAATTCCCTGGCTTTGAGACTATGTTTGCAATTGTTGAAGCTGCTAAGGACTTTAACTCACATGAAGGATCTTGTTCATTGAAAAGAACTTCTAAAAGAGATGGAAGGACTGAAGACTCGACAAGGATGGCTGCGTTATCATCCAATCCTGACAAGTTATATAATGCTTGCAAACTTGGTCCCACTCCTTCTGGATTAGACAGCAGTTCGACGAATACTCTGGCGCTGTGCCTAGCAATTTGTTCTTTGCAGCTATTTGTCAAGGTCATCCTTCCCACCAAAGAGGCCATCTCTATCTTAACTCCATCAGAACCTGCTCAAAATGCACTCAACTTCTAATTTAACATGTTTAATTTTAAGCATCTACCATTTAGTAGAGAAAGAAAAATATCCAAGCACTTAACATCATGTCAAATTAATAGTTTATGTTGATTTGTAACCAATCCACAAACCCCATGTTGATTAAGCATAAATTAATGTAACACATACCATTATGTAATCGCGAAAGTAATGGTTCAAATCTTCCGGCTGCTGCCAAACATTGAACGTTAGCTTCCACGCTTTCCATCTTCTTTAAGACTTCTTCAGCCAAATTGGACAAAGAAGGAAACTCCAGATTCCCTGCCATACTTGATAGAAGAACTAATGCACCTTTCTCCAATGCAATTCTTATGCAGCAATCTTCATCATTGCAGAACTCTGATAACAACTTCACTGCATACTCTCTCTCTTTCTCAGAGTTCCCAATAAGACTATGTATGGCCAATCTAGTTATACCCCGTTCAAGCATTATTTTCTGGAAGCAAGTAAAGATTTATATTAAATTAAAAAAGCACAAGCTTCTCCTTTTCATCTTTACCAGAAACCAAAGGAAAATAATTCAAAGAACACCCCAGATAATGGTTACTGTAATTTCTACTAAGACATATGGAATAGAAGAATTCCAACTAATAGAGCTCTAAGCATATTTAGAAGGATCAAAATTGCAGCCACATAATTTTTGAATTTACTCAAAAAATTTAAGACAACTAGAACTTGAAAGTAAGAATGAAAAAGATAAATAAAACTGACCATGCTTTCTTCGTCCTTGGCTATGCTAAGTAAAGTCATTAGAGCTTTGCTTCTCAAACGCGATCCAATAGTTTTAGAGTTCTTGTTAAGCACAGTCACTATCAGCACCACAATACCAGCATTCCTAATGACATATCTGCTAGTGGGGTGTTCTTCAGAAACCTTATAAACATTATCGAGTGCTCGATCAACGTGATCAATAGACAACGGTTCCTCAATCAGATGCTGTGCTGCAGATTTGATTTTATATTCAACAACCCTGCCAGTCCACTCCTCAATTGCCCCAGCCAACCCAATGTTGGGCTTCAACTCCAAGGACTTGAGGACAGTTCCAGTGACCGGACAAGTGGGGTCATGGCCATCTTCAATGCACCTCGAAAACCAGTACTCAATTGCATTCCTTTCGTAGGTTTGAGAGGACTCCAGCACCACAACAGGGTCTGTCATCACTTCCTTGGTCAATGGGCAAAGGAAATTCTTGAAGGGCATGATTGGAGCATTAGCTGCATCATCATCTTCAATATCAAAATCCATGTTCCGGGTCACAATGGCAGGTTCAACAAACCAATTCATAAGAATTCTCTCCAGGGAATCCAGAATTCTTCTCTCAAGGACAGACTTGGAGCGCAAGGCATCGTCTTTGAAGAGGTTCACTTGGTTACATAGCTCGGCATGATCATCAGGATCGACCCCGAAAGCTCGAGCCAAATCCATGACAATGGCACCCTGCACTGCTTTGCTTGTCTCTCTCCCTTGCCCTTCCTTTTCCAATGCACATTGCACCCTTTCTTCATTCTCTGTCACCTATCATAAAAAACATTTTAACACAGAAAAAGATAAGCCAAGAACAGAGGATTGAGTTTTCCTTGTTGAAGCATAATAAATTAAAAATATCAACGAAAAACTAATACTTTTTGTATTTTTTATCAAAATCATTTGGTATATAATCATTTGGCATACTAATCGTTTCTATTATTAGTAACGGCTTTTGGTCATATCTGAATACTTTTATTTTTGTCACGTATCTGGTATTTCAATATTTTATTTTTATAATTAACATAAACCAAAAACATTTTACTCAGTAATTAAATAATTCAAGAGCAGTCCCTAAAAAAAATTAAGAGGATATACCCATTTTTGGTCCCGAAAATTTCTAACTTAGACACGTTAGTCACCCAGTAAAATTAATTATCTTCTAGTCTCAAGTTTTTTTTCCCTAGGTATAATTAGTTCCTAAAGCGTAATTTGACTTATGTGCTTTAGGACTAATCTTGACTTGTAAAATAAAATGTTAGGCAATAACATCACTTATAAAACAAAAATTAGAGACTAAAATGTAATTAATTTTACTTGAGCTTGTTTGAACTTCCAACCAAAATACATATATGCTCAAGAAATAATTCAAGAGCATTTTTTGACACTTAACCAAATTAATTATTAAACCCATCAAGGACTAAAATGAATAAAAAGAAATGAAATTTAACTATATTGATGAATAGAAGTTGAAAGTTGACTATAACTAGTTGAAATTCGTACCCTAAATTGTGCGAGCTTCATGTCTCTGCTAAGATCGGAGACCTTCTTTCGAAGCTCCGGGAACTCCTCCACCCCGGAATCAAGCAACGCCAGCCACCCTGAAATAGCGGCGCTTCGTTCCTGCAGCGACGAGCACAGCGTTTTGCAGTTCAACAAAACGAAGATCTTGCTCGCGTTTTCGTACAACGACACCGTTTCCGCCGCCTTAGACAGATCGCCGGCAATGCCTTTCAGCGCCGTCTGAACGGGCGGAGGCGGAGTCGGCGGGAGGGTGAGGAGGATGTGGTCGAGGAGGATCTGGAGACGGCGGGCGAAGGCGGAGAAACAGCGGGGGTTGTGGAAGGGACGGCGTGGGTCCGGTGGCGGAGAGCAGAGGTGGGAGAGGGAGGTGCGGATGGAGTGGAGGGCGGAGGAGAGGGCGGCGGGTGGAGAAGAAGAGGGCATGGTATTGAGTGGTAATAATTGTGGAAGGTGATTGGGTCATTATTGTATGTGTGAGGGAAGGGGTTTGAAGGAGTTTGAGGAGAGAGTTTTAATGGAGGAAAAGAGAGTGGGTTTGTTTGTTTGGAGAAGAAGGAATGAGATTAAGAATGAGAATGAGAATGAGAGTCAACGCTTGACTCTTGCTTTGACATTTGTGTTCTTTACACGTGGGTGTGGGTTGCCTACTTGGACTAATAATTTGCGAGGAATTGCTGAGAAATTTATTAGTTTACTGAATATAGTGGACTAATAATTCACTATTTTTGTGCTCAAAACACTTACTTCTTGAGTCTTCACAAAGGTTAATATATTTATTTGTTATTGTATTTAGATTAGTTATTAAAATCTCATTATTTTAAAACTATTTATTTTAAAAAAATATTTGATGGTGAGAGTTAATAAACCATAACTTGAATAAATGTTATAAATATGAATTATAGATTATAGATACTACATTTATGAAATTATAGATATTAAATTAAGTCAAATAATTTTGAATTATGATTAGGTAGCATTATATGCAATTTTTTATATGAAAAATAGAAAAAACAAATTAACTTTTATTTGAGTTAATATCAGCTATATTTTGTATAACAACAAAAAAATATTTTTCTTTTAAGATATTTAATATTTGTTTGTTATAATTTAGACGAATTTATGATTTAAAATAATAAAATAATTTTTTTCCATTTAATATGCTGATGTCTAGATATTTTTGCATAGTAATAATTTACATTTTTTCACGGTATTTTTTAATTTATTAGGTCTATGATAAATTCGTCGCGAATCTAAGCTTCATATAAGGATTTGTTGTTGGCCAATGAATTACTACATGCCCAAGAGATAAACTTAAAAAAAAAAAAAAAAACACTGGTAAGTTAACAATAGGACCAAACCTCCCAATGACCTAATAAATACTCTCATATTTAGTCCTAGTAATGAGATTGGGCCTAATGAGTAGTTTAGACTCTAATCTATTCTGATCTACTCTCATAGAATAGAGTGGACTTTTCATTTTCATTATTATAAAGCATTTCAAGCTTCACCACAGCTTGTAGCCAGAAGATTCTACCGTTATTTCTTTTAATCAGCATACATAGGGCGAAGGTGGTTACTACTTTGTCACTGATAAGAGAGACAAAATGTTGAGTTGGAAATGGATAACGTATCTCGTGTTCCTAAAATTATTGGGATCAAAAAATCTAAACCAACTCAATTTCGCAAAGTGAAAAACACTACAAGTTGCAACTTACAACAGTTGTATAACTTTGCTAAAAGTATCATTCTACTATTTTTTATGGCTTTGTCTAAGGTAGATCTAAATGAACCAGGTGAAATATTCTCAAATGAATGATTGAAAGTAGTTATGATTTTATAATAAATAATAAAAATAAAATATAAAAAAATTACAACAATTTATTTGAGAATATTCCACCTAGTTCACCATGAACCTGGTCCATAATAAACTTCTCCATCTTTTATACATCATTTCTCTTTCTGCTAGTCAAGTGAACTATCAAAGATGATAATTCCACGATTTTATTTATTGATTTCAATGATGTATATATTTTACAAAGATTTTATAACATTAAAAATTAAAATCATTGAATTACTATATTATCATAAAGTATTTGAAATGCATCTTATAACAATATATATAATTGAGAAACTAATAATTTGTGACAATGGTTTGCATTATTTCGTTCATTACTGCAAAAGGTTTGAATGAGAAAGCAACTTTTCATGAGAAAGAGAAGAAATGAAGGTTGCGAAAATCGAATCGGTCATTGAACTGATAGAGTAAATAGTTCAATTATTTAAAGATTTGATTGAGATCAAACTGTGGTTGGATCAGTTTATTAAAATATTTAAAATATAATAGAAAACATTTAAAATAGAATGTTATTATTTTCTTAAAAAAAATCGATTTTTCCATTAAAACTGATTCGAATTAATGTGTTTACTAATTAATAGTCAATTCGAACTGCTCATTTTCTGTCAATTAATTTTTTGTTTGAATCAAACAGAAAATCGATTTTCGATTTTTCGATCAAATCGACTTATCTAATCTTATTCTCATAACGCCGGAAGAAACAGAGAGGGCCTTATGAGAAATGAACAACTGAATTTGTAATTGTGCAACTCTCAAGTTTTTACAACAAACTATCCTACTATATATACACAACTAACAAAGAGTGAATCTAACTATCATATTAACTAACTTAAACAATTAGTAACTAACTTAGATGCCAAGCTGGCAAGTTAATTCTAACGAACTAAACTCTAATTACAGGTAGAGTGTAACGCGCTTAACAGCAGCAATGAGCTATGCTATATCATCCAACAATTACAAATGTTTTAAACAAAATAGAAAAATGTTTTTATTAATAAGGGCAAACATGTCTAACGATTGATAATTAATTACTATCATGTTTATATTATTGAGACATTTTTATATGACTATTCACTCTATCTTTGTTAAGCTAAGACTAAATGAGCATTATATGGATGGTGATTAAATAAAAAAGAAAGAAAATGCATGGATCAAATTACTTATTACCATTTGTGTTTACCAAATCCTTGGAAATGGAAGTTCTCCGTTGGTTGCGTTGTTAGTTTAATTCCTTAAAAGGTTCAAAATTTTGGTTTCTGAGCAGTGGGCGATGATCATGAGAAGAGATATAAAGGAACATAAAATAATCTCCCAAGAACAAAACTGCACGTTGATAATTTGATCTTTCTTCTTCCTTCACGATTTTCCAATAAAAAAATGGGGTAATTTGCCTTTAATTGAGATCAGTGTAGGCTATGTATGACTATTAAAACTATCATGAAAAGGAAAAATGACAAAGATATGAACATAATTCAAATTAAAGTGCCAAAATAATTACAAGTCTTGTCAAAGTTCTATATCCTCACTTTGATCAAATGGTTGATAACTTATCGAAAAAAAAAATCAAATGATTGATAATCATTATCTTCGTACTATTCACTCTTTGTCTCTTCACCAAAGAACTCTCCTTATAAGAAACATAGCTATATATATAATATATATATAGTAACTTAACTTGTCAACACTATATGCATAACGGCATATTTAGCTAACTAAATGTGTTTATTAATATATTATTTTATTTGTTAAATATGTGTAATAATAATAATAAAAATATACATCAGAAGATTTCCATCAGATAGCAGCGATTTTCCAGCCGTTTAGCGAAAACTGCCGCTAATTCTTTATCGATACCGATGTTGATAAGAATCTTAAGTTTGTTTTTTAGAGGTGGTTTTAGTAAAACCGCCGCTAAACACCACTTTTTTTTTTAAAAAAAAATAATTTTCATTGACGTGCGTTCCACCACGGTGCACCAGCTAGCAGACTCCCTCTTTTGGTAATTAATTTTAAAATTTACTTTGGTAGGAGTCGAACCCGGGACATAAGTAACTTAACTTGTCAACACTACATGCATAAAGACATATTCAACTATCTAAAGGTATTTATTAATATATTATTTTATTCGTTAAATATGTGTAATAATAATAATAAATATACACTACAAGATTTCAGTCAGATAGCAGCAGTTTTCTAGCCATTTATTAGAAAACTGCCGCTAATCCGTTACTGGCGGTTTAGAAAACCGTCATCTATACGGGTGTCGGCGTGTCGCTAAACAGTTTTGCGACGGTTCCTAAACTGCCGCTATATGTTGATAAGAATCATCCGTTTGTTTTTAGCGGCGGTTTTAGTAAAACCGCCACAAAACCGCCGTTAAATGCCACCTTCTTTTAAAAAAATAATTTTCATTGAAGTGTGCTCGACCATGGTGCACCATCGGTGCTATAAGGGTTCAAACTCCTCCCACATGCAGGCCTTCCACTAAGCCAACCCAACATTCGATACATATAACGCTATACTAATTATATATATGGAAGTCTCTATAATATTCATGTTGTGCATTATTTTTAAAGATGTAAATTAAATTATTGATATTTTTATTAAGAGATCTAATTAATCTATGATTTATATTTTATTTATTATTTATAAAAAATATTTTGTTAACTCTAAAAATTAAAGTAATCTCTTTTTAATTAATTAGATCTGAGTGATGTGAAATAATATTTTTATCATTTAAATTTTTTTATTATAATGTGAAAAATAGCAACTAGATGCTAGTAAACTCATTTTTCACATTAAGTTATATAAAAGTAGATTTATTATTAGAGAAAGTAGTTAAAAATGGATGAAGTCACTTTATTATATGTTTATTGTAGTTTGTTTTATTCATCTAGAGTCACGTTAGTTGTTGATTTTTTTTCGTTAAACATTTTTCAACCTACATAAATAATAAATATAAAATTAAGCGCATTTTGTCATGTTATATTGTCTTCTTAATTTTAAATATTATTTTGATTAGATTTTTTAATATATTTTAAAATATCTCTGTTTTTGCATATTTTAGCTTTTTACAAAATAACATTACCCAATTGAAAAAACTTGTTTATATTGATTTTTTTTAAAAGAAAAAGGCAAAATTTTTGTGTACAATCTTTTTGAAAGTATAAGAATTTTTTGTCATGTTACATCTACACGGTTTTGTTTCATAAATTTTTTGCAAGTATAAAAATTTTGCAAACATTACAATACTCAATTAAAAAAATTATTTTAATTGCACTTTTATTTTTTAAAAAAAACAAAGTTTATCCGTAAAGTGTTTTAAAACAAATCATGTTAATAGAAAAAAAATTATAAATTGGTAAATATGTATTGTGAAAATCATAAACTAGACAATTAAACAAATGAAATGATTATTAAGAAACAAAACACACTAAACAACATGTTTAGCGCCGGTTTAATTGAAACCGCCGCTAAACACCACACAAAATCTGATTAACACAAATCTGTTTATAGGTGATTTTGCTCTAATCGCCACTAAACACCAACAAACTTTAACATAAATGTGCCTGTTTAGTGGCGGTTTTGATAAAACCGCATCAAAACCACCGCTAAACCCCCAATAAATCATAACAATTGTGTTCAACTAGCAGCGTTTATAGCAATTCCGCCGCAAAACGAAAAAAATTGCCAGCTAATTTTTAAACCCCAGCTAAACACCGATTAGTGGCAGAATAAAAACCGCCGCAAAAAAAACCTCTGACATCTGACAGAATGGTTGTAGTAATATATGATATTAGTTAACGTGATAAGCACCTAGTTTATACCTTAATTTGAAGGTCTTGGTTTAGATTTTAAAAATAACAAGCAATATTTTCCTTGAATTATATAATACACACTTACACACAAATTTTGATAAATAGCGAAGATTTTTTGAAGGTTTAGTAGTCATTTTGAAATTTGAACCACCATGATAACTCTCTAATAAGAGTTATTTCACCTATCTTTTATATTAAATAATGGTTTTATATTAATAAAAATAAATAAAAATGTATAATTTTACTTATTACTTCTAGTAAAAGTAGGAAAATAAATAAATGATATTTGTGTAATTTTTAGATTATATTGAAGGTAAAATACTAAAATCAATCAATGCAAGGAAGTTAAAAGCATGCTGAAATTCAAATGAGAACTCAACAATGCAACTTGTTGGACTAAAATGTGAAGAATATATGCTGAAAATCAACCAATGCACATGATTTTGTCACATTCGAGCTACAAAATATTATGAAAGTCGTTCAATTGAGTTGGCAAACGAGAATGATTTCAACTTAAACATACAGAAAATTAAAGATTTCCAGCCGGCAAAGTCTTATTTTTGCCAAATGCATGCATGTTAAGTGTGAAAAATGATGCATTCCTTACTTTATAAAAGGAGAATTCGTTCGGAGCTATCTCATGTTTCATAGAATTTGAGATCTATTTTCATACATAAAACAAATACATTTAAATTAGTGTTAGTTAGAGAAGATTAGAGTTTGGAAACAATTATTGAATCTCAATAATCAATAATGTACACTTTTTCTCTCATCCTTTAATTATATTTTTTGTTTTATGTTTTTTTTTTTTGGTATTTAAACGGGGCAATGAAACACCCAAGAAAGAGAAACAGAAACCTACAAACAAACTACGCGGGATAAGGTAGCCCCTCTTTGATCATCTAAAAGATGAGTAACTACTTCAGGTGGCGGAGAATCCCAAAAAGTAAAATTAGCGGCTAATCTAACACTTAAGTTTGCTAAGCAATCCGCACAACTATTACATTCTCTAAAGATTTGTACAAACTGAATATCCTAATCCTTATTTTTTAGTTCACTAACTCTTCTGATTAGGATTTGGGTGTCTAGCTAAATTCTTTTTGCCATTGATGATACTCACAATTGAAGAAGAGTCCACCTCCACTATTAGTCTTCTAATACCCAGATTGGAAGCCATCTTTAACCCGTCTAGAACTCCCATCAATTCAGCTTGGAAAGTAGTTCTAGTGCCAAGTTTTCGAGCAAACCCACCTATCCATCTTCCTTCCTCATTTCAGAGGAGGCCCCCACAACCGCTGCTGCCTGGATTTCCTTTAGCCGTACCATCGGTGTTGAGTTGAATCCAGTTGGGTATGGGAAGAATCCATCTAATTTGCATCTCCTCACAGCTCCCTCAATCGCGCTTTCAATCTCTTTGGTCTGCTTGAGAATTTTAAATGGGGATGAGGAGGTCTGTTGTAATCTTGCTGATGAATTTCACCATTCCTCCATTTCCAGATTCTCCACACAGCTGTGAAGAAGATATCCTTCCAATCCATTTCCTTGTTGGCGCCAAGCTGCTTATTTAGGTTTGAGTCTATCCACTCCTCTAAATTTAATTGAAAAAATTTTGGAATTTCAGCTGGATTAAGAAGGTTGCACCACACCGTAGATGCTCTAGGACAACTTCTAAGAAAATGTAGGGTGTCTTCCGTTCCTCCATTACAAAGCTGGCAAATATCCGACCCACCAACGAGCCTAGCTTTCCTATGGTTTGTCATAATTTTGTTGTGTCTAGCCATCCAAAGGAAAGATTTAGCTTTCTGAGGTCCTTTCTAGTTCCAGATTCTCGTCCAATTATTCCTCTCCCAGTTGGGCTATTAGTTAAGGTCAAGTAGGTAGATTTGATAGTGAAATCACCATCATGGGATGGGTTCCAAGCAGTTATGCCATCTTCACTATTAGCTTTAGGGGGAGGAAGGCTTAGAATTTTCTGCACTGTGTGTAATGGGAGTTCTGTGTTCAATTTGCAAGCATTCCACTCTTCTTCACTATTTTTTTGTTTTATGTTATTATGAGCTACATATCTTAGCTAGGATAATGATGTAGCCCTTTATGTGAATTAGGTAATTATTAATCAATGTTATTAAATTATATTTGTTATGAATCATATGAATATATAATCAAACTGAATACTTTTAAATGCTTGATCACCATTTAAATAATTTGTTGATTTACAATGCACTTGAAAAAGAAGTTGTAAATGATGCTGCTAGCTATAAATACCATAAATTGAACAAAAACTAGAAATAGACAAACTTGATTTATGTGGTTACTATACAACTTTCACAAAATCATAATACTTTACTCACATAAGTTGTAATTAAGAGATTAGTACATCTATATAAGTTTAAGAGGGTTTCTTGACCTTAAGAAAGGATACTAGATAAAAAAACTTAACCAATTTGAGTTCATAACAAAGAAGTTAAATGACATGATAAAAAATAGGGTAAAGTATATTTTTTGTCCCTAACGTTTTCGAAAAGTTTCAAAAATACTCCTAACGTTTAATTTGATTCAATTTTATCCTTAATGTTTGAAATAAGTTTCAATTTTACCCTTTATGTTAAATTTTTGTCAATCATATATTTTTATTCCAATTCTATCCCTTGTTATTAACATCATTTCCTCTATCTTCATCACCAACAAACCACCCATCCCACTTGCACGGTGAACATCCGTCAAGCTTTCTATCCATCACCACCAACCTCTCTCAGATAACCACCGCACACTCTAAGCACATCACACATGTTGGTAATATATTTGAAGAAGTGGGGTTGTTATCTCCTAATGAAAAAAACCATCGTCCACCCTGAATCCTCATTTGATTAATTAGCTTTCAAGAGCTTCTTCCAAATTTCAATTTCCTGCTTTGATGAATGATTAAGGCAAATTAAATCTAATAGCATTTTTCAATTGAAGGTAACATAATAAATGGAAGACAGAAGATGCATAGCCCTTCCATTTGGGATTAGAATTGGGAAGCCCCTAAAATAGCATCCACCACGTCCATGCAGTGAAGTAGAACATCCCTTTTTTTTTTGCACATAGTGTAACATTCATCAAAATTAGAGCATAATAATATTACGAGAGTTGTTGCAATTAAAGATATTACCATTGGAATGAGCCCTGCAAGCCTCTGTCACGGGAGATGATCAAAGATGTGGTCCACCTGGAACGCCAGAGCCTTGGTTTGATAGAGTGTGTAATGGTTGTGGTGGAGTGAGAGAGGTTGGCGGTGGTGGACTAGTGGGATGAGAGTTTGATGGAGGTTCACCATGGAAGTGGGAGTTAGAGGGTTAATGGTTGCTGTTTTGGTGATGAAGAGAGAGGAACTGATGTTGATGACAAGGGGTAGAATTGGAATAAAAATATATGATTGACTAAAAATTAAAATAAAGGGTAAAATTGAAACCTATTTTAAACGTTATGGACAAAATTGAATCAAATTAAACGTTAGAGGTATTTTTGAAACTTTTCAAAAAACGTTAGGGACAAAAAATATATTTTACCCTAAAAAATAACTAATTCAATCCATAATAAGGTGAAGTCACTTGTCCTAGTATTCATTTTACTTGGTTCAATGTACAAATCTGAATTTGTATTTCTCTTTCATTATAATAGCTTTTGATTATCCAAATATAAGCTTAATTTAATTAAATTTTAGTACTTGACAATTTCTCGTGAAAACAATACTCTATTTTATCATTTTATTACTTGAACGACTAGTGCTCTTGTTAAAAAGTATGTGCATTTAGCCCACGTCACACCACAAAAAGTGAAAAATTGTTTTCTACTGCGTAGCCACACTCCACCAAATTGAGGGCTGCTAAACAATTTATCATTTATTAGTGATACCTAAATGGAAAAGATTCAATGGAATTTATTTGTTTGCGACAGTTTAAAAACCGTCAATATCTCCTAAATAGGTTTTAAAAATAAATTTGTGGCGCTTTTAACCCGCCACCATTTCATGCGTGCACTGGCTTTATAAAAATGTTGGCCGCAATATAGCACATAATATTAAAAATATAAATGGAAAATTACAGCAATTTGCACCCTTTTGCGCACCATATATACCATATTTTCTTTATATATATCATGATTGATCAATTTTAAACTAGTAAACATTCTTGTTCAAAATGGATGTAACGTATAAAATGGTCTTGTGATCCTTCTTTTTCTTATTAATTTTGGAAGGTTGAAAAAGCTAATATAATCTAACGTGCCACACTAGGATAGAATTTTAGAATATCTCTTTATGTATGAACTTATTCAGAATTTTCCTTTATCAATCAATAATGGCTTGTCAATTCAAGAAAAAAGTAACTTTTGTATGTATATATTTAATTTAGAATTTATTTTTTTAATTTAGAATTTAATTTTGATATTTTATATATATATTTTTAATTTTGTAATAGCCATCTCAAACCAATTGAGAAAGTTCAATAATTGTATAAAAAACTTTACACTATCAATTCTTCTAAATCAAGTTTATTTTTTATAATAAATATAATAGATATTTTTATTTTTTTTTATCAATTCATTTTAACAAAAAAAAAGAAATCTAAAAAATAATGCATATAACATCCTTCTGAACTCAAGAAGATATAATAATATGATTATATGGTCTGTCCATCTAAATCAAAAATCCGATTAGAGGACCCATTACTTTTTTCAAAATTCTTATTTTTTTTTCTTCACTGAGAACAAAATATTAGATTTCATCAACATAACATCATTAACATGAATCAATACAAATAGCATTAGATTCTTTCCTTAGTGCGAAGCAACCAAACGATAGTTTATGATGAGTACTATTGATGAGTAAAAATTCTAACTCATTTATTAAGGATATAGAATATGCAATTGTGGTCAATGATATTGAAAGAGACCTATATATATAGCTGTATTCGTTATTCAATGCAACTTTCATTTTAGCCAGTGATTTATAAATATCTTCGTAATTTTTAAAAGAGTTTTAATTTAACAATTTAACTTTTTAAAGAGATTTATTTATGATACAATATTTTGGAATTTTTATTAATTTTTTGGTAAACGGAATTTTTATTATTACTATAATGTATTTAGTCTTAAAACTAAGTTCAGGTATTGTCTTTCAAAAAAAAAAAAAAGTTCAGCTATTGTTTAAGCAAAAAAATTGGCTCCTGTATGACGATGGGGCTAAAAAATTATATATGGGAGGCATTTGTGTGAATTTTATACAATTATTTAATTATTTAACCCCTTAAATGATACATAAATTTTATATAATTATTTAATTATTTACTGTTATGATGATGATAATAATAATAATAATAATAATAATACTAATAATAATAATATTATGGGAATGTCTACGGTAAAGATAGATGCTTTGATTAAATCTTAACAATTGATTTGTGGTATTAAAATCTGATGTGTAATTAATGTTATTATTATGAGAAAGATTAACTTCTAAATATGACAATATCCTTACTAGAAGACACTTAAATATCTTCATAGTATAATTTTCTTATCAATAATAAATAATAATAATAATATCTAAACACATAAATTTAATTCGAAATTCTGAACACAAACAGAGGAGTTGTAGCAGTGCACCTAGCCATAGAATCCAAATTAGAATATAATAGCAGAACAGAGTAAGTCCCTTCCTATCTTTTTATCATAGAATTTTGTTCCGAGTAAGACAGTAATCAGAACAATTTTTTGTTAGTGACATTGAAAAAAACAAGAAGCTAACAATCCATGCACATAAAAAAGCATAGTGGATTTGTTTCCATGGAGAATCTGATTCCTATGCTTGCTAGGCTTTTAATTTAAATCCTTTTTTCCATTCTGATAATGGATTCTAATTTTCCCACAAACTTTTTTGCTCATATATTCCTCACAAACTTTCTTCTCCTTCAATTCAGCCCAAATTGACACTCATTTCATAAACTCATATCTATCCAAGTTTCTAATCATTTTCTTCCCAAAATCACAATATTATCATGGTAGTGCATGTTGAATGTAACATATATTACTTATGAATTTAATTTTTTAATTTTTTTAATATTCTTTTTTTTAATGTTTAAGTTGCTAATAAAGTTTGTGATCGCTTTGATTTGCATGGTTGTTTGTGAGGGCAGAGTTTTGAGGAGTATGGAAAGAAGCCGGTGGTGGTGTCGGTTGGGCCGTGGGGAGGGAACGGCGGATACCGGTGGGACGACGGCGTGTATTCATCTGTGAGGCAGTTTGTGATTGTTCATGGTGATGGAATTGATTCCATTCAGGTTGAATATGACAGTTATGGAAATTCTATTTGGTCAGGGAAGCATGGTGGAAGTGGAGGCCATAAAACTGACAAGGTAAATAATAATATTGTTTCCCTGCCTCTATAATTTTAATTAGCTAGGGTTTATGCTTTGGCTTAAGTATATATGTTCTTTAATCCTTAACCAAATTGTCAATTTTGATTTTTGTCTTTTTTATAGATAAAAGTTTAGTTCTAAACATTTTAAAGAGAGTTTAACTAAATTAAGTACACTAGCATGATTTAATTTGGATATTAGTCCTCTAAAATAATATTTCAGAGTAGTTAAACTGAATTGTCATAATTTTTCTAAAATTAAAATCAATTTTTTTGTGAACATTAAATAACTTTTATTTAGACAATTTTATTTATCTTAAATTTTAGCCCTAGATCTTAAATTATAAATTGAAATTCTAAAATTGAATAATATTAGCTAACTAAAAGTTAGTTCCTCAATTTTTTCAATATAAAAAATAAAATTTGTAACAAAGGATCCAAACTGAACTCTTTGGTTTTTTAAAGACACAACACAAAAAATTAAATCCTTATTATTTAAGTCTAAAGTTTTACACGGATGTTCTTAGAACCGGATTAGATTAGTCGGTTCTACCGAAAAAATCGAGAAGCGTTTCTTTGTTCAATTCTATTCGAGTTCAAAAAGGTTCAACAGAAATCAGTAAAAAATCTACGATTAACCAATAACCTGACTAAACCGGTCCAATTTTTATGAAAACCTATTTTTAAAAAATATAATATTTTATTTTTAAATTATTTTATTATATATTCAAATAAATTGATTTGACTACAGTTTAATTTCGATCAGACTTTTAAATTATTGAACCAATCACCTGATTAATGACTGGTCCTATTCATGCAACCTTGTTTTGCACCAACATTAACTAGCTATATTTAATTTATAATTTTATTATTGTAGGTGAAGCTTGATTATCCAGATGAATTCCTAACATCAATTGAGGGACACTATGGAAGCTTTAGCCAATGGGGTGCTTGCTATGTTAGGTCCTTAAGTTTTGAGAGTAACAAAAGAACTTATGGACCCTTTGGTGTTGAAAAAGGAATACATTTTACATTGCCAATTTCAGGGGCAAAGGTTGTTGGATTCCATGGTAGATGTGCTTGGCACTTAGATGCCATTGGTGTGTACCTTAACTCCTTCCAACAACAACAACAACCAAACCCATCAAAGGCTTTGTCTCTTCCTCCACAAAGTTACATAGTTAAAACTACTTCCACTACTGAAGCTTCTGGCTATTCTGTTATACAAGGAAGTGTTGGTCAAGGATTTGATATTGTTCTTGCTTTGAGACAAAAAAATAATGAACTTGGTAGTAATAATAATGGCTTGGGGAAGATTTCTAGCTTCAATAATGAGTCCAAAGAACCTTCCTTGGGGAAGATTTCTAGCTTCGACAAGGAGTCAAACAACAGTACTGAAGAACCCATAGAAAAGGTAAGAGAAAAAATCGGGGTTAATGTTCAAATTGGTCCCTAAAATATGTCGCATTATTTAAATTGGTCATCGAAAGATTTTATTAGTCATATTAGTCACAGAAAGATGTAATTTTTAGTCAAATTGGTCCTTCTACAAATTAAATGACATGTATTATAAAATGATTGGTTGATAGATGACGCGTCATCCAATCATTTCGTGACACGTGGCATTTAAAGATGATGTATCATCATCTGATTGGTAGAATGACCAATTTGATGAAGATGTTATCTTTCGGGGACTAATATGACTAATAAAATATTCGAAAAATTTGAATAACGCGATATTTTTCAGGGACCAATTTAAACATCATCCGAAAAAATACATTGGAAATTTCCTATAGATCATGTAAAAAAGTTAAATTAAAGCTCGTTTTTAAATAATAAGAAATCTACATATATTGGATTTTTTAAAATTAATTTTTAAAAAAAACATTATTCCCTAAAACAACAACAAAAAACACTTTATTTACCAACTTTATGTGTTTTTAACAAGATAGACCATACAAACCCATTCTTTATTACAATAATTTCCTTATATTTATGCATTATTTTTTATATTGAGGATGTGTAGATCGGGCAGGACCCTTGAAATTGGTGTAGGTTGAGTCTAGTCCACTCGATTTGGGTGTATCCTACTTAAAAGAAATATTTGGGTGAATAAAGTGTTTTTTTCTTTTTAAAAAAGACAATATTTGTTAACAATTTCAAAATAAAAATTCATATTATAAATTATGTGTATACTTTTGAAATTATTTGTAATAAATGTCTTAAAAATAAAATAGATGAAATAAGAACAAAAATGTAAAAGACAGAAAAATAATGTATTTTATTGTGTCAACATTTTTAGACAGAAAATTATATAAACTTTATCTAAAATTAAAATATTAGATTACTTTAATTTAGTTCACAATTTAACAAAGTGTATCATATCACTGTAATTCATGAATGTTCTCTTACTCTTTGAACTTTGAAGTTGTGTTCCTTAATTTTCTTCTAAGTGCAATTGATGAATAATCTAATAATAATTTTTTTCCCTTTGATTTCAGGTAGGTCAAGTGGAGAAGACACCTTCAATGTATGAAGGAATAGTAACATATGGTCCTTGGGGTGGTAGCAGTGGATACTTATTTGATGATGGACCCTACAATGGAATTAGGCAAATCAACTTGTCCAGGAATATTGGAATTGTGTGGATTAGAGTTTTGTATGATTTGGATGGGGAAAGAGTATGGGGTCATAAACATGGTGGAGCAGGAGGATACAAAAATGATAAGGTAAACTAATAGTTTTCCTTTTTCCAACGTATATTTTATATTTTACTAAACCAACAACAATAACAAAGCTTTATCTCATTGGATGAGATCGACTATATAGATTAAACGAAGTTATTGAGCTCTATCATATATTATGTTTAGGTAAGAAATTCTTTACTAAACCATTAATTTAATTTTCAAAAAGCTGATATTGTCTATAATTTAATCCTCGAGAGATTTATAAAATAAAATATTATTCCTGAACATGAAATATTTAACAGTAGTCTATGCTAATAATGAAATATATAAACTCGATCACTCTATATACCTTTTAAAATATTAGGTTAGTTTAACAAAGTTATACAAATCTGATTCTTAATATATCCGCATTCTGTGGGTAAAAATGGTAGTTTATTTTTTTTTTTTAAATACTCAACATTGAAAAATCTTTCATTGGTAAAAATAATAATTTATTCTTTTATTGCACTTTTTTTTAATGCCATTCCCATTTTATTTTTTCATTTAATAAGAGGATATACCTAGGAAGGTTTGATTAAATTATTTGCAGACAAGAGCAAAATTTGGCTATTTACTCAAGAAAACTTGATTTATTTGACAAATGATTATGCCAGGTGTATCAAAATCATCAAAATCAGTCAGCAGCGTAATACATATTAGAACTATAAAATACATGTGTAGTTTGACTCATTTATAGTGTGTATTTAGTACGTTACTGTGTATTATACACTAATGACTGATTTTGGTACGCAAATAAAATTATTGTTCTGACAAATCTACATAAAAATAAATAATTTTTGTTAATAACATACATGAGTTTCTATTAGTAATTTCAATACTTCACCCATATAACTAATGAGATAGATTCAATTCCAATTTTTTTTTGCAGATATTCTTTGATTTTCCATATGAAGTGCTAACACATATATCAGGCTACTATGGATCTGTGATGTACATGGGACCAGTGGTTATAAAATCACTAACCTTCCACACAAATAAAAGGTTGTACGGACCATTTGGAGAAGAACATGGGACTTATTTCACAACAAAGCTTCCTAATAATAAAGAAGGGAAGGTGGTTGGAATCCATGGTAGAAATGGTTTGTTTCTAGATGCTCTTGGTGTGCATGTTATGGAAGGGAAAGTAATGGCACCACTGAAGCCACCCCCTTCTCCTTCTTCTATGGCAATGATTCCGAAAGAAACTACAAGCTTTTCTGAAGGAATGGAAAGTCCTCAATTGCCCTTGGCACCAGCTAGATTGGCACATTCTAAATCAGCACTAGTTGAAGAGGTATGCATAATAATCTATTTACTTACTTTAACAAGTCTTATTTAGACGTCTAAGTTGAAACATAAGTGGAAAATCATGTGTAAAAACCAGAGTATTTCAGATTTTTAGTTAGGTTAGGTTGAGACAATCAGATCGATTATTGAACTGATAAAGTGATTTGTTTATTAATGATTTAAAAATTTGATCGAGATCGAATTATAATCAGACCGAATTACTTAGACATAAAATAAAATTATTTAAAATATAATATTATTTTTATAAAAAAAAAACTAGTTTCCATTAAAAATTCATCCGATTTATCATTTTCTTATTCATCACCAGTTTGATCGTCTTTTTATTGATCTTCTATCAACCGATTTTTACAGTTAAATTAAATCGAACAAAAAATTGTTCCTGATTTTTTTAATCAAACTGACCGATCCAGTCCGATTCCTAAAACATTATAGAGCAAGTTCAATAGAAGATTCTATCCAATATCTTCAAGTTATTATTATTCATGTCATAAATGGTAAATAGGGATTAAAAATATAGCAACATGAAATGTAAAATCATGTAACACGTTCTGAATTTCCGATATGCAAATGAATTGTGGATTAGTACACGCGAATTGGTATACACCTATTAGTGAATTCATATAACTATTTAAATAAAACATTGTTGGCCTTTTAAAGATTTTTCTATTTTAAGATCTCACCCAACATTTTAAATCTAATAATCAGAAGCTACTTAATTATTTCAGAAGATATTTTTCTTTTCACGTTATGTTATACATTCTGATGCATCACCATCATAGCTTGTAGACTAATAAATACATACAATGAATGTTTTGGTTATCAAATTTGACAGATTCCTTATAATGGTGTGATAAAAGAACCAGCACCATGTGGACCAGGTCCATGGGGTGGAGATGGAGGAAGGCCTTGGGATGATGGAGTGTTTTCTGGAATAAAGCAAATTTATTTGACAAAAGCACCAGAAGGCATTTGCTCCATCCAAATTGAGTATGATCGAAACAAGCAATCTGTTTGGTCTGTTAGACATGGTGGTAATGCAGGCAATATCATGCATAGGGTACGTATCATTCTCATTTTACCACCTAAGATATTTTAGTTTTTGGGAAAATAATTCTAAGCGAAAGGTAGGCATGCACAAAAAATATTTTAAATTGAACTTTGGCTATCTTTATAATTTTCTTTAATTTTATGACAATCTTCAGGTATCAAAAACAATAATTTGTCCGTAAAATATTTTTCATTTTAATTTGGCCATTTTTAAATTTAATTACTAACTTAGAGCTAGTGTAGCTTGTGCGGCTAGAATTTCCATTCTCCATTATCCCAGATTCGAAATCCTCTATGTACACCAAAAAAATATAAATTAGACGGTCCCAATTCTAGGCAATTACATCATAAACTTACATACACTATGCACTCACACACACAACACCTTGCCTTCATATCTGCTATTTGCTCTTCCAAGTTTCGAATCCGGGTACTCCTATTGTAAGGCTTAGAATATCTCACTATCTTAAGTCTTGTGTGTGTTTTAGTTAATTATTTATGACAAATTGACAATCTTTCAAGTTTCAAAGTATAATTTGTCCTCAAAATATTTTTCACCTTAACTTGCCTCCTTCCTGTTTTGTTTTTGATAAACTTAACTAGTTAAAGTATCTAATTGCTTCCTTTAGAAAAAAGTAGCTCTGTTTTTATTAACACTCAATTGAAATCTAAACTATGATCTACATATACTGTTTTGTTGTTGAATATATTCATAGATAGTCCTACTCTTCTATCTCATGCAGGTAAAATTGGAGTACCCACATGAAGTATTAACATGCATATCTGGGTATTATGGTCCAATTACTGCTGATGAACAATCAGTGATAATAAAGTCACTAACATTATACACAAGCAGAGGAAAGTTTGGTCCATTTGGTGAGGAAGTAGGCAAGTTTTTCACTTCAACAACTACTGAAGGTAAGGTGGTTGGTTTCCATGGCAAGAGTAGCATGTACTTGGATGCAATTGGAGTTCATATGCAACACTGGCTTGGAAGTCACAAACCTTCAAAAACATCATCACTATTCAAGTTATTTGATTTGTGAACAATACCAAATAATATAAGTATTAAGGATTATTAAGGACACTGATCAAATGTTATTGTTAGTTAATTACATACATGATTACTTGTTATAATATATGATATATGAAATATGAATAACTAACACTTTGGTTACACTACATGTTCTGACCAAATGTATGTAAGGACTGTTAATTTGTTATACTATAGAGAAGAATGATGATAATTCATTATACCTAATTGAGGGTTTAGTTTTGATAAGATATATATTTTGTTTTGTTCAACCAGTATCCTTGATATTTACTATGTATACCTTTTTAAGAGCGAAAATAATATTATATATGGTGAGTTTATATATAGTGAGTTCTCTGGTGACTTAAGTAGAGGTATTTAAAATTGACCAAATTTTAATCTACGAATAAAAGTTTGACACCTGAATAAATGAGATAAGGAATTGAATTTGATTGTTTAATTTGATTCATGTGCTTCGACTCCTAATCTCATTTGTCAAGTTGAACTCTTATTTGTGGGTCAACCTTTAATAAGCTTTTGTTAACCATACTTAGGGTGTGTTTAGTTTAGCGTTGGTAGCATCAAATGCGCGTTTAGTTTTATGGAAAGCTGCACTTTTTTGTTTGGCTATTTTCTTTCTCTCTGAACGCAGATGTGATTTTACAGCCTAAACCACGTTTCTTAAAAGCTTTTACGGCCTAAAATCACTTTTGACATAGAGTTGCCAAATATAAATCATGTTGGCATGAGATGGCTGGTTTTGATTGTATTTTGCGTGATTGTTCTGGATCTTTTATTAAAGCTTGTTCCGATATGCTTCCCCCTTGGAACATTCATCGTAGTGAGTTGTTTGCTATTTGGAGAGGTCTTATTATGGCTTGGAAGTGTGGTTTCAAGAATATTGTTTGTCAAACGGAATGCTTAGATGCTTACTACTCTATTCATCATCTGATAATGATCTTGTTGGGAAAATCATGGATTTGAGACTGGAACATTGGCAGGTTCAGTTTGAGCATATTTCCAGAGATGCTAACAAAGCAGCGGATTGGCTTGCTAAGACTGGAGCTAGAGTTCAAATTGATTATGTTGAATGGCTTCATCCTAGTGATGATTTCCTTTGTATTTTGCTAGCTGATAATGCTTAGTTTTTGTGTTTTCGGGCTTTAGCACATCTTGTCCACAAAAAAAAAATCACGTTGGCACAAACTCACTTCTACTCAAAATCATTTTTATAAAATCAAGTCTATTCAAACTTCAGTTTCACCAACGCCAATCCAAACAAACACTCAAACCACTGTAGAAAACACTCTCTCTCCACACATAATTCATAGAGAGACTGAGACTGTGGATGAGACTGAGAGACTAAAATTAAATTAAGTTTGTTAGTGTGTTTTGATTAAAATTTATTGAGTGAAAGAGTCTCCATATATTTTAGTCCAACCAAATATAATACTGTGTCTCAGTTCCAGTTTCTAAAACAAACACTATCCAAAAGACTAAAAATAAAGCATTTTAATTTTTCTACGAGAAAAAATGTTAATTTTAATAATTTTAATATACTGCTAACTTATAAATATTTTGTACATGCATTTAATTAAGAATTTTCATGTCATTAATAGTATTTTTTTTTCCTTTTACATTCAACATCTTCTGGTAATATAAATAGTAATTTCATGAAATAAATAGATTGAATGAGTATATAAATAATTTTACACAATAATGTATTAAAATTGAATTATATTGCTTATAGGCTGGCAAGTGGTATGTGGTAAGGCTGGGGATGCTTAATGGAAATGAGGCTAAATGTGTAGTTTGTGGTTTAGAACCTGAAAGAGCATAACAAATGTTCTAATTTTTAGCTGCAATGTGTGGTGGCTGCTTTGGGGGCAGTGTTATCTCATTGGAATGTGTAACTTTTCTTTGTTATAGCGTAGACAACCTATTGGCGGGTATCCAATTCGATTCAACTCGGTCGGATAGGGTTGTCAACCCGATCCACAGCGAGTAGGGTTGAGTGCGGAACCGGTTGAGCTACGGATAGGGTAGGGTGCGGATTGAGACTTAACTCTATCTAACCAACCTGCATTCTATGTATATATGTTATATTATATAAAAAATATTAGAAGTGAATGTCAAATTAATAATTTTTTAATGATATAAAAATTTTTAACCACTAAATCAAGATATTCAATTGAAAACTTAACAATTTTATTTATACAAAAGTTAATTTTATTTAATAATTTATAAATATTATACTTTTTCAAAATTTGCGGGTACGATTGGGCACCTGTAGATTGAGTGCGAGCAGAGTTAGGATAGGATAGAATTGAATTTTAATGAAAAAATCAATTCGCGAATAGGGTTAGAATTGAGTCTAATTCCTACCGTACGAATTCCCACTCCTAAGTGTAGCTCTTTCTATTCCACAAGAATTCATTCCTTTGGATTAGCAATCTTGTTTAGTGTTGATGCTTGGATTGTAACTCTTTGGGGAGACTTGCTTTTTGGAATTATCTATATATATCTATATATATACAAAAATTAAGGGGAAAAAGAAATCATATATACCTGACAATTAACTCGAGAGACATGGAAGTCTCGGCAGAAATACCTCCATGTAAGTGCCTTTCCGAATTAACAGATTAAGGACTGACGCAATCCTAACCAACGTTTTTTTTTTATATAAAAAAGACAAATCGATCTTGTCTCTTCTTGAAGGAGAAGAACATTACTGCCACTCCCCCATTATTGTTTGATCAAGTTCACCATAAGTAAGTTTTTGTCCTTCTTTTTTTTTTTCCCTCCTCTCACTCTCTCTCTCTCTTCGGGGGCCTCGTGGTCTGTTTGAGATAATTAAAAAAAAAAAATTATTTCAAAACGATACCTTTTTGTTACGTTTGCTACAGCATAACCATTAACAAATCAAAGCTAAGCAAAGGTGACCCTCGTGTTGTATTTTACAACTGTCCATTGCTTATCTCTCTCTCTCCACAAAAGTTGTTGACATGATTTATCTATTAAAATAAATAAAAAAGGGAATATCCAACAGAATATGACGACAATGAAGCAAGAATATTCAACTGAATATACATCGAATTGGCATTCTTATCCTCTCTTTAGGTTTGGCCTTTCCCCTATTATATATTCTTCAATTCAACTCAAAATCCATTATTATATATATTCCTCGATTCAACTCAACACTCTCTCTACACAACTTTTCCCATCTCATTATTTCAAATTCTCTGATCTATCGATCTTTGACGCAAATGGCTCTGAAGCTTCTCCCTCTCTCTCATCACATCCCTTCCTTTGATGTCGCCTCTACCTCTATATGCTCCACTCATCATTCCTCCACAGGTATATATATCTTTATAACTTGTTTCACTTTTGCTTCACATTATTACTGCATAAATGAACAACATGTGCCAGATTGTATTCATTCATCATTCAATAGTGGTTAACGACTATGCCGGAAATATAGAATATACCCTAGAATATACAATACAGATACATGTATTTATACACAAATTTAATACCTGTCAATCTTTTTATAACAGTGTAGATGTTTTTTTTTTTTTTTGTTTGACTTAGTTTTTTTTGGCGTGTAGTTCCACCTTGACGTCTTGATTTTTTTTAAAAATATCTTTTAAATCACATGAAAGAAAAGTGTTATATGATAAGCATAATTTAATTTTTCTAACCGACATGATTTTATTGGTTGATATTAAAAAAACCTAAATATACTAACAAATTGTATGTAACAACTATTATCAATAAAGTAATCCTAAGTACCAATACGGAGCGAATGAGTAAAAAAAGAAAAAATGATATTGGCTACCTATTGTTTTCTTGGCTCACAAGACTTTCTCTTATCAATAAAAATTGATGTGGTGTTATTGAAATAGTTCATTTTAAACTTCAGTTTGATAAACAGTTAATCCAAACATACACTTATTAGTATGGTAATTATTATTGTAGAGGTGGAAATGGAGCAAAGGAGGTTTGAGATGGGAAAGTTTGCAGTGATCGGACACAGAGGAAGTGGCATGAACGATTTGCAGTCATTAGATCATAGAATGAGAGCTATCAAAGAAAACTCCATTGTCTCCTTCACCTCTGCATCGAACTTCGCCCTCGACTTCATCGAATTCGACGTACAACTCACCAAAGACAACTGTCCTGTTATCTTCCACGACGACCTCATCTTCTGTGAAGAAAACGGCAATGTCTTCGGGGAGAAGGTTACGGAGTTAACCCTCTCCGAGTTCCTTTCTTATGGTCCCCAGAAGGGTTCCAACAAGAAAGGAAACAAAACTCTTCTTAGGAAAACAGAAGATGGGAAGCTGGTGAAGTGGAATGTGGAACAAGATGACTCACTCTGCACACTTCATGAAGCGTTTGTTCATGTCAATCCTTCTTTGGGTTTCAACATTGAGTTAAAGTTTGATGATTATATTGTTTATGAGCAAGGACATCTTGTTCATGTTCTTCACTCCATCTTGAAGGTTAATACTCAAATACATACACAATTAAATAAAAGATATGAATTTGATTTTTTTTTAAAAAAAAAACAAGTCATTTGTTTACATGTTTTTTTTTTAAAATATCTTTTTGATAGAAACTTTTTTTCCTTTCGTTTTTTTTTTTTTTTAAAAAAAAGTATTTCTGGTTTCTTGAAAAAGCAATAGTTTATTTATGTTTTAATAGAAATACATTTTTTTTTAAAAAATGCCAAATATGTTTAAAATATACTGAGTCTTCTAAAGATTATATAAATTGATCGTTTATTTAAAATAATATTTGATGAAAATCTATTGTTTCTGCTTAAATTTTGAGGCATTTGATCAAATATTAATAAAGATTTTTTTCATTTCAAAATTGATAGATTATTCTGAAAACTTATATTGTATATAATAAAATTTATCTATAATGTATATGATATCTGCATATATACATTGTTATGAAATTACTTATAAAAAAATTAAAAACTTAAATTTATAAGACGATGCATATAAATAGTTATATATCTCACACGTCCTTCAAACATTGTTTATTTTAGTGTGCAACTATTTTTTTAAATTAAATAACAAAAATATTCATTTGAATTTTCTTAAATTTAAGAAGAAAAAAATAATTAGGAGAATGAACTTGTTGTAATGATTATTTATAATACAAGCTATTAATTTGGTGAAAATTAATGTGTACAGGTTGTGTTTGAGAATGCCAAGGATAGGCCAATCATATTCTCAACTTTCCAGCCAGATGCAGCAATTCTTGTAAGGAAATTGCAGAGCACATACCCTGTATTCTTCTTAACTGAAGGAGGATGTGAACTCTATGAGGATGTAAGAAGAAACTCATTGCAAGAGGCTCTGAAGCTTTGCACTGAGCATGGATTGCAAGGAATAGTCTCTGAAGTCAAAGGAATATTCAGAAACCCTGAAGCTGTTAGGGAGATCAAGGAGTGTTCTAAGCTTTGTCTCTTCACATATGGGAAATTGAACAATGCTCCTGAGGCAGTTTACATGCAACATCTAATGGGAATTGATGGTGTGATTGTTGATTTTGTTAAGGAAATATCAGAGTTAGTTCTTGATATAAATAATGATAAAGGAGGGATGGAAGGGAAGTTGCAAGTGAAGCCTCAATTCTCACAGAAAGAGCTTTCTTTTCTTTTCAAGCTCTTCCCACAGTTGATTCAAATTTCAGGAGAATAGATATTTTTCTTTTTCTTGCTAATTGAATTTTATTTCATTGTGTTTTCTGATTTGTTGTACATGAATGTGATTACATGATGAAAAGAAAGTGTATCTATTTTAGTTTTCCATTAAAAAAATAGATAATCAACTAAAATACTTCCCTTTATTCTGCCATATGAGATGAGAGAAGGCTCGAGTGGTGGTGTGTGGAAGAGGGTGGCTCATAGAGAGGTTAGCGGTAGAAACAAGGGGAGAGTGACGGGGGGTTGTGCATGGTGTCTCGGAGGGGGGATTCGGGAAAGTCACAAAATCTTGGAAACAAATTGTTCAAGAACTAAAGGAAGGAGATACGGTTAGAGGAAGCAACTTTGGCTGGCAGGTGAAGAACCAAAGAAGAAGCAGACACGTAGAAGTCAGAAGAAGAGAACTTGGAGGCAACAATGGGCGAAAGTGGTCAAAGCTGGAACGACAAACGTTTTATGTGTTTGCTGATAACCTGCCGAGATTTATCACGAAAGGCTTCCTCTTCAGGGAGTTCACGAAATTTGGCAAAGTAATGGATATATTTATATCTAGAAAGAAAAGGTTAAGTAACATGGGACCTTTTGGGTTTATAAGATTTGAGAAGAAAGAAGAAGCCTTGAGAGCTGTTGAAGGGCTGAATGGATCAATGGTGGCTGGAAGAAGAATGCTAGTTAAGGAAACTAGATTCAATAGAACACACTCTGGAACGATGAGATGGAGAAGAGTTACAAGGACAGATCAGGAAACGAATGAAGAGGGTAGAACGAACGTTGACACCATAGAAGCAGAGGCGGCAAATTTGAAGAAGAAGGAAATGAAGGAAGTGGAAGTGACACCATCTGAGAAAATGGAAGAAATGTTGAAGAGAAGCATACTGGCGGAGAATGTCGAACCAATTAAGTTTGGAATCGTGATACAAGCTTTTGGTGACTTAGAGGGTAAGCTTGGAAAGATTGAGTGCCGGGACCTTGGTCCATGTAAATGTGTGCTAACGTTTGATTCGGTGATGAAACATGATGAAGCCTTGATTGAACCTGCTCTTCAGGCAATGTTTGTGGATTTAAGACCTTATTGGGGGTTTAAATGGAGCCATTCTAGGAGAGTTTGGATCGAGATAATGGGTTTACCCATCCATACATGGTCTGATGATACTTTTGGCAGAATTTCCAATTGTATTGGAGGTAAAATGAGTTTGGATCGAGATAATGGGTTTACCCATCCATACATGGTCTGATGATACTTTTGGCAGAATTTCCAATTGTATTGGAGGTAAAATGATCACACAACATGAACTGACAGAAGAATGTGCATCTCTGAGCGTGGCTAGAATCCTTATTGATTGCTATCAATGGGAGCCCATTCAAGAGTGGATTTCAGTTAAATGTGGGGAAACTGTGTTCGAAGTGTTCATTAAAGAGTTTGGCTATGAAGTGTTAAGCCTCCAGGTTCATCCGGATGAAAGCTCTAATCGCCCTGATGAAATAAACTGGGACTCTTCTGATTCCAATGGAGATGAAGCATGAGTAGAAGTGGAAAGGTCTAGCCAAAAGGGTAATGATGAGTCAAGGGATGTTGGAAAGGAGCCAAGAGTTAGTGCAATCAATGAGGGCTTGGATATTGTGCAAAATGTCGGCGGTGTCACGAATAAAGAGGTTAGTGGTAACGGACGAGATGTGAGAGAAACGCTGATGGAGGAAAGTGAAGATGAGGTGGAAAAGATAAACTCTAATGAATCCTCTAATAATCTGGAGAATCCTATAACCCAAGACTATGGGCCACCTGAGTCCAATAATAAGGAAATAGATCCTATGGTGGGTGGGCCCATAGAAGTGGGGATGACCTCTTATTCTAATGAAACTTGCCCTTATCCACTTGGGTTTGGGTCCTGTGGGGTTGGAGTTCATGTGCACAAGGATAGTGAAGAAAGTTCAGATTGTATTGAGGCGACCCAAACACAAGTGAATGTTGCTGAGACTCAGTGGCCTGACCCTGGATCGTCAGAACAACGAAAGGCGATGGTGGAATCTACTATGAAGATGATATTGAGCAAGATGATGATGTTCCCCTAAAGATTCTAATCCTGAATGTCAAAAGCAAGAAAGAAAAGGGAACAAGAAACGCGAAGAGAAGAAACAGAGGTGGCGGAAGAAGGGGCTTCAATAGAGTGACTCTTGGGCCATCAAAGCGGATCCTCCAATCAGATGTGACATCACTCTCCAAATGAAATTTATCTTCTGGAACGTACAGGGGGTTGGGAGTAGTGGCAAGACTGAAATGGTTAGAAGGGTACGAATTAAAAATAGATGTGGCTTTATGGGTGTGATTGAGACGAAAAAGAACCAAATGGATAGGGGGTTGGTGCATAAATTATGGGGTTCTAGTAGCGGAGTGAGGTGGGAAGTGGTTGATGCAATAAACTTAGGGGGTGGAATCCTATGTATGTGGCTGGATGAATTTTTTGAATGCTCAAGGATTATGAAGGGGGAGAGATGGGTGGCATTGAAAGGCAGAATTAAGGAACACAACTTTGACTGCGTAATTTGCACTGTTTATGGGCCTCACTTAAGAGAAGAAAAGGTGATATTCCTTGATCAATTAACCTGTATGAAGGATGAATTAGGTGCGCCAATGTTGATCGGAGGGGACTTTAATGAGATCACCAGTGAATAGGAGAGAAAATGTTGTAGCTCTCTATCCCAAAGTAGCAGAAGATTTTGTGAGTGGATTCAGAATATGGAGTTGATTGACTTGTGCCTAGTGGGAAGGAAATTTACATGGTATGGAGGACGCTTTTGCAGTAGAATTGACCGTGCATTGATCGATGCTGAGTGGACAACGAAGTTTGGTGACTTGTATCTGAAAAGACTGAATAGAATGTTATCTGATCATTGTACTGTAATGGTGGGCAATGAAGAAGTTGACTGGGGGCCTAAACCATTCAGAATGATGGATATGTGGCTGACTAATACAAGCTTCAAAAAGGTGGTTAAAGAGGAATAGCAGAAGGGAAGGGAGATATCTGTGATAGACAAGATGAAACAACTGAAATAGCCGCTTAGGAAATGGAATAGGGAGAAGTTTGGGAATGTGGACAGAACCATTGAGAAAATTGAAGAAGAAATACAAGTGGTGGACAGGTTAGTAGAAGATATAATAGTGCTAATGATTGTGTGTTAGCAAGAGGGAGGGCATTGCGGATCCTTGCTGAAAAATGGTATAAAAGGAAAGCTCTTTATTGGCAACAACTCTCTCGTTCAAAATTTGCTAATTGTATGGATAGAAACACGAAATTCTTCCATGCAATTTCAAATTCGAAAAAGAGAAGGAAGAGGATTGAGACCATCAAAATAAATGGGAGAAGATACACGGGCAGAAATTGTATTCTAAGAGAGGTGCGGAAATTCTTTAAATCCTTATATATGAAGGGGAACAGCAGAAGGTGCCACTTTGAGGAATCACGGGTCAATAAGATCTCCCAATGTGAAGCTGAATACATGGAGAGAATGCCAACGAAGGAAGAAATTAAGGACGCAGTTTTGGACTGCGAACCGTCCAAAGCACCAAGCCCTGATGGATTCAATTTTAAAAGTATCAGGAGCTTATGGGATGTAATTGAAGCTGATTTCACCAAATTCATTATGGACTTCTTTGAAAAGAGGACGCTGCCGAGGATGCTAATCATACTTGGGTGGCTCTCGCCTTGAAGGAAGGTGGTATTGATGATGTTAAAGACTTCCGACCTATAAGTATGGTTACATGTACTTACAAGGTGATTTCGAAGGTGATGGCTAGAAGATTGAAGACAGTTTTACCGGGATTGATAGGGGGGGTGCAGACAGCATTTGTAGGCGGAAGGAAAATACATGATGGTGCATTAATTACATGTGAGGTAATTCATTGGTTAAAGAAGAAGAAATATGCAGCATGGCTCATAAAACTGGATTTCGAAAAGGCCTACGATAGGGTTAGTTGGACGTTTGTGGATGAGGTGATGATGAAGATGGGGTTTGGTGAGAAGTTCCGAAGCTGGATCCAAATATGCTTGAAGGCCACTATGTCAATCTTGGTAAACGGTATCCCGACGAGATCATTTGCGCTGGAAATGGTTTTGAGGCAAGGGGACCCGTTATTCCCCTTTCTCTTTGTGATGGTTGGGGAAGTTTTGAATGGACTTATTAATCGGCTTATAGGAAAGGAGAGGATTAGGGCACTCGAAGTTGGTAAGAACAAAATAAAGCTGAGTTATTTACAATTTGCTGATGATACCTTACTGCTCTCGCCGTGTGATATGGACTCAATTCAGAATTATAAATGGATACTACAAGGTTTTGAAGCGTTGTCTGGGCTAATGATTAACTTTTATAAATCCGCCATCATTGGGATTAATTGTGAACCTGAACGGACTCAAGAAGCAAGTAGAATTCTGGGGTGTGGCATCAAGGAGCTACCAATAAAATATCTAGGTATACAACTGGGAGCTAATCCGAGAAGGGTGGATACTTAGAAGCCGGTGATAAAGAAAATTTAGGACAGGCTGAAGACTTGGAAAGGAAAGCTACTGACAAAAATAGGTAAACTTGTACTTATTAGATCTGTACTTGAGAATCTGCCCATGTACTATTTAAGTATTTATAAGTTACCAAGGGCAGTAGCAAAGAAGATAATGTCCCTGCAACGCAATTTCTTTTGGGAGAGGGCTGATGGTAAAATGGGAATGCCTTGTGTTAGCTAGGAATTAGTGCAAAAGCCTAAAAGACTAGCTGGGTTGGGAGTTGGAGATGTAGAGTTAAAAAATATAGCATTGCTATTCAAGTGGTGGTGGAGGTATGAAAAGGAGGATTGCCCACTGTGGAAAAAAAGTAATAAACTCTTGTAATGATATAAAAGGAGTTTTAGGGGTCGGTTTTGGGGGGAATGAGCATAAAGGGGGTGGAGTTTGGAACAATATAATGAATGTGAGATATGCTTGACAGGACAGTTTTGCAGGGGTTTGTTGAAGGGATGCAGCTGGTAGTTAGTGATGGGAAAAATACCAAGTTTTGGCATGTAACTTGGGTTAAGGAGGGAGTACTTAAAGAGCTATTTCCCAGGCTCTACTTGCTGGCTGAAAATAAAGACTGTACAATCCGTGATTGTGGTATTTGGAATGGCCTTACTTGGACGTGGAGCTTGAGTTGGAGACGATCACTAAGAAGCTGGGAAAAAGAAAAACTTGATGAACTGATGGAAAGTCTAGATAGAGTCAACATAGAGGGGGGTGTTGTGGATAAAGTGTTGTTGAAACATGACAAAAGTGGCGATTTTTCAGTAAAATCCTTTATGCAAGTGTATATAAGAATAAAGAGCTGAAGGACGAACCAAACATGTACAATTTCACAAAAACACTTTGGAAGGGCTTGGTCTCTCCTAAGGTAGAATTACTGATTTGGTTTGTACTGCTGGAAAAACTAAACACAAGGGAGAAGCTTGCTAGGTGTGGGATTCTACAAGAAGATATGTCAAAGTGTATGATGTGTGATAGCGAGAAGGAGAGCGTCTTTCATCTGTTGTTCATGTGCAGAACTGCTTGTTGCTTGTGGAGCAAAATTATTGAAAATTGGAATTTGAGGTGGGTGTGGCCTGGTGGCTCTAAATCTTGCTTTGACATGTGGGTATCTTGCTCGATGGCAAGAAAGCACAATGAGCAATGGGTAATACTGTTTTTTGCTGTAATCTGGTCCTTGTGGAAACTAAGGAATGATAAGATTTTCAGGGGTGTAGCAATGGATAGAAATGAACTATTCAATCAGGTGATTTTGCTTAAAGACCAATGGATTATGGAGCTTAACATAAGGAGAACAACGCTGAAAAACAGAACTTGAATACTGGTGTATAATAGTTATGATAGAACCTTAGTAGATCATAGATTTCTAAGTTTGTGTAATAGAGATGCTCCTTTATTTATTTTGTTGTTGATTGAGATGTTTTGAACTCACCATCCGTTTTGGAATTTTGGTGTTGTTGAATGATCGAAAAAAAAATAAAAAAAGTCTTTCAAAAATTTATAAAAAAATTTATAATAGTCCATTCGATTTTGTGTATTTTTAATGAGGGGATTATATTATTTTAAGCATTATATATGTAATTTGAGGAATTAAAATTTCGGACTTTAAAAACCACGTAAACTAATTTGAGTAATTACTCAACATGTTATTATACATCTCATAGAAAACATGAACATCAATTTGTTGTTTGTCAATATGTACAAAATGGGCTCACATGGGGAGATTTCAAATTGATTGAGATTTGAGAAGTTATGGGAAAGAAATGTGTGGATAAAGTAATCTCCATCAATTTCAAGACTCAAAAAAGTTTCATTGCCTTCTTCTTCAAGCCTGCTCCTCATCAATACATGCCAACTACTGTAGAAATGAACTTGCAACAAAACTCATGCAACTACTAAGTTCCATGCTGTCCACTTGTAGAGAATTACTGGCTCCACAAAAAAAAAAAGAAGCCATTAAAGCAAACATAATATCCTCCTACCAAAACATTTCTAAGCCTTAATAAAATTACATTATTAAGCTTCGAATGATGAAATTAATTGACAACCTATCTATTATCTATTATAATATATAAAAGGAGAGACTAAGGTAGCTTCACATTCAATCTTAGAATCTCAAGTTACTATTAGAATGTCATGTCATCAAATTGACACAAATTGCACAATTCAACAATCACAACTCCTAAAGTCACATGGAAATGCAAAAGTCCTTTACTTAATAGGGTCTCTTAATTCTCCTCAATCACTACTCTTAATTCTCCTAAAGTCACATAGAATGCAAAAGTCATTTACTTAGTAGCATTTATCATTTATCATAAAACTCCAAGACGTTACATAGTTTTCATTTTATTTATATTATTCTAGCTACCAAATGAGAATAATATTTCACTTCATCTTATCACACTAGCCACCATCATCTTCACCATCACAACTACCATCATCTTCGCACTCCATCACTACCAACGACACCACCACCACTCTCGTCACTTCTACCACCACCATCCGTTTTATTTATATCATTCCAACTACCAAATGAGAATGATATTTCACTTTATCTCATCGCACTAGCCACCATCATCTTCATCATCACAACTATCATCATCTTCGCACTCCATCATTACCAACGATACCACCACCACTCCCGTCACTTCTACCACCACCATCCGTTTTATTTATATCATTCCAACTACCAAATGAGAATGATATTTCACTTAGCTTCATGTCATCGCACTAGTCACCATCATCTTCACCATCACAACTACCGTCATCTTCGTACTCCATCACCACCAACGATACCATCACAACTCCCGTCACTTCTATCACCACCACTACTTTTCTTCATTATCGTAATCTCTCTTAGGATGACGACGAGAAAACGACTTCTTCTTTTCATTTATATATAAATTAACATTCACTAAATACTAATTTTTTCAATCTATTCTTTTTCACGTAATCTCATACATTTTACTCTAGCCATTCTAATCCCTCCAGTATTTTTAGTATTATTTTACTAATGTTTTGCATAAAACATTTGAAAATTCTAGTATATGAGTGATGATCATAGTTTATTTTCTGTAAGTTGATTGCTAAACATGTGTATTAGATGATAATTTTTCTAAAACACTAGGTATGATGTCTCTCTTATTCTTTACCTTCAATTGTACAAGTATTTGAAGAATTTGATTAATGATCATAACTTTTATTTTTTACTTTGTTAAACATTATAATATATGATATCTTTTATAATTTTATTTTATATTTTTTTTTACATTTTTAGTCTAATTGTAGTCATTAGTTATATATTTATCTCCACTGATATATCAACTTTTTTCCTCTTTTCTTTTCGTAATTCACATTCTTTTAGAAATATTATTTAATTACAAAAATATTGTTAAAAAATAAATGGTATTATCGTAATTCATAAAATGATAATATTTAAAATTTTAATATTAATTTTAACTATTGAAACATTATATTCGTATTTGTATTTTCTTAAATAATTTCATCTTTGTAGTATATTATTTAAATTAAATATAATCTAAAAAAATAACAAAAATAATAAACAAAAATGACTATTTAAAATAATAAAAATGAAGACAAACATATGAAATAAGATGAACAAATTTACATTAAATAATTTATAAAAATGACTATTTAAAATAATGTCATGTCAAAAATTTTGTAGAGTTGTCAATTTAAGAATTTCTTTGTTTTTGTATTAGATTATACTCGTTTCCTATATTCTACTTTAGATACCTCTAGCATTCAGTTACAAACTTTTCATTTTTTATTTTGCTTTTATAGTATAGAACTATAGATGCTTCTACTATTTAAGATATAAAGAATATTAAAACTTAGAAGACTAAGAGTTATATACAATAGAATACTTACTATTTTATAAATTTGTTATGTTTATCTCTTCATGTCTATTTTAACCATGATAGATATTAAAATTATAAAATTAAAACACTTACTATTTTTCATTAGACTTTAAGCATTGTATCTTTTAAAAATTAGAATACTTTTTCAACTTAAGAATTTCGTTCTAAAAAAGCAAGATCTATTTCAATATTTTTTGTGAATATTTAAATCTATTTTTATGTCTAATAATAATTTTAATCATAACTAAAATAAAGTAAATAACACTTTATTATCTTTTTTATAAAAAAAACATAATAATATTATTATAAAATTTACATTGAATATTTACTTGATCATATTATTATGAATATAAAATTTACTGAATAGAATAACATTAAAAAATATAAAATATTTTATATTCTCAATTTTCAAAATATTAATTAAAATTATATTTTATTATTCCGCACATCGCGCGGATGTTTATCTAGTTTATTTATAAAAAAAAATGAATTGGTGCGCTTGGAGAAAGACTGTAGTCAAAGAGTGTAACATAAGAAATCTAACCTAATTAGATTTGTATAGCTAATTTTAGGGCCTAAATCCATGAGTTTAAGATCACATGAAGACAACTTAACTATTGCTCATAAGTTTCATTTCTTTATGAACAATTTCCTTTTTAAAAAAAAAAAAGATAACCTGCTACACATTATTTGATTTTTACGTATTTATCTTTTGTTATTATATCTTATTTCTCTTGTTTTTATAATAATAAATTAATTTGAAAAAAAAAATCTTTCTTCCTTCATGGGCATAATATAACGTTACACCCCAACATGAATTTTACGTAAGCACTTTAAATATTAGTCCTCCACCACAATTTTTTTTTTTTTTGGACATACCCCTCTATGTTTTTAAATAATTTATTTTTTACATTTTAGGTGAGATTTGAATTCAAAATCTCTTAAAAATAAAATATTCCCATATTTGTTTTTTTTTTTGGGAGAAGGAGGCTAGTCCCCAAAAAGTAAGAAAAAAAATTAACTCATTTACTCTAATACCCAAAAAAAATACTCATTCACTCTAAACAATTTTTTAAGAATGCAGAAAATGTTACCTTAATTAGTTTGTGTTGTGGTCATAATCTGCTTATGTCACGGCCAAATATAAGAGTAGTGACCCAATTGATGAACACATAAAATCTGTTCCTCCAGCTGATGACACGTGTAATATATGCCGATCTCCAAATGAAAAAACTCAGAAACCCTGCTAGAGATAACCCTTTTCCCTCCTGTAATTAACAATGTCAAGATTAAAGCAAGCTTTTAGGAATGAATAACGAAATGATGATAATATATATAAGCAATGAATGTATGACCTTGCTCTGCCTAAGATCAACTAAGGCCTTGTATCTGCCAATGGTTGCCATGCTTCCAAGGTGTTTGTAAACAAATGGATCCCCAAATTCTATTTCTTTTGCTCTGTTTGCGTGGCCTCCACCTTCTTTACCAATTCTGTTCAATAGCTCTGCTAGATATTTTCCTTGTCTCTCTGCTACCTGTGAATCAGGATTTCTAGTATCATGCCAATGCATCTATTCAATTCATATTTTTAATCTTAAATTAATTTGTGATGTTTTGAAGTTACTAGTAATGCTGTTTCTGTAGACTTATTATTAATCAATGATCAATGAAGTGAAAATTTTCTTACATTACTTCACCGATGATCATTCCCACTTATTATTGTTATGAGACTTCATCTACATATTGGATAGGATCCCATCTTATAAATTTATAGAGAGAAGTTTATGATATGAAATGGGAACATACGCCTCTCTTGTGATAAATTATTAGTTGCACCAAAAGTAACTCACACTTCTTTCTCTTTTTAATTAAATGTCATTCACGTGGCACAATTTATAGTGTGAATTACTTTCATACAATTAATAATTTCTCATCTTGTCCCCTTTGTCCACCACACTTGTCACTATAAAAGATATTTTTTAAAAATAGTTTTCTCTATAAATTTACTTATGTACACCTGAATCCACTTTAAATAAAAGATCTTTTATACGATATAAATATTTTGTATACAGATGTCATATATTTTAATTTACGAGTGTATACACATCAATGCTAAGATAAGAAATCAAAATGTTTAATTACTCATTCAACGAATAACAATCATTCTTTTCCGTATGTGTATACAAAAACATATGTACATTATATCTTATCTAACTAAAATTATACTTACATCACTTTTTTGGGTGCCTCTCTTATACATCTTCCTTTATGGTAAAAAAAGACGTATTTTTTTAATATTATTTTACTTCTTATCAATAACTTTTAATACGAAAAAAAAAAGCATATACAAAAGCAGTACAATATGAGATTTGTAGAGGACTTACTTGTGCCAATGCAGGAAGTGTTTGTCTACCTGTGGTTTCAAGAAATCCACTGCAATCGCCAATTGAGAACACATCTTGAACCGAAGGAACACGCAGCCACTCGTCCACACCAATCCTAAGGTAGTAACAACAACAAAACTATAAGAATTGCACATAAAACACACTAATTAGTTAGTATAACAAGTTAACCTAACTAACTAACTAACCTTCCAGAAGATTCTTTAGGGATATCCAAAGAATGAATGATAGGAGCAGGAGCAACACCAGTAGACCATACCAACAAACCATATGGAACCTCAGTCCCATCACTCAGTACAATTTTCTGAGCTTTCACATCCTTCACTATGCCCCGAACAAGACGAACTCCTGACTGATACAAACCTTAATTAGCTTTCTACTGCACCTAATTAAAGAAATTAGTTAACAACTTTTTTTTTTTGTCAATTTATGTTGCTCACCTTTCTCAATTGGTTCGTAGCATACCGTCTCAGTCGATCATCAAAGGAAGACAAAATTTCATTTGCCTAACAACATTATCAAGTTCCTTATCAACATCAAATAAATGAAAATGGTACTTTGTTGTACCAATTATGGTTCTGAAAGTCGAATCGAACGGATCTATTCAACCAGGCTAATTGAAAATATACCTCAATTAGAGTAACACGAATGTAATCCTTGACATGAGCATATCTTTGTTGAACATCTTTCATGATGAAATCACTGAGTTCACCACTGAACTCAACTCCAGTTGGACCCCCTCCCACAACCACACAATGCAAAAGCCTCTGTTTTTCTTCTTCTCCGATCCCTACATCCAAATAATAATTACTAAAACACATAAGTGAAACACCACAACAACATGACACAAAGTTTTAATGAAATCAAACATTTGTTCACATTGTTCTTGACTGTTACATGGAACACCATACGTCATGGTACAAGAACTAGTACATCACATGACATTAATACAGATGAATTATGACTTGGTACGAGCGAATTGTTACGCGATAGGCTACTTAATTGGCGAATTCATTTAACTATACTTGGAACAAACTTTACCTGGAACATCTGACAACATCAAGTTAAGGAGGAGTTTTCGGCGAATTTCCTGCGCATGATAAACCTCGCGCAGGAAAATCGCGTATTCTTTGACTCCTTGGATTCCAAAAGTGGATGGCTGCGATCCCAATGCGACTACCAGCTTGTCATATGAAATTGAAAACTTCCAAGGATCTATTGTTTCTTCACCATCAGTCACTGTCTCACATTGAACCTTCAAAACCAAGCATCAAATTTAGTTCTCCATAAGTAAAAATATCTGCCACACTATATATATGTAACAAGTATCAAAGTTCCAAGTTCTGACAAAATGATAGAATCATATCTTTTGCTACAGGGAGAAAGTGAAAGAATTAGAATTGTTTGATTTGTATTCTTAATGCTATCTGTTCTTAAAATTTAGAAATGATTAAAGTAAAAAATTAAAAAATATAATTCTATTATTTTATAAGAATTCATTCATTTTAATCTTTGGAAGAGTAAAACTACACATTATTTTTTGTTGCTCGCGATATCCTCACCCGACGGGTCAAGGACTAATCCACCACAAATCTAAGCTTCATTTAAGGGTCTGGAACTAGTCAATAGGTTGATGTATACACAAGACGAGTTTCAAACCCCAAAATTACTTAAACGAATTACTGAGCTAACTATTTGAATCATTAAATAAATTACGTATACTTTTGTTTCCTCCGCCGTATAAAAAATGTGCTTGTTTAAATAATAGTTTCGAGTCAAGGAGCACGTGACTCATCAAAACAGAGTCACACAACTAATGCAAAAAAAATATTCAGCTTATTAATTCAAGAAATGAAAATATCATGAAACAAAAAAACGTAACAAAAAGGAAATTAAACACACCATAATATACCATATGGTTATGTGTATCAATGGCAGTACAATTGGCAAGGAAGAAATAAGAACCGGGTTCTCTTGAAAGTGCTGGTTGGATCCTTCCAATGGGTTCAGCCACAGATCTGAATTCAAGTGTTCCAACACATGTTGAAGCCAACAGAGGAGTGAAAACCATGTGGTTACGAGGAGACACACAAACAATGTCATATGTTGTTGTGTCCAAACCCTTCATGAGTCTACACCCGGCCCAACCCGAACCGAGAACAACGACACGTGGCTTCTCATGAGGCTTTGTCGCTTCCAAAAGCCCTGAATACTCAATAGCATGCTTGTTGGAGGGATTTGAAGGCTTTTGTTGAATGGAATTGGAGCTAAAGTGGGAAAGGAATGTGAAGGATGGTAAAAGGAAAAATGGGTCATGGTTTGTTATTGTGGTTGTTGTTGTTGGTCTTTGTGGGGATGATGATGATTTTAATTTAGCAATGGTGGAAGAATATTTGGAGAGGTTTCTTAACCAAGCCATTGTTGTTGTTTATGGCTGGCTCTCTACATACCCTTATTACATGGATTTAATTTTTAAGTGGATTTTTTTTAAAACTTATATTGGTGTTTATATGAAGTATTGAAGATTAGAAAATGTGCATCACAAAGTTTGGATTGGGATATATAGATCATAGATGCTCCAAAAAAATGTGGGCTTTGTGTTTTGTGTATCAATTTAAGTGGATGAATGTGATTATGCCAGTGACGTGGCGGCAGCTCCTTCTATTGACAATTGTCATGGTATGATTCATTGGTTTAAGAGACATTCAAAGATCTATTACAAACAAAAAATTCAGCAAGTATTTTAATATACTGTTGCTTATCCATTCACCGTTTTACTAGACATTAAATTGATATTAGTCGCAAATGTATTAACAATCTTTCATTTTTTTGCCCATTTATAATAATAATAATATTTTTATATGGATGTAAAGTTAATATCTACTAAAAATATTTAAATATCATTATTCTTTAATATATAGATATTTATTATGATCGATAATTAATTAATATATATTAATAATTTAAAAATTATAAACTAATAAAAAGTTGCACATAAATTATATTTATTTCTGTCAACATTTATTTTTTATTTCTTTGTAAGAAAATATTATATAATTGTATATATTAAAATATTTTGATAAATAATTATTAAAATATAAATACATTTTTTATGATTTTTGTTAAAAAACTAAAGAAATTTTTTTGACAAAAAAACCTTTTAGAACAGAAAAAACAAAATTGTTAATCTAATAATAAACACACCATGAAAAAATAATCAAATTATGCCCCAAATTGTTCTTTTTGCTAGAAATTAATTTTAGAATGGTAGTAAATTAAAATGGGTGAAAAACACGTAGGTGGATAAGGTGGGTGTATTTTCCAATGATGAAAAAGTGATATCGAAACCCTAAATCCTAAAATCACGCATCCCACGTGAAGCCAACGATACAGGAATGCATACAGCGTGTTGGAAACGACGCTACACGCATGCGGCGTGTTGAACCAGCTGCTACACGCTTCCAGCGTTTTAAATGGGAGGTTGTACGCTACCAGCGTGTTGACTCCTCCTCCTGGTGAGCTGCATGCGAGCTGGCCTATATATAGGTGTGTGTTCAATAGCTTTTGCAAAATAGGATATAGATCACAGTCACCTTAGTTTCGTTGGTTTTTTTTTTCTTTCTAAAATTAGTTAAGAAAAAAAATAGTTAGTGTTAATATGGTACGTGATTATACACTTCTGAAGGGGCACATAATTCATTGTCTACACGAGTCGCATTATGTAAGTATCCTTACTTTATTTTTAATTTTAATCTATTTTTTTAACAGTTTACATTTTGTTAATTATTTAGTAGTTTACATTTTGTTAATTAATTAAGTTATATTTGTATTGTTTATAAAATAGCATGTTAATTATTTAGTAGTTTACATTTTGTTCATCATAATTATGTTACGTAATATTGTCAATTAAAATTAAAAGTATATTTGTGATGTTTATAATATAGCATCTTAATTATTTAGTAGTTTACATTGTATTCATCATAATAATGTCACGTAATATTGTCAATTAAAATTAAAAGTATAGTGTCAATTAAAATTAAAATTAAAATTCATTCACTAATATTGTCGCTAATATTATTCCTTCACTAATGTATATGTATACAATTAAAATTAAAATTCCTTCACTAATATTATTAGCCCGGATACAATTAAAATTATGATTATTATAAATTTATGTAAAATAATATTTAATTTCTTATTTATTTATTTATCTGTTTATTTATCTGTCACTAATATTTAATTTTTTAAATATAAATTTATGTAAAACAATATTTAATTATATTATTAAAATAATTTTTTTAATATACCCGATGCAAAACATGTGCCAACCTCTTGGTGGTTCCCATACACCGTTGCTTCGCCTAACCACAGCCTTGATAGACTCGTGACGGTCGGAAATCAGACAAACATCATCTCTTCTAACTACATGCTCCCGTAAGTTGGTCAGGAAAAATTCTCACGCAGAGCTTGTCTCACCCTCGACGGTCGCGAACGCAATCTGAACAATATTTTGGTTGCCATCTTGCGCAACTGCAACCAAGAGCACCCCTTTGTACTTTCCATACAGATGTGTACCATCCACTTGTACTAAATGCTTACAATGACGAAACGCTCGAATGCATGGGTAAAAACTCCAAAAGATCCGATGAAAGACCCTGACCCCCTCCATCAGCTCGTTTCCATTGTAAGCTGGCAAAGTCTCCATGTGAACAGCAGATCCTGGCATCTTGGCACACAAACCCGTGATCTAAATTGGTAAAGCTTCGTATGAATTAACTTTCCCAGCTTCCGAATATCTTCTCAATGCACTTTTGCTTGCCCAACCATGCCTTGCGGTAACTGATAGTGTAGTTGAACTTGGCTTGAATTTGGGCAATCATAGTTTTAACCTTCAATGAATGGTCGCTTTCAACTAGCAGCCTAATAACATCTGCTACCGTGTCGGAGTCAAGCTTCGAGTGATCTTGTGAAATAGTACCTATCGCACAGGTATGCCTACCGTTGTACCTTCGAATTACCCAGCATGATCTCTTTTGAATCAAGCTTGCTCGAATAAGCCAATCATACCCGTTTCCACACAGCTTGCATTTTGCATAAAAGGTCTGCGGTTCAGATTCCCACACCGTGTAGTCAACTCCCCTATCAATTGTGTATTTCCTAACCGCAGAAACAACTGCCTTTCTGGAAACGTATTCCATTCCAATCATGAACTCACCATCTTCTGAGCAACAGCGGCTACAACAATTTTTGAAGGATAGTGCGCGTTAGTAACAATGTGTTAATTGCTTTCCCATTTAGGAACTATATAAAATAGAATGCTGACAAAGTGAGCATACCTATGTGTGCGTACTCAGGAAACTCAGGTCCACTCATGCATTCAAGGTCCAATTGACGCATACAAGAAGGGACGCCGAAAGGTGATGGCTTGCAAGTGGGTTTCTCGCATTTTGCACCGCCGCATCTATTGCCTCGTCGTCGCCTTCCTCTTCTTCTTCCAGGACTTCGTAGTTCGCCTCGAAGTCGTCCTCACTCCCACTGCCCAGTTCTTCTAACTTTGTTTGTCTCTTCACGTCTGAATAAGAAACATCCTCAGCGACGTCCTCAACCACTTGCTCAAACTCAACGTACAACTCAATGAACGACACATGTGCTCGGTTATGGTGATAACACTGAAACATCTGCCGCATGCTTACTTCATTCACAACGAGCATTGTGTCAAACTGTACATATCCCCCAAATATATGCACCGGTATCAGATACAAGACGCTCTGCACTCTCTTCAAAATGTGGGTTTCTATGATTTGGCATAGACCGGATTTAAGCTCATTGAATGTCATGGTGCTCGATACATGATAGCAAATTGGAAACGGATACCTAAAACTCACACCCTCACTTGAGTCTCGTATAACCTCTCCATTATAGTACACTACCAAATTTGCATTTTTCATCCATTGCACTAAAAAATCACTCCTGTATGTTAGAGTTTCAAAGATTTAGAACAAATGACACAATGAGCCTCTCTGCACTCACATGGACCACTTATATTTATAGGCGCACACACCATGCAACACTAGGGCTGCACACGGATCGGATCGGATCGGATATGACCGATTTTTCGATCCGATCTGCACTATTTTTATCGGATCAGATCGGATACGATATCCGCAATTTTGACATTCGTATCCGATCCGATCCGACTGCGGATGTATCCGCAGATTGCGGATCGGGTTGCGGATATATCCGCATAATATGAAGAAATTAAAAAAAAATGTTAAAAATAGCCATGAATATTTTCATCTTATTTTTTCAATTCTAACCAGCTGTTTTCTTAATTCTTGTTCATCAACCTATTAATCTGTAAATCTAAAAACATAACAAATTAATATTACAACTTCCTAAGACACCAGGAAAACAAAATACTAACATAAATTCAGCAAGACAAAAAAAATTAAAATTCAAAAGCAACAAAATCAAAACAAAAATTAATGGCAAAGGAACTGAAGAATGAAGAATGAATATGAACATCAAAACATGAAATAAAGATAAATAGCAGAACAAAGGCAGGATCTAGGCGGCAGCAAGCAGAGACGGCGAGGCGTTGGCGAGTAAAGACGACAGGCTGAGACGACCCTACCTCCTACCATCATACCGATGCCATATTAAGCAAATTCACGCTTGAACCATGCTTAATTTCTCTTTCCATGCATGTAATAAGACGATCAAACGGACGGGCCTGACCTATTTAGGTCTGAAACGTTTAGCTCACGGGTTAAATGAATTAGTCGGGTTTTATATGGGCTAAAATTGTTTCTAGCTCGACCCATTTATAATAAGTTCGACGGAAAACAGGTTGACTCGTTTAATTAATTAATTAATTATTATTTTAAAAAAATAATTTAATTTTTAACTTTAAAAAAATTTACTTTTGACAAAAAAATACTTTTTTTAGCAAAAAAAATATTAGAAAAAATAAAATTTTTCAGTTAATGGATCGAGTTTTTGAATCGAATAAGATAAAATATAAAAAATGCTATTTTAAAAAAAAATTAAAAACAAATTAAATAAATGGCCAACTTGTTTAGCCCACGGATTAATTCGTTTAAACTGAAATTTTAAACAGTCAAAAATAAAAGTCTGTTAGATAAACGGACTGACCTGACGAATTTGACATTTTAGCGACCTATATGTAAATGCACATTTTGTTCCCAAGATCTAAGGCCAATTAAGGGGCGCCTCATAGTGGGGCATTCACAAATCACAAGCTTAGATATATAATTCTTTAATTTGATTATTATTCCTGGCCTTATGTATATAGTTGCTACTTGCTACTTGCTACATCTTCAACGTGGGGTGCACCTTTATTTCTAATCAACCAGTACCAACAATCACGAGGATGGGGACTTTATTTGGCAAATTAAATGGCATTCTAATGCAACTTATGTTATTTGAAACCTAGTCAAACTACCACTATTCAATGCAAGTTTTGTTGTTAATTATTAGAATTTTTAATGATAAAATATGGGAAGTGATGAGAATACCTAGGTATGTGCTAATTAAGGTTGGCTAATTGTGTATCCTATGCACATGACAGACAGACCAAAAATAATAGGCTTCATCAAGATGTGTATGCGGATATATAGCAGTAATTAATTAGACTCATCATTTTATATATCTTCTTATTATTAGGTTTTTTTTTTTTTTTCAAATAGGACACGTCACGTGATATGTACCATTTGATTTTTTTAGTATATACTATATAAGAAATAACTACTGTTTCTTTCAGTAAAATTTTACCTAAAAATTAATTTTATTCCTATCGTTTTGCTATATAATACTTATTCAGTTAATAATGACCTTTTTAACTAATAATAACTAATCAATAATCTCATTATTTATTATTATTATTATTATTATTATTATTATTATTAAATTAGTACTTCCATTTTAAATGATTTATTCAATTTATGCTATTTTGAATAATTTATTTTTTTATAATTTTAAGTAATTTGTCTTTTATATTTTAGATGACCAATCCTCAACTATTTTTATACGATTTTTATATAATGTATTTCTTTTTTATTAACTAATTTTTAACTAATATTATATTATTACCTATCATTAATTCTATTTATTTAAGTTCTGGCCTCTCTACTTTTATGTAGTTTTATACTTTTATAGTGACTTCTTTTCTAGCTAGTTTCTTTTTAAAGAGGAATCTAATTTCTTAATTTTGCTACTGACTTTTTATATATTTTTTACTAAATTATAAATATTTTTTTTGAAAAAGGATTTTTACGAAATATTTTCCTCATCAAATTAATTTTCTCCTAGATACATTCGTGCAAATAATGGGCATAAGTTTATTTTATTTTATTTTTTATGATGTTCTCCCATATTCAAGACTTCATCATAATGACTAATTCACGTTAGAATTTTATATAGTGAATTTCTATTTCTATTAATGGATGACTTTTCTTTTTGAGATCAAAATGGATTAAATATTTAAATTTCTCTAAACCCATAAAATAGTTAAGTGATTTATTTGGATTTTGGATGTCACAATATGATATTGTTGGGTCTCTAAATTTAATAATTAGTGTATCACTGTATCATATAAAAATAAATAGATTTTATAAGAGAAAAATACATATTTGATGACTGGTGATCTATAATTAATTTCAAAATAGATAAAATCTTTTTTGGATAAATAAATAAAAAAAACCAATAACTCAACGAACACAACAAGGGAAGGATAACAGCTTCATACAACAGAAGTTCATACATAAAACATGATGAAATACAACAACCATATCACACTAAACAACCATATACATACCATTAACATGCTATTGTTACTCACAATATATATATAGAGCTCAAATTTAAGACCATTAAAAATCTCTAGCATATCTATATATATACTACATACATTTGTTGTTAATTGTTGTTACCCTCCTTTCCTTTATTGCATCTATTACTATACTACTTTGGCATCATGGCTTATACTTATGAAGAAATACATGCTTTAGTTCTTTCCTACTTGGCAGCAGTTTTGCTTTGGAAATCCATAATAAATTTTTTGCTTTTTCTTATCTACTTGGCAGAAGCTTTGTTGACCAAGATCTTTTAAGAGTTAAAGATCATCTCCACTTATATTGTGTATCCCTCAATTTGGCTCTGCTAAATATCAGCTAGTTATTGACAACCTACGAGCAATGGTCACATACTCACATGATAACTACAATCTTAGATAATAGGTTAGGAGTTAGTTATGAAATAACACCAAATGATAGAGTTAGTTACCGTAGTAAGAGTTAGTAATTATTTTTACTTATAGTTTATTTGTTAAATAAGTCACAATATGAATTTTGTTATAATATAAACATGTGATTGTTATGAATTTTGTTGATTATAAATTTTATATGGGGAAGTTTTTTATTTAATTTTTTGGTGACACATTTTAGTCAAGCCCACCAGTAAAGATTGTAATTAAATTTTTAAGAGAAGTATATATTATTTTATTACACATTATAAAACAAATAATAATCTTCATACTTTTCTAGCTTTCCTTCGTATTATTCTATTTGAAGTTTTAAAATTATAAATACTTATTTCTGAAAAAAAAATATATTCTAAAAATAATGTAACTTTTGATTAACATAAAAAATTCTTCATTTTTCTTTACACTCTCTTTTTCTTAATTATGTTTTCTTGCACGAGAAGTAATTCACTTATCTATTACATTTAAACATAACTATATATATTCCTTAGTTTCCATCATGGAGTTCCTCATCTTTCTATATTATAGAAGATTGCATCTTTAATTTTCAATATATGTGATTATGCCTTACCAATTGATCATTTAGATTAATAAAAACACACATTTTTTACATTAAAATCTCATTTTGTCAAAATGGCCATGCCGTATATAAGAAAGTATATCTAATCAATATTTTTCTAACCAATAAATTAGTCAATAAAAAATAAAATATATGTAACAACTATTTATAGAACATCCACAATAAAAGTCATTATTTTTTAGAAATCAAAAATCCGAAACCTAGAAATAGAACATTCGAAACTTAAAAAAATAAAACATTTAATTTAAATTGTTGATTAATGTTAATTGAATTTTTATTGGTTATCTATCATTCTTTGACTCATATGTCCTCTTCTTGTTTAGTAAGTTTATGCTGATAAATTGCTGTTAAAGTAGACACTCAATTTGATCCACGCTATTTTTTTTTTATCATTGACTAATAATCCATTTGTTATTGTTATTATCATTCCAAACTTGTTATTTAGATTACATATAAACCAATTTATTTCCATAAAATTTTATGTTTCAAACACACTACCATATCCAAATTGACAACATCACAGTAAGTTTTAAAATGATATATATTGTAATTATTATTATTATAATTATAATAAATAGATAGTTATGATAACATGACTAATAAAAATCTCAGCCTCTTCGGTTTCTTCCCACATGGGAATGGTCGTCTCTGCCACCAGCTTTGTTGAAAGCAGGATCATGCCCATGATTTGCTGTTGGCTCACCATAGTCTTCAAGCTCTATTGTCAATAATGTCCTTTCACCAATTGAACCTTCATATTCTGTAATAAAATCATTAATAAATACATTAAACCAAATAATCATATTATTTATATATTAAAAATCAACTATTGTATATTCAAATACGTATTTCACATCTTATATTTTTTATTATTATATAATATATATTAAAAATAAGTTTGATTTTGATTATTTTACTACGATAAATTTGATTATTCTAGTAGTCTGATCACTAATTATTTAATTAAAAAATAAAATAATTAGGAAGCCAACACATTATAATCAATAGAAAGCCAATATAAATTACGGATGATAACTTATATAAATTATAAATGATAACTTAATCATTAATATATGAGTTATTGATAATATTTTATATAAACAATTGTGCTACGCAGCAAATAAGTTTTTAGACAATAATAGTCAAAAAAAATTCTAATCTTTTTTCTCTCTCCCTCGATTAACCAAAACCGGAGAATAACATGTGATTTTAGTTTCACGTTTCTGAGCCAAAACAATTTCACATTTAACAATTTTTTTTTTCTACATCTCAGTGTAAAAGTGTGTTACTCTTTCACCACAACACAATCTCCCTCTCTATTTTTTCTTCTTCCCAGGCACCTTTTCATATTCTACAAAACACACATTTTTATTCATCAATCTCATTTAAAGTTGTCAAACTCGCGAGTTTAAATAAACTCGTAAAGCCAACCTATACTCGACTCGCAAGTTGATTCGTAAACTCTTACGAATTTACCTATTATATAAAAAAATATATCATAAATAATCTCACATCTAGGCATTCAAAATTAAAAAATTTTAATTTTAAAGCACATAATAAGTTAAACTAGTGGTATATTTTTATGATTCAAATGATAATTATCAATTATGCAATAAATACAATAACATATAACACACAATGTACAAATTTGGTACAAAGAGGAGTAGGTGTGACGGTGTGAGTAAATCAATAATTTTGTAACTCTAACTCTTAAGGAAAAGTATTTTGTTTTAGCAATATGACGCTGTTTTGAGTAAACTTGGGTCAAATTTCAAACTCGTTGACTCGCTCATAAACTCGCGAGTTTGAGTGAATTTAAGTAAGTTCACCGAGTTTACACAAGTTCAACCGAGTTTATTGAGATGCGAGTTTAGTGCCGAGTTGACTCGATTCCACTACCTAAACTCGTAACAGTTAACACTAGAGTTTGACAACCATGCTCTCATCTACCCCTTTTATGGAAGAAACCAGTATCAACTTCTACTCCTTCAAACCCACCTTTGTTGCGACACCAACAAACATCCCTCTTTCGTCTTATTCTTTCATTGTTAGTGTTTATCTTGTTTTCTATAAGTCAACTTTCGCTATATTTTTTAGTTTGAATAAAATTTGTTTTGAATGATCATTTGTTGTAGTTTGAATTATCACTTACTTCATTCTGGATGATCATTTGTTTCGTTTAGATGATCACTTACTTTACTTTGGATGATCATTTATTTATGACATTTTCAAGATATTGTTGGCTAGTTATTGTTAAAAAATATTGGTTCTTAAGACTTTCTCTTCATATAAGTTTTGAATGATAACTTAATTATTAACTCCCTAACGTTGGTTTCGTAGCACTGTTGTTAAAAAATATAGGAACTATTATATATAAATATATACAAATATATAATATGAAAATTTTAATATACATAAAGTATTTTTTGTTAACCAAAATGTCCCAATTGATGTATTTTTCATAGATAAATACATAAAAATTTAAAAACAAAATCAAAATGACTAGATTATCATGTGTGCTCAAGGGTTTATATTAGTTTAATTATGAGGCTTTTTAAGACGTTAATTTAACCTCACCAAATCTCTTCTTTCCTTCCAACCATTTTGAAATGAGTAACGATAGACCGCGTTACCCATATTTAATTGTTTTTGGGTATCATCATATTTAATTGAGTAATGCTAGGGAGCCAATGTTAGAGAGCCATAAGTATAATTAGAAAAATAATAAATGGTAAAAAAGAAAAGATAAAAAAAGGAAAATTAACATTAGCTCCCTATGGATTTCCTAATGTTGTCTCCCAAAACTTTCTCTATTTAATTTAACATAACATTTATAATTTTTATGGAAATAACCTTCGTAATTATATATTTATAACATCTATAATTATATATTTAATTTAATAATAATTAATAAAATAGAAATAAAAATAAAAATAAAAGATTTATCAGTACTAAATTATGATTATGAAACATTTTCATTTCAAATTACAATGTTTTCTTTATCATTATAATATAATTCATATTCTTTTTATGTATAATTCGTTGTTGTATAACATTTTATATACATGCATGTTAATTTCAATGGATTATTCCAATAAAGAATATAAATATATAATAAGTCCTCTGTCATCAAAACCCACACTAAATAGTTTAAAAACAAATAATAATTTCTTATTAAAGAAAAATTAAAAATCTACACGATACTCAATGTTAATGTTGAGTCATTGAGCAACAAGGCATATAGTGATTTATAACTTGGAAATGAGAAAAGCACAGATTATTGTAGAAATTCAAAGGTATCACCAACTGTCAAGGTCACATGAACTGCTCTAACTTCAATAATAATATAGTAATGATGATATTATGATAATGATAAACTTAACCTTGGAAAATTATATATATTAAATACATAAACCTAAAGAAACTAGATCCTTCTTCTGTTGAAATTATGTTAATTTGTTTGTCAAACCACCGCAATAATTTAGTAATAACATTACGGCCCTTTTGAAAACCGCCACAAAAACTACTGATAGAAATTATTTGATGAGGGTTTTAGAAAACCACATAGATTTCTTGCATTGTGAGAGAGAAGAGATATAGAGAAAGAGAATTGAAATTTGTGTTCCTAGGAGATTTCTCTTCAAATCTCTAATAACTAACTAAATGGAAAGGTGTTCTTGACGAGGTATGTAAATCATCAAATAATAGTTTTATTTTCAATTAAGATATTTTTCATCATATATTTTAATAGAAGCAAATCAAGTACATTTTCAAGAATTAAATTTCAAAATTTATAATTATTAATTTTAATATATAAAGATTTATAAGCCACGATTGTAAATCCTAAAATTTGATAAAATAAAATAAAATACATACCGTAGAAAAGAATGGTTATTAAGGTGAAATAATAATAGTACTTAATGAAAGGAAAACTCACTTGATGAGAAGAAAAGAGTGTCTCTAGCATTAACACATAGCATGGAGAAAGCTATCATCATCATCAGAAAAGATAAGGAGATGCACAACCCATTACCAACCCTAAATATCATTATCTCTCTCTTCTCTCTCTTTCTCTCAAATATGTTGTAAGGTTATAATAACATTATATTAAGACAATAGAAAGCCCTATGAGGCAGTATTTATAGAAGAGAAGGGTTGACTATTCCGGAGGTGGATTACACGTTTATTGGAAGATATTTTTTATTTTTTAATGCTATTAGTGGAAGCGAAAAAAAATAAATAATAAATATATTATTAGGATGAATTATTTAAGATTTAATAATTCAATAATTATTATATTAAAAAATGCAAGTAAATTAACGGATATTAATGTTCCACCAAATGCAATAGTATATGTCTCGAACTACCGCTTATATATAGAAGATAGCTGGAATATACAAAATCAATATTTTATTTTATTTTTATCCATAATGCAATAACTCATATATTGATGAGTAATACTAAGGAGTCAATATTAGGGAGTCCATAGGAAGCCCATGAGTATAATTAGAGAAATAATGAGTAATATAAGAGAAAAAAAAAAGAAAAAATAAATAATATTGGTTCCCTATGAACTCCCTAACGTTGACTCCCAAAACTTTTTCTCTATATTAATGATGCGTGGTCGAATATAATAACTAATTTTCTTTAATTTATAGGACTTCACTCTAATTTATCTCAAATTTTGAACACTTACTAATTTGAGGATTAAGATTTTTTTCTTTCCAGATTTTAAACTACATATTGTAGTATATATGAAGAGTAGTTTTTACGGCAACGTTCACATGTTGTTCTAATTTGATTCTCAAATCTCTTAATTAAATCAATTAAAAATAATTAATCTATATGTACCATCTGTATACACCATTTAGTAACACGAAAAAAATAAATATTAGTATACAAAAATTTCAATTTCAATTTCTATGCTAATGTTTACATTTTTCTGTGTTGCCAGATGATGTTTACGGATGTGCACACTGATACGAGTAATATTACCCGTTGAGTTCAAAGTCAATATTGAATATTTGATGATGACAAACATTAATTGGGTTATGGATTAATAGCCCAAACGTGTTAGTGTGTTTGATATGTGTGTTTAGTGTTGCAGGTCCAAATGAATATAGCAAATAATATTAACTAGATTCAAAGTCTTGGAGATTAAGTAATGTTCATAAAGGAAAGATTTGGAGTAACAAACAATTTGGATAACAAGTATACTCAAATCATAACCAGGGAAGTTTCTTGAACATTTAGTTTAATTGCATATTATTTGTTTTGACAGCAACGAACACTTCCTAATAATAAAAGGAGCAACCCATAATTAACAAGGTTTCTATATATATAATTGATCTTGTATATGATATGCTATTTTATGGAATGAAATATCTATTTGATAATTTTATGCAGAGCAACGTCCTTGTGCTATAAATATAAGAAATTATTTTATAATTAATAAGGGATTTAAAATTCAAACTTGAATTGAATGTAAACATGTAGGTGCTGTCTTATATATATGCAGATTATGAGAGAAATAAAAATGGAATTCTTATATGCTATTAAACTATCATTTATTTGGAATTCTTTGATGTTGTCGGTTGCTTGTTTATTGTGCACATATCAAGATCACTTGAAAACAATTCAAAAAATAAAATCAAAGTGAGACCATTAATATTGGACAACAAACATGGATCAACTTGAAATAAGGATCAAGTCAATCTCAACGGTCATCTTTGAATCTTTATGAGTGGTCTCTAAGTCATGTTCAACTATAAATGAAGAATAATTTCCAGTAGCAAAAACACGAAGAAAGAACACAACAAGTTCATACATACTCATTTGGAGTTATTCATATTATTCTTTCTTTATCTAGAGTTATGCTTATTTGAAATACAAAAGGCAAAAGAGAAAAGATACAAAAGCCATATATTTTATTTGAGAGTTTGCAACTAAGATTTTAGTTTTGAGAAAAGTCCTAAGTGAGTGAAGCTTAGGTGTGAGAGAAAAAATCCTAAGTGAGCGAAGTTTAGGTGTTCTAGTTTGAGAGTGAGTGATCTCTTGAATTAGTGTGTGTACTTGTCAAAGTATATTTGGAAATTCTACCATTGTGAGTGGTGGAGACTGGACGTAGATCTCAAGTGGGGAGATCGAACCAGTATATCTCGTAGTGTCCTTTTTCAACTCTATCTCTTTTAAGTTTGTTTGCTGTTTTGTCGTTAAGAGACAAAACCGAGTTTTATTTCCTAATTCCGCTGCAGTTTTATCTCATAATTCGAAAATTATTTAGCATTCCTTGATTCACCCCCTTAAGGAATCTTCATTACCTATAAAAAAATATCTTAATTAAATCGATTTCTAAAACAATACAACAATAACAAATAGCAATTTTCGTTTCGATCGTTAGTTAGATGGTGATTTATGTAACATATATGTTATTATCTAAATAACAGAAGGATCATTCTGACTTAATACTGGAGATCTTTCAAGAACAATTAATTTTACATCTCAAATCTTCTGAAAACCAAACTAACACATATATAATTTTTTTTTATCATTAAAAAAACCTCAACCCAAGTATGAAAAAAAGTACGAAAGAACATTGAGAAATCCTTTCGTCATTGCCAAAAAGGGAGACCCGACCATCTCCACGAAATTCCAAACAAAACAAAAATCAAAAGTATCCACAACAAAAACAGTACAAATTACTCAAAAAACTATTAACACATACATAATTTTTTAGAGAAAATTTCAACAATTAACTCTAACTTTATTAGAATACTCTTGTTGTTTCCATAATTAAATATTAGGAGTATAAAATTTGTAAATGATCTAATTGCTAATAGCTAGTTAGATATTCAAGCATTCATGTTTCTTCTAGTTATGTTTAAATTTTTGGAAGAAGTAATTTTAGGATAATAAAGAATTTTTATATAAAATAAACACAGATCAAATACACTATATCAAAATTGAGTTAATATAAGTTATAAAAGATAGCCTATCAAAAGAAATAAATAATAATAATAAACAAATGTTTGCAAAATTAGTAATATCCTAATATAAAGGTATTTCTTTTATTAAGGGCGTGGGTTACTTCTAAAAGTGTGTTTAGTTTATATTTTTATTTTTTATTTTCACTTTCAATGTTTTTTATCTTTAAAATTTTATAAAAAAAAATAGTTAAAAAAATAATTTAAGTCAATGGGGCTATATATCAATGCTAATGTCAATCAAGTAGTTACAAACGGGCATTTTAGAAGGGGAAAAAAATTAGTACCTCGTGCAACATATATATTATGTTACATGTTAGAGATGATAAAAACGATTATAACATGTCCGTTTTTTTATATAGAAAATTTTAAATTATATTTTCCACCTAGAAATAGGTATCCATATATATAATCTTAAGAGTAATGCTAGGGAGCCAATATTAAAAAGCCTATGAATATAATTAGGGAAATAATGAGTGATAAAAGAGAAAAAAAAAAAAAAAAGTCTATTGACCACCTATTGGCTAACAAACTTTGAGCTCCGTAAACTTTCTCTAATCTTAATAATAAAAGGAAATTATTTTTCTAAAAAAAAGAAAGGATTTTTTTCTCATCAAGGACAATTTAGACATATAGATCGATCAATATTCTACATTGTCAACTTTAGTTTGACCTAACACGTTCAACTTCTAAACATTTAAGCTTTTGGGGTTGACATCCACTTTTAAAGTAAACCTTTTAGGATATGGATTTTCATACCAACAAAGGAGCCCTAGGAATGGATATGCATGGGATGGTAGCTGGTACCTTACAAGATAATTTAGAGTAAAGACTTCATGTTCATCAATTAAAAGTAGTTATATAATTAATTAAGGATATACATAATCACATAAATTTTAATGTATGTCAGCATTGTCTCTGTTAAAGTACTTTTAATAGACATAAGAAATGCTTGATTATGGCAATGATTACGTAATTTATAAATTGCTTGTAAGATTATTATCAATTTGGTTAATTTTTTATTTATTTAATAAATGTACCTTTTAATGGAATCAATTTATTTTTTAAAATTGAATTGTGTCTAAATGAGTAGACATTGAATAATATATGAAGATTCATTATAGTGGGTCTGTAAAACTTTCATAGACAACAAAATACAGTACCAATTATATATGGCACCGACTTTTAGAATTTGGAATAGGTAGGTATAACCCAATCTCAAAATCTAAAATAATATTAGAGTTAACTCGATTTAATATTGTTAGGTCTATATATATATATATATATGAAAGTCTTTCTTATATGAGAAATGAGAGGATTTAATAATGATCATTGGATTTAAATGAGTGATTAGGATTAGATTACAAAGATGAGAGAAAATGAGTGTGTAATTAGTGTATTTGAAATGAGAGAGAATGTGTAATTAATATCTTTAAAATTAGAAAAAGAGAGAGAAAACAATTAAATTTAAATGATATTTATAATTTTAAATATATTTAGGTGATATTATTTAATAAAATATTCAGTATTCAATATTAATTATTTAAAAAAAATGTATGATTAGGATTAGATTATAAGAATGGAGAGAGAATGTAATTAATGTCTTTTGTCTTAATATTAGAGAAAGAAAATAATTAATTTTAAAGAATATTTATAATTTTAAATATATTTTAATTACATTATTTAAATAAAAATTCACTATTGCAAAAAATTTAAATCATTACCAGTTAGTGTTAGTGTTTTTTTTATTTATTGTGACAAGTTAGTGGTAGTGTCTATTATTAATTTTTATGAAGTTAAAAATTAATTTGTACTTCTAACTACTTTTCGTTATATTATTATTTTGAATTTTACTCTGTTATAAAAGATAAATTATTTAACTTTACAAAAAAAATTGTAGTGTTCCTAATTCCTATACTGCAAAAACAAAGTATTATACCACATTATATCAATATCAGTAATATATATAAACAAATAAATTAATAAAAAAAATATATTATATAATTAGTTTAGTGTCAAATTGCATGATATTTCTTCAAAATATATAAATTTTTTTAATTTATACTGGAATTATATTTTATTTATATATTATTCATTTATTTAACCAATCAACTCTAATTTAAATTTTTTATTTTTAATAGTTTTTTATTGGTAGTTTTTTCTTTAATATGAAAGACAAAATAAAAAAGAAGATATCTAATGAAACCTAATAACATAGTTACTAATGTTTTTTTTTGGAGAAACATCATGCAATTTGAAGACACTAAGCTAATTATACCAAACTAATTCATAATATATCTTTTTTTTTTTTAATTTTATTGTTCTCTATGTATTACATGATATTGAAATAATGTGGTATAAGGCTTTATTTTTGCAGTACAGGAATTAGGAACGCCACATTTTTTTTTGTAAAGTTAAATAATTGGTCTTTTATAGCATAGTAAAATTCAGAATAATAATATAACGAGAAGTAGTTACAAGTACAAATTAATTTTTAATCTCATAAAAATTTATAATAAACACTATTAATAACTTGTCACAATAAATAAAAAGCAGTAACATTAACTAGTAATAATTTAAATTTTTTGCAATAGTGAATTTTTATTTAAAAAATGTAATTTAAAGTATATTTAAAATTATAAATATTCTTAGAAATTAATTATTTTCTCTCTCTAATATTAAGACATAAGACATTAATTACACTCTCTCACATTTTAAGTACATTAATTATCCATATATTCTCTTTCCATTCTTATAATTTAATTCTAACCACACATTTAGATCTTATGGCTATTATTAACCCCTCTCATTTCTCACATCAGAAAGACTTTCTCACTAGATACCTCCTCATATATATAGTGGTATCTAGTGAGAAAGTCATTTTTATATGAGAAATGAGAATGCATTTATAGCCATTGGATTAATTTGAATGGTTAAGATTAAACATCTCCACTAACTTGCAATAAATATTTCTCCACTCAATAGTAATAAATGCATTTATAAATATTTAAATTTAATAAATATATTCTCAATTATAATTTTAAAATCAAATAATCAAATTCATCACTATCATTTAAAAAAAAAACTTATTGTTGTTAAATTTTTTTCATTTTTCTTTTAATTTTTTTAATATGAAGTATTGTAGTAAACTTACCAAATTTTAAATAAAAAAAATTTCTACTAAAGAGCATAATAATCTTTTTTATACAAAATAAAATAATATAAACTATTTAATCAGTCTTAAATTTAACTTTTTTAAATACATTATTTTCTATCCATTTTTATTTTAAATTTTCAATTTTTTTAACCTCCACAAATTTATAATTTTAATTATAATTTGATAATGTTTTAGACCCCATTTATCATGATGTTGACACCATTTATAACAATTTTTTAAATTGGTTGAATAATAATCAAAATTCCAATCTTAGTTATTTTTTAAACCAAATTAAATAGTAAGACTCTTTATATAGATAATAGGTTTTTTTTTAGTTTCCAATAGATAATAGGATTTAAGTAATTTACATAGCAAAAAGATTTAGTAATTGTACAACGTTAAGAATACTTCGTATTAAAATTTTTTTAAAAAAAAGTTAAGAACAATAGGTGATTTTTTATTTCAATAATAATGAATTTGAATATTTGATTTTAGAATTATAATTAAGAATATATTTAGTAAAAAAAATATATATAATTGAGAATATTTAAATGTTTGTGAATGCATTTATTACTATTTAGTTGAGAAACATTTATTGCTACTTAGTGGAGAAGCATTTATTGTTACTTAGTGGAGATGTTTAATATTAACCGTCCAAATCAAATATTCAATGGCTATAAATACATTCTCATTTCTCATATAAAAGTGGCTTTCTCACTTAGATACCACCTCTATATATATATATTCACACTCTAGATGAGCATTTTTTAGTATAAATGAGTGTATTATAAACTCCACATCTATTAGGGTGCGGGTGAGAGAAAAAGACTGAGACTGAGAAACTGAGACTGAATTAAATTTATTGTTATGTTTGGTTTAAAATTTACTAGCTAGGAAATAAAGAATGAGAGATAGAGATTAAATTAAGTTGATGGAAGATGGACAAAGATTAGTATTGGAAACTTTAATGTTGAGTGAGGGTATTTGAGTTTAAAAAATTATTAAAATTTCAGTATCAGTTCCCAGAAATTTCAGTCCCCACTATTTGGAAGTACTGAAAATACTGAAATTTTGAGAAGTGAAACTGAAATTTTAGTTCCAGTCTCTGTCAACCAAACACAATACTAAGTTTCAATCCCCTAATCTCAGTTCCAATACTAGAAAACAAACACATTAAGGATATGTCTCTCGAGAGCTTATAAGTGCGATGTACCCCTTAGCACTCTGATCCATTAGCTTGTTTTTGGAATTAAGTTAAACATATTTAATCTCAATTTTAAGATCAACAAATATTCACAACATTTTGTTGTTTTGTTGGAGAAATAAACCCTTAATCACGAGCTAAATCCGCACTCTAAAAGAAATTTCACTAGTTATACATATTCAACATAATTACACATATCATTCTCCCACTCTTGTACAAACAAAATTTACATATAGTATTTCCTAGTAAATACTTATCCATATTCTGTGGAATAATATAGTTGTTATTCCACGAAAATATTTCTGACATATAAAATCACACTTTAGTTTTTACTTTTTAAACACTATTCATACTTCCCTCAGAAAGAAAAATTTCTCTCTAACATATAACTTAACCGATACTTCTTTCTATTAGTGTATATGTATATAAGTATAGTTTATCAGTTAGTCAGCTGGCTAAGTGTGAAGTGTGCCACTATTGTGACCTTTTCTTTTCGATTGATTCGATCTTCATATGCTTTGAGGAAGCTTTCTGTCTCATGAATGGTGAAGGTAGTCATCCGAGACATAATGGAGGTGACATACCCATCGTACAAATCAATGAGTCCATCCAAGATTGCTTGTATGTGATCGTCTTCGGTGAAGGATTGCCCAATTGAATGCAGAGAATCCACAAGTTTCTTTATTGAAAAAGATACTCATCGATGGTGCCAGTTTTCTTGGTTGCTCGAAGCTGAGTCTTGACACTCTGAATTCTGGTTCTGGATGAGGCTGTGAAGATATGGAAAATTGTTTCCCATCTCTCAAAGAAAGTTTTGCAATTCACCACCTTGTTCTTGTAGGTGATACTCATAGAAGCATCAAGCCAAGTCATAAGAGTAAAATCATGTTGCTCTCATTCTATGTATTTCTCAGATTCTTGGATAATTGTTGGTGAGGTTGATTTCTTGGCAGTGATGACCAGGTTCAGTTAGGGTTGAGGTTTTTGTTGCAGATCATGAATCCTTTTCTTTTGCTAGAGTAATTTCTTCAAATTGAATTGGAGTTTTTGATGGATCTAGGTGAGATCCAAGCTTAAGAGTCTTGATTGTGAGAAGAACTGATTTTCTCCATGTTGAAAATTATCTTCGTCTAGCTTGTCAGAAAGAGTGATCAAGCCATTTTCGAGTTTTGGTTGAGAAGCAGGTATGAGTGCCATGACGGATCAAAACTCAGTATAGTTTATAAGTTTATCACTTTCTGATCACTATTTCCCCCCTCAACTTTAAATCATAAATTGTTTCATCTTTCTTGTAACATCCCAATTTTCAACACCGTGCACAGCGCCTACGATTGAGATGCCACATTTTCTAACCTAAAAGTTTCTAAAACTCTAAACCATAATATTACATAGTAGCCTGTCGTGAAAAGCGTTAGCGCATCAAACAATATAATCAAGCAAATGATATATATAACATTCCTTCATAAACGAAGAAATCCCAAGATAATATATATATAACACATAAGACTACATTATCCTTACAGACTCTAGGTACCAAACTGTAGTGGGTTCTCCCGACTTGACCTCACATACACAGGTCTCCTAAGCTAGGACTCGGGACTAGGAATGAAACTAAACAACAACCCTAACAAAACGCCTAAGCCTCTATTGTTCTAACAAGCGAGGCACTCTAAGAACTCGGACTCGACGATCGTGACTGCCAAACTCCGGACAGATTGTAACTCGAACCATTGCGACTAGCGGACTGTCGGTCAGCTGCCTCCACTGGCTCATCAGGTGCAGAAGCTTGACTGCTGCGAAGAGGAGAATGTTCATGAGCACGTCCTAGTTCTTCAATATAACGTTGAAAATCCTCTTCTACGTATATATCGATTGGCAGAGAAGGTGTAGCAGGAACCCTATCTTCATGTTTACCCGCTTCCTCTGGTTCCTCTTCTTCCATCTCCGGATCTTCCTCACTAGACTCTTCCTTCTCAGAGGGATCCATCCCTCCAATCTCCTTTTCATCATCGGCATCGCACATCCAACCTTCGGATGACGGAATGAGTTCCCAACTCCTCGGCTTCCTTACCGAGCTACTAGTCGTACCACGGCGGAAGGAACGAGTTCCCTTGACGGATGACGTGGAACGTTCGCGTTGGGCTACTGGCATTGTTCTCGGAGAGTAGTGCGGCGTAGGACGTCTAGATGAACGTGGTCTCCCAGTAGATGATTTCTCGTCCTTGGAAGCACTAAGGATCTTATCAGTCATCAGCGCCTCGATCGGAATCTCATACAGATGATCAGGGTCGAACCGAACACTATGGAGAGGATGAACGAAAGATTCGTCCTCAAAGTGGTAGCGCCTAATCTTGAAGGTTCCCAGCTCAACATCGGCCTTCATATCGTAATCCTCGAACTTCTCGCGTTTCTCGTACTCGTAGTGGATGACGCCACTTCCCTTCTACGCGTGGGTTAAAGAAAGAAAAAGGGGGTGAGAACCTATCATTCCCAGTTGACTCCTAGATCAACTACTCTATCCTAGGGGCTCACGTCACGTAGGTAGATAACAAATAGCAACATAGCATATAGCGAAGCAGACAGCAACAGCAGATAGCAGAGCAGATAACGAAGCAGAACAGAGACTCAAGAAAGGCAACACGGACAAACACACAAGACAAACAAACAAGCAAGACAAACAAGGCAAACAAGGCAATGAAATGCGGTAAACACACACAATCAAATGCGCAAACAAGGATGAT